>JAPDOI010001374.1:0-187208 GCA_029168955.1 Aplectana chamaeleonis | reverse complement strand
TTCTCGGCTACTTCTGGTCCGTTCCATGAGAAGCTGAGAAATAGCAGCAGAATAGTCGGGAAATAGCCCACCAGGAGCCGCTGCGGAGCCTGCCGGGCTATTTCCCGGCTATTTCGCGGTCAAAACTCTCAGAGGACCAACGCTGAGAGTTTTGGACAAGAAACAGCGAAATCTCTGCTCGCCGCGTAATAGCCGCGAAATAGCCGTTAAATGATGCTCGCCGTGAATTAGCCGCGAAGTAGCCGCTAAATAATGCTCGCCGCGAAATATCCGCCAAATATTTGGTCTGCTTAGGTCTAGTTTAGTTTAGCTTAGTTGAGCTCATTTAAATTATGAACGGACAAGCACGCTTATGTCGATTATTTTTTCCGCAGGGCTACCGTAACCCTCCTTGAAAAATTTTCCAAGTGTCAGCTCGGATATGAGCCCATCATAATAGCTAACAAACATGTTTGCACAATTTCGACCTCCTCAGCCACTCCCCAATGGCTTCTCGAGGAGAGCGGTTTGTGAATGAATGCATACTGCTCCTCTACCCTTTTATACCCCGAATCTTATGAGCGTGTGTTATCTTTCGTTATTATGTTTTGTTGAAGAATGGTTACGGTAGCCCTGCGGAAAAAATGATCGGCATAGGCGTGCTTTTTATGAACGGTCTATCCGATGGTGAACTTCCTAGTACTGCTGACAATGAGAGGTGCTCCACTTCAGAATTCCGGAATGTTTCCGGAAAATTACGGGTAAAGTCGAGTTTCTTATTCGCCTGTTATTACTGCTTCCCCTTTTTAATGAATTTAAGTACTCTTTCCGACTAGACGACCCACCCAAAAGAACTGAATTTTCGTGGTGTTTCATATATTGGACTTCTTGAATGTGGAATGCAATCCATTGACAGTCTATCGTTTAGGGAAACCGGTACGAGGTATGAATAGGTTGATCAAAGTTGTCTTGCCTACCAAAACTTTCAACGTATTGCTGTAGCGCGGGCCCGACGATTGCGTTTCTATCCCGGGTTAAGTCTGTTCCTGCGGGAATCGCTCACAAAAGTGGAGTTGGAACGCAGGCGACAGTAACGCATGAGTCGCAGAGTTGATACAGTTCGTGTCTCGCCTCCTGGTATAGTCCAGAATTCGGCCTACACAAGCGAATCAACAGTCCAAGCTGGCTCCTCCCTTGTTGTGAACCAGGAAAACTAGGTACGCTTCCTCGGTATTTTTATAGTGATTTGCAATGCTACTACTGTAATGTAAGGTCTATCTCAAAAACTCGGATTATGTGTCGCTGATACTTTCTAAAAATTATGATATTTTGGCTTTTTCTGAAACCTGGCTAAAACCTAGTCACTCTATGTCTTCCGTTTTGGGCAATATGATGTTGGATTATGATTTCTTGATGTGACAGGCCTAGGAAATCGGGGGCGGAGTAATTCTCCTAGTAAATCGCAGGCTATCACTTTCTAACGTTTTTGTGGAATCAGTTGAGAACTCGTACGAAATACTATGCGCCGATATTCTTTGCGAAGGTCACAAATTCAGGTTTATAGTGGTGTACAGAACTCCCTCCTGCCTATCCGTAAAAACTGAGCAGCTGGTTAAAGTCTTGAGCGATTTAATTGCTTGTGACGTGCATACAGTTGTTGTAGGTGACTTCAACATGCCTGGTTTTAACCATTGTGACCTGAATTCTGTAAATTCCTCTCCGCTTAGTCTTTTGGAAGAATTCGTTTCTTGCCACAATCTTTTTCAGCATGTTACACAACCTACTAGGGGCGATAATATGCTTGATCTAGTGTTTTCGAGCAGTGATAGCTTAATAGGATGTAAAAGTTCTGTCACCTCTGGGAACAAGTGATCACAGTAGTATTTCGTTCACCATTCATAGTTGGAAAACGCATGCCACACCAGTTTATCGAAGAATATACTCCAAGTGTAATTTCGATGCACTTGGAGCAAGTTTGGCGGGAATCCGATGGATTGATTTGTTTGAAACAAAAATAATGTGAATGAAAATATGAGCTTTTCTTATCGGTTCTGCATGAAGCCATAGAGCTTCATGTTCCATTGGGAAAATGTGCATCTAAGTCTGTGAAAGCTACCGCGGTATCTACAAAATATGCTCGAGCATCGATTGTCTCTTTTATGAAGCCAGACGCACCAATGACTGGTCAAAATTTAGAGCTTTTCTTGAAATTCGATATTAGCCTTAAAAAGTATTAATAGCTCTCTTGAAAAAAGATGGTGGAATCCGATAACAAGTAGCGTTTTTATAATAACCTGAATAGTAAAATCAAGGAAAAAAGACTTCGGTTGCCTGAAATATAATGGAACGATCTTAACCACGGCATATGAAAGGGCAAATTTACTAGCCGATCGTTTTGTTAATGTTTTCCAAGAAGATGATGGATCCTGCCCATTCTTTGCCGGATGTAATGTAGAAAGAATGGGGGAATTTCCTTGGTTTGAAGCCGGAAGGCTTTATGAGCTAATAATGAAATGGCCCAAATCCTCGTCTGTTACTCCCGACTTTCTACCACTTTTCTTTTTTCAGAAGTTGGGTTATCTACTGTGCGGTCCTCTCGCCTACATTTTCAATCAATCGCTCATGCATGGTGAAGTTCCTACGGTGGAAACACTCTTTCGTCGCTCCCATTTTGAGCAAACACCCGGCCTGTAATCCCGATAACTCCCGCCGTGTAAGCATAACGTCCCTTTTGTGCAGACTTTTTGAAAAAGTTTTAAAACAACATATCATGGAATTTCTACTAGATAGGAAAATTATTAATGAGCATCAGCATGGGTTCATTAGTGGCAGATCAGTAGAAACAAACCTGCTCGAGTGTTTGGACGATTGGACAGTTGCACTCGACAACAAACTTGGCTGTGATGTAGTTTTCTTCGATTTTGCAAAAGCTTTGATCGTGTATCGCACAAAAACTGTTATGGAAATTAGAAAATTGCAGTTCCACCCTGTAGTCATCAAATGGATTGCTGAGTATCTCAGTGACAGAACTTTCAAGTAAGCTAGGGGAGATCTATTCTGATACCAAGGCCATTATAAGTGGTGTACCTCAGGGAGGTGTCTTGTCACCAATTCTTTTCATCATTTTTACGGCTGACTTACCCGAAACCGTTCAAGGCCAAGGGGTCAAAGTCAAAATGTATGCTGATGATGTCAAAATATATAATGTAATTTCTAGTCCAGAGGATTCCGTCAACCTTCAAAACTCCATAGATTCGCTGGTGAAATGGACTAAAAATGGCAGTTGCCTTTGTCTCCACAGAAGACTACTTTTATGCAGCTAAAATCTCACCACGCTCAGTGTTACTTCGTACTCAGTTGATGGCGTAACCATTTCTGCTGTGAATTCCGTGAAAGATCTTGGTTTCATTATAATGACAAACTTGATTTCTCTGAGCATATCAAAGTTCGGTGTAATCACAGGCGAAATTGCGAACTTTTCACATTTTCAGAGGTCTTTGCAGCCGAAATAGATCCGTTCTACTTCGCGCATACAAAACCTACGTCCGTCCCACTGGTAGAAGCCAGTGTGACTGTATTCAATCCTCCATTGAAGAGAGACATTCATGCTATCGAGAAAGTCCAAAACAATTTCACCCGTAAACTTTTGGCACGTATAGGTAGGTTTTTGTACGAGAGAATACCAAGAGCTCCTGTCAGGAATAAATACTTGAATCTGCCTTCGCTTAAATCCCGGCGAAGAGTATTTGACGTATGCATGGTCCACAACTGGCTTCACAACCATAAAATGTTGAATATGAAACGTCTGTTCAATTTGAAATACTCTCGAACTAGAGGGACCCTCTTCAAAATCGTTTTATCTCGGCCTAGTACCAGGTGGTATGCCAACTCCTTCAAATACAGAGCTGGCAGGTTATATTCTGACGTCACAAAAAATATGCTTCCAGGGCTGACATTGAGTCAATTCAAGGTGCGTGCCAAAAAGATCTTATTGAACTTCGGATCCTAGTGATTTGAGATACGCCGCTATTTCCTTGGTTCCATAGTTATTACAATGTGATGTGGTATTCCTTGTTGCCGGCTTCGCCGGCATCTTGAAATATAAGGCAAATGAATCGAAATCCGCTGTGATTCTGTGTGAGATAGCGTACAGATGAGTCGTCTATTCCGAAAGAGTACGTGAACGTATTCTTGTAGGCATACCGGGCGACGATTAACCATGGCAGGACGGCGCTTTGTAGTGACATACGACGTATTGAGTCGACTGAAAGGACTGCTCCATGCTTAAATTGATGGAATTTTGAAGCATCGCAAATCTATTCACAATGAGACGCTCATGAGCTCGGATGATAGGATATCGGCATATTTCATGGTATGTACGCCTCACATTCTTCTTATTCTCTCCTCTGGCTACCAGAATATTTCTTCTCAGCGGAACATGAAGTCATCTGTCGATTTCGGCTTTCATATAGTGAAAATTCAAGCCATTATCAATAATGATGGCTTCAAATTCAATTCCCATACAAGGTACGGAATGACTAGTCTCTTATGATTATTTCCTACATCTTTATCATGTGCAGTGATGGAACAATAGTTTTGAAGAACATACGCCCTGCGTTGCGGTTTTACCAGAAATATCTTCTGATGTTTGGCTTCATTCGTGGGTTTGGGAAACCGACGCCAGGAGACGTCAATATTGTCTTTGGACGTCTTCTTATAGAACACATTACAATAGTAATGATTGACGGCGCGCTCACGCACTTCAGTCCCTCACACTTTCTACGGCGTCCGGCGCACTTCCACTTGGGTCCCTCCGCTTTCTACGGCGTCCGGCGCTTTCTGGCTTGGGTCCCACACACTTTCTACGGTGTCCGGCGCACTCTCGCTTCGGCCCCGCACACTTCCTACGACGTCCGGCGCACTCGCATTCGGGTCCCACGCACTTCCTGCGGCGTCCCGTGCACTCCCATGGGCCCCGCACACTTTCTACGGCGTCCGGCGCATTCGCATTGGGTCCCACACACTTCCTGTGGCGTCCCGCGTACTCCCACCTGGGACCCTCACGCTTTCTACGGCGTACGGCGCATTCGAGTCTGAGTCCCACACATTTTCTACGGCGTTCTGCGCGCTCTTGAGTCCGTACCCGTGAGGTCGCCCGTCTTGAAAGTCAAGCCGAATAAACGGTCGAACAAACACACAGAGAAACGCACACATATACACGTACATACTCAGACATACCATCGCTCCGAGCGGGACCGGCTCCTCCCAATTATGACGTCATCGCCCGGACAGCGGCCGAGGGGCCAACTGGCACCGCGGTCCCTGTCCGGTGTCAGTTCGCCCCTCGGTCGCTCTCCGGTCGCTCTCGGGGCCACAGCGGTGCCATCGCCAGAGATAGAGAGACGCGGGATTGGTTGTTCTTTGAGTGATAATGTGCGAGCCGCGTTATCACTCAAAGAACAACCAATCCTGCGGGTATAAAAGGCGGCTCGCCTCGTGTAGACGGGTAGTTGGCCTTTCGAGGCCACTCTTGAGAGGTGACCTTGGATCACTCTCAGGATGACAATTTTTGGCGGCCGAGGGGATCCCCCATGGCCCGCGGTGTGGAAGGCTTCCTCATTGCGGACCATGCTGGGTTGGTATCCTTGTTGCGGCATGTGGCTGGATTAAGCTACTGACCCACAGGCTGTAACAGGTACTTTATCCACTTAAAGGCAGCATACACGCTCACAAACATGGTTGAGATAACAGAATAAATAGGACCGCCTGGCCCCTACCACGTCGTCAACGGCGTTTGAAGCGCTGAAAACCATCCAGGTTGACAGAATTCCGAGCATTCCGTCTCGAAAGCCTGTGGAACCCCACCCTACGAATAACAGAATGAAGAGTGAGGCATTTGGAAGCATTTGATAATCTAGAGTGATAGCCCTATCAAATGAGAGTCTACGAGAGAAACAGCATGATTCCCCTGCTTATAACTTGTTTACATACCGATTAATTCCCATCCACTTTCAAGAATACCGCTCTACCCTGGCTGGCTTAGAAAATGGAGCATTTCAACAGTAAACAGACATGTTATATTCAGGTGAATCAAGCCGTTTCTCTCGTGGCTCTCATTTGATAGTGCTATCACTTAAGTTATCTAATGCTGTCACATGCTCCTCTCTTCATTCTGTTATTCGTAGAGTGGGGTTCCACAGGCTTTGAGACGAATGCTCGAAATCTGTCAAACTGGATGGTTTTCAGCGCTTCAAACGCCGTTGACAGCTATGGTAGGGCCAGGCCTAATTATGCTGTTATCTCAACCATGTTTCTGAGCGTGTATGCTGCCTTTAACAAACTTAATCCTCTCCAGAAGAGGCGGAAATACAGAAAAATAGGCAATTAGGAAATTTTTGAAAATCGCCCGAACAGAGACCGCAGTGCCAGTTGGGACCGAAGATCGCTCCGAGCGATACTGCTGTGGCCCGGAGAGCGGCTGCTGTGGCCCGAGTAGATGGCTAATTTTCGCTCCGGAGCGGAGAGGCAGCGCCGCTCGAGTAGCTCTCGGTACCGCTCGGGCGACGGTTTGCCTGAGTACATATGATTGGCATGTGGATCCGGAGAGACTTCGCGTTCCCCATTGTAGGTTGGCGTAAACTCGGTGCCATATGTTATGACATAGGTTTACCGAAATTGCCCCACCTTCAACAGTGAACGCTAAGTCTCTTCCGAATCCATGCCGACTTTACATACATACATATACAGTGTATTACACACACACACACACACACAATCTACACGCACACACTAATTCACCCCAAAATATATATAGTAGGATTAGGATGAAGATAATGATAAGGATTTGCAGGATTCGGCGTTAGCTTTCGTTAAAACAGGTCAGACCGCGGTTACTTCCTATTTCCAATAACTCGAACCTTGCGGTAAACCTGAAGCCCTGCCCACTTTCATAAAGTACCCCGTGGTGGTCTCTGAGCTCCGCGCAGTACGTTCTAGGCGTGACTTTAACGGCTAGGGTGGTCCCACCTCGATTTGTAACGAAGGTAACCTAAAGGACTGGGGCCATAAATGCCAGCTTGGTCGCACCTCAATTTGTAACGAAAGTAACCCAAAGAACCGAATACGCAACGGATAGGTGGGTCCCAATCTCGACTTATACCGAAGTTAGCTCGAAGGACTCAATATGCAACGGTTAGGGTGGACTGACCATGATCGGGCGATGGTGCGCGCTTTCTTCCCGAAAACCACTCACTCTCCGCGCGTTCTTCTCGTGTATTGTTGAGGCAATAACGCGCTCCGACTGAAGGTGTCGAAATTTAGGGAAATTTGAACACCGTTCAAACAGAGACGTCGGTCGGACGTGCCAGGCAATCGGACAGACACACCAGCGCCGCTTATAATATGTAAGGATTGGTTCCTCGTTTTAAGCCGGTTTTCGAGACCGCTGTTGTGCCTCGGACCGGTTACGCGGGGCATCTCACAAGTGAACACGGCTCTCCCTAAGTCTCAGCCCGCCGCCAGACGAGCAGGGTATTCCATCACCAGGCCATCAATCCGATGGCTTTGCGGGCATGGTGGAGACTTCATCGGCAGTGTTCTAGCTCTCTTGCACAGAGATCTTGCTGGTGGTCTTCGTGAATAGTTTGGAATCTCAGTCTGTGTTTTCCTTGACTATATAGCATTGATTAAAGAACTGGAAGGGGGTGTGTATGCAAGTCTGTTGGAACTCGCTCGTTGGTGCCCCTGCTTCTACTGAACCCAGCAGACGTTTGAGTGCGTACATGGTGAGAACGTTCGAGCGATATAGCGTAATAACTATATCGCGAAAGTATCCCGCACATTGCATAAAGGTGTCGCCGTCCGGCACACTAAGGCCTCTGGATCCATAACACCTTAGCATCCGTACCTAGGGAGTCATGGAGTCTTTTTTGGCTACAAAGCCACAATTTCGCCACCCTGAACTGTCGATCGCCGTCGAGTGATATCCAAAAACTGCGCCATCCAGACTTCTGAGCTATTTCCATGCACGGTTTGCTGCTTTGCAGGAAACCCGCCTCATGGATAGACCCGTCATCAGCGTCGGAGAGTACACCATCTGGCCGCGGTAACGCTGGACGATAGGAGAGTGCAGGCCAGGCAACAGCTGTAAGGAAGGATTTCAATGGTATGGTCAAGGAGTTCGGCTCAACGTCGTGTCGGAATGCATTCGCATGACTGCGTGATCACAGAGGATTCAATCTGTGGATAGTGAGTGCTCATGCGCCCACTGAAACCGCCGAAGACAATTCGAAGGATGCGTTTTATGAGAAACTCAATACGTTGCTGGCCAGGATACCTTGTCAACATGCTGTTGTCGTGGGGATTGACGCAAATGCGAAGATGGGACTTGACTAGGAATCCGAAGTACTCGGTAAACGGTTCTACCCAGTGGAGCAAACATCGGACAATGGCTACCGCCTTGTCGACTTTTGTGAACGCAGTGGTCTGATTATTGCATCGACATTCAAGAGGAACTATCGCCGCCATCAGCTTACGTGGCAGGGACCAACCCGGCTATCTCCAGAAGAGCAGCGGAAGCGGAAGATGGCAACTTTGAAACTACAGCTTGACTATGTCCTGACGAGGAATATTCCAGTATCGGACATTCGAAGATCTAGAGCTGTGTGGGATGTCGCATTCGATCTGGATCGCCGTCCTGTTCTGCTTAACTTCACTGCGAGGATTCATAAGAGGAAACGAGGGGCTCAGCCTCTCCAGAGGATTGACATGACAAGTCTCAAAGATGAAGAGTGCAGAAGGAATCTCCGACAACGCGTTTCTATTCACATCGGAGTACGGACTAAGAAGAAACTTTGCGACGCGGATTCTTCGTCAAGCGCATCCAGGTCGCTTCGAAAGAGGCACTCCCGGTTGTACAGCCTAAGAAGAAGTTCGCCTACGTCTCAGAAGGCAAACAACATCTACCTACAACAGAGTATGTGTTTCTCCGGAACTGCAGGAAACTTCGTGGAGGAGAAGCGTCTGAGGAGGAAGCCGCGTCGGCAGCCTCAAAGTGACCGCGAACGAGAGTGGACGTGTAGAGCTAAGGAGTTCGAGAAGGCTTGGGAGGAGAAGAATCCGGAAGAAAGCCTACACGTTGCTGCGACAGTATAGTGGGAAGATGAAGAGATGTTCTCCTGTCTCTGGAACACTACCAATGGAGTTGCAGCTGGTGATGCGACGCTGCCAATATGGAAGGATTACTTCAGTTCACTACTGACCGTCCAGCGCCATCAGTACCTTGAGCTCCCGCATGTCTGTAGAGAGCACATTACGATGTCAGTGAGGAACCGCCGACTGAGTCTGTGCTTTGGATTGTGTCCGGAAAATGAAGAATGGAAAGGCAGGTAAGATGGCCAACATCACTAAGCTGAAATGCTGCAAGCTCTTCCCTCCGTCTGGGATTCAGAAATGACCCAACACCATCCGTGCCATATGGATGAGCCGTAAAGGATACCCGATTCGTGGAGACATGCGATCATCGTACCTCTTCACAAAGAAGCTTATCCGTCACGGGTCCTAAGAACTACAGAGGAATCTCTCTACTAAAAAGTGTCATGTACAAGGTTTTAGGAACGTATCATCTCTCGAGCGACTTATCAAACATCGTGAAGGAACGACCAGAGATGAGCAAGCCGGTTTTCGACTCCGAAGATCGACCATCGACCAAGTGTTCGTCGAGAAGAGTAATTCGAATCGTGGCAGCGGTTTCTCGAAGCCAGCCGCAGCTTGCTTTTTTTGACTTTGAAGCCGCGGTTCGACTCTCTCCTCATCGTGATCGATTGCTCAATGCTCTCGCGAGCAGATGGAGTCCCGGAAAAGTATGTTCGGTTAATCGATACATGAACAAAGCGAACAACAGCAGCAGTTCGTACACCTGTCGGATTTACGTCAGCTTTCGAGGTGAAAAACAGGAGTAAGGCAAGGAGCCGTTGCAGGACCTTTTCTTTCAACTTCGCCGTTGATGACATCATGCGTAGAGTTGCAGAACAGCTTCCTGCGGATGTGATCCTAACACCATCAGGACGCTCCCTTTGTCGACCCGGAGTACGCCGACGACATTGTGTTATTCGCTGAAAACAACGAAAACTGGGTAAAGTAGATTGTAAACCTCGTTTCGAAGTTACGCCGCAGCCTATGGACTTCGTCTTCGTCCCGACAAATGCAAAGCAGATGTGGGTCTCTCAGGAGGCCTTCAACTGGAGCTTGTGTGGACGGACAACGCATCGAACTGGTGGACGATTTCGTTATTTGGGCTGTTTGCTTGAAGAACGATGGTAGTTATGCAGCGGATATTCGACAACGATGTGCGAAAGCTACGTCTGCATTCAATGCTCTAACCAAGTGTTTGTGGTCTACCACCATCGCGAAGGAAGTCAAGTTGCGCGTCTACCTATCCAAAGCTAGCCCGCCCGCATCATGATGTACGGATCGGAGACGTGGGCAGCACCGAAAACGTCAGATGGAAAGGTTGGATTGCACGGAGAGGTGCTTTTTAGGCGTTTGCTTGGATATTTCTGGCCGCGTGTATGCTATAACGAAGACCTTTACAAGGAAATCGACGCAGTACATCAACATTTGACACGAGGGAGGTGCCAGCATCTCCTTAACGCCATCTCAAGCAGCAATGGAAAGTCAGACTTCGACTGCTCGGGCATATACTAAGAAGAACGCCGGATCGTCTTGTACAACACGCTCAAAAATGCTTCCAAATCCTGTCTGGAAACGGGCCACCTGGGCGTAGGCGAAAGTTCTGGACGGATGTGGTTAAAGAGGATTTAAAGTCACTTTCGGCATCGAAAGACAGTTCAGGCGCGATGTTTCGTTTCGGCAGGAAATGGAATAGTGATAGCTGGATGGAATGTGTTCAAATTGTGGCTGAAGACCGTGAAAAATGGACACGGCTGACTACTAGGGACGGCACACCTTCGGTGAAGATGCGGAATGACCGCGTCAGGCGAAAGCCAACCGATTAAGTCAAGTAAGTCAAAGAACTGAAGGTTCCTAATTTCACAAACGATGGAACTTACGTAACAGTAAAACCTCTTGTTTTTTTTTGGCAGGCAAATCTCAAAACAAGAATTTTTCTGTTTAGCAAGGTTTAAAACTTCAATCATTGGATCCCCATTGTCATCGATTCTAATTTGTGATTTGGACCGTGCGTTGCTGTACCAATTTTTTAAATAGTGTTTCTGCTCATATAATGTGTGAAAATGAGTGAATTCCCTTTTTCACCAACCGTAAAAAAAGAATTTATGCTAAGAACTCACTTAAGAAAGCATCGCCTAAAAGTTCTTATAATCAGTTTTTTTTTCAACGAATAATTGTTAACAATCAATTTTTATGAATAACTTTATCAACCTCAATAAATTTAGTTCTGATCAGTTAGATTTAGAGTCTGTATCTAAGCCGATGTGCATACTTTCATTCAATAGCTTTTTGTTGATGAACGATTTAACTATTATTTAAAGTCCATAGTTTATTTGTTTGTTTGGAAGAATTTTATTTTATCCATTTAACTGATTCAACTTTATTTTTTTCGTTTTTGATTTGCTTTCCTTTTTGGTTGTTTGTTTGTTAATTTTTTCATGAAATAGCATGTATTTTATTGAATAATATAAACTCTTTTTCAACACTTGGTTCTGAAACCAGTTTAGCTTTTTGGTGTTAAGCAATTTATTACTTGGAACAATGTATTACTGGTTTGAAGAATTGAGCTGTAGTTACTTAGACTTACAATTGACGTGGATAGAGTTTTCGCAACCTTAAACATGTTAAAATGGGGTCACCAAATACTCACCTTTGATGGTCTGAGAGCTGTGACCGAATTGTCAGGTAAATCTGCTATTGTGCTTCCTTTTCCTGAGGGCAAAGAGCGAGAGGCGTGCGCCGAGGTGAGTGCGCGCGACGTCGGAGGAAAAAATGCCGAGAAACGCATGCTCACTTGTGACTTGCCCCAGGGCCGCCTCTGACCTCGCGCGTTTTCTAGTGAGAAGTTGAAGGCGGTTTCCACCGCTACCTTTGAAAATTTTTCATCTTTACACCATTTCTCAACAAACTCAGCTCAGCCACTGGGTCAACCTCGGTTGCCTAGCTAATGATCTTCAAATAATAGAAATAGTACTCCTCTGAATATTCGTTGTGAACATTGTTCAATTCCTAAAAAATTATTTGGACAATTTATTTGCAGAAATGATGAACTTCCTGTCCCAATTATCACCATTAGCCCACCAACCAAACTATTACAAGCGGACCGATTTACACGAGTTCTCGGGACCGGTTTGTGCGTTTAAAAAGAATGCTTTAACGCTACAACTTTGATACCACTTGGTTTGTAATCTTGAACTTGTAGGAATCGGAACAAGCTTCCAGAAAAGTTTTTCTTTAATTTCGGCAATTCTGAGGCGTTAAGAATTTGATAACTGGAAAGAGACCCGGAGGCTCCCAAAAATTTTGGAACTTGAACTGAACTTCTCTCGATCACCTTATAAAGAGTTTATAAGAGAGTTCACATTTTCATCAGTTACCGATTTTATGGGTGCAATTACACAAAAGTGCATGAGCTGGAACTGGTCAAAATAATTATTTGCAGCAGCTTCGAATCGCGGACTAATACGTAGAGAATGCGGTGAGGGCAAATCCTGTTGTTTGAACATTATTTTTAGAGAAAATTTGCCGTTTCAGATTTGAAAATTTCTGCAAACGGCAACGGCAGACCCCAAAAATGGTCTGCATAAACGGCAATCGGCAAACGGCAATTGCCGCACACCCTGACTCTGGATTGTGCCTTTGAAAGGCAGTGCTCACGAAAGAGAAACCTTATTCTAGTCTCTAGGTTTCTTGAGTAGGCACCATTTTACGAAGTAGTGGATAATAAGGGTATACGGTAGTTTAGTTGAAATCTCAGATTTTACTCAAGATTCGTGATACGGGGTTATTTGGGGTGCAGAATACGAATTAGACGTCCGTTTGTCGATTTTCTCAAAATACTAAGATGGGTTTTTGACCCCTAAATGACATGTTACCTACCGTAATTTACAGTAAATTTCAAAATTTTGACAAATGGACTCTAGATTCTCGGGTTTACAATTCCCTAGATTAGCTCCTACATACAACCTTGGAGCCAAATCTGAGAAAATTTTCGAAACTCCAAAAAAATGCCGGATGGGCTTTTTGCCTTTCGCGAGGCTTAAAAAGTGCTCATAACTTTTTTTAAACCCAGCAGTCAAAGTGGATACCGTATTTTTACTGTTGAGCCAGAAAAGATACCAACGATACTAGTCGTCGGCAGATCCTACCCATGCTTTGTATAGTTTTTCTGGTGAGGCGACCTGAAAATTGTATCGAGCGATAGACTGCATTCAAGTGGTCGGTCTTGTAAAGCCAAGCGATGATGGGGGCATGATGATACCTGTGATGATAAAAGATTTCAAACGGCCATTATAATTTACGTGGTCGTTCACGAATCGACCAACTCCCATGCTCCGCTTCTCAATAAGGCAACGATGTCCACTTCAGGCGGAAGCCCAGTCCGTCGGCTCATACGCAGGTAATCAGGGCGATCGCCGGCGAACCTTTGGTCTTGAAAACCGATCGCCGGCGCCCCACATTTCGAGGGTGGTGCCGGCCAAGGCGAACCATGCCGCATGCGACGCACACGCAGCGCGGATACTGGTCAGTCCGCGAACCATTAAACGCGCCAATGCCGCCATTTTCAATTGGGCCGGCTGGAAAGACAATTTATAATGATCACGACTGATCACGTCGTAACGTGGTTATCATGCGCACAGCCGGCATGGTGCTGCGCGTCATCTCACCAGAGTCGCCAATCGGCATTCTTACTGCCGGCCCTGGAGGGTGGCTTCTGAGTCACTCTCCTGAGGCCAGAAACATTTTTGACCGCTGAGGGCATAGGGGTATCTCCACGGCTGGGGGGGCGGTTCTTGCCGTGATCCGCCGAGAGGTACTCAATGCAGATTGCAGGCGGACCGAGGCGGGGCGTTTCTCCGCGCCGTGGGTCGGGTCAGTGACATGTTTGAGGTAAACCAATACTACAAAACAATGATTGCGGGCCGTCTGGTAAAGGTCGGCGGGCCGCTCAAGACAGACGGCCGGGCCGGCGAACCAAAGCGGGCGGCCGGAGGACGGAGACCAAAGCCAGCTGGGAAAGGCCCGCCGGGCCGTCGTCCTGAGTACCTGAGTAGTTGACGAGCCGACGTCTTTGGTCTGAAAATCGATTCATTACAGACGCACCGGAAATGGATGAAATAACGGTGCATCCTCCTGCACTTCCTCACATTTGTTCAGCACGATCGCCGTATGTTTAAAAATGATAGAGTGAGGTTGGAGAAAATCACCGGTGTGATGACGCGGTCGATATCCATAACAGCGGATGACGCGGCGGATGAGAGAATCACCGGGTGGGCGGGCACGATGAAACATTGTGAGTCAATAGAAAGATATCCGGCATACTCGCTACCTCCGTTTTTTCATTACGCCTCCTTCCACGGCTTCTGAACAGGTGCAATTTGTTGGCTACGTAATCATCGTCATATCTAGTTGGATACACTGAGTGATTTTCTCAACCTCACTCCATCATTTTAAATTTCTACGTATCGGCCGGGTGGGTGTTGGGGGTGCGGGGCTTTGGAGAAATAGTGAAGGAGAGTAAATTGAAGAAACGGAGATAGCAGTGTCGATAGCTTTCTAGTGATAGGTACGTTTTGGTCATCGGCCCACCCACCCCGGTGATTTTTCCTATCCGCCGTCATCCACGTATTGCATGTAGATATTTCCAGACCGGCGTCGCATACACTGGGTGGTTTTCTCAACCTCTACTCCATCATTTTAAACACATACGTATCGACCGGGTGGGTGCGTTGTGGGGTGCTGGGGGAAAAGCTGGAGTGGATACAATCGCGATTTTTGCATCCCATTTCCAATGCTTTCTGTGTGTATCGACCAGGCTGATACGTCGGCTTATCCAACTATGACCGGGGCCCCATTGATAATGATCCTTACAGATATACCCATCGGCGTGGTGGTGTGTCTGGACAAGGGGTCGTATTCACAACAACCCGCCGAGGGAATTCTAAGGGAAGCGGAAGGGATGATACGCGCGCGCGGCAGAGGAACAGATCGACCCATCTTACACGCTGAAAGATAGAAATGTACCTATCGATCGACTACCCTTCTGCACTTCCGTCGACTTCCCTTGGAGAATATGGCCTCAATTTTCTTTTTTTTTTCTTTCGATTTTTTTGCTTTTTTTTCAGCTTCGGAGAATTCAAATTAAATGTATTATGTAGTAATATAATATGGTACTCTGTCAATTCAAGACTTGATGCCTGCAGCAAAAGAGACTTTGATGCTCGCGTACAAGTCGGCATGAAGTCTTCATTCACGCGTTAAATTCACTGGGTATGGGTGAATTTGCCACTAGGATAGGTGAGAGTGAGGCAATATTAGAGTGAGGATCGAATATTCGAGTTCGGAATAAATATTCAGAATTTTTCGAACGAATTTTTATTCAAACATTCGAATATTCGGAAAGTGTGAATATTCCTGAACATTATCTCGAATTCGATCTATTCGAAAAGGTGAATATTCGAATATTATCTGAATTCGACTATTCGAAAAGGTGAGTATTCGAACATTATTCGAATTCGCTGACTATTCGCAAAGGTGAATATTCGAATATTATTCGAATCTGACTTATTCGCAGAAGGGTGAAAATTGAACAGTATTCGAATTCGGTTATTCTGCAGTAAAAGGTGAATATTCTAACATTATTAGAATTTGAATTATTCGGAAAAGGTGAATATTCGAATATTGGCTCGAATTTGACTATTCGGAAAAGGTGAATATTCGTAAATATTATTCGAATTCGACTATTCGGGAAAAAGGTGAATAATCGGACAATATTCAAATTCGATTAACTTCTCAGAGGTGAATATTCAAACGTTAATTCAAATTTGAATACATCAGAGCTTCGATTTTAGCAAAGAATATGAAAATCAGCCTCTAATGTATGAAGGAACTGACATGCCTTCAAGACTGAATTCATTTTCTTCACTCACTCCATTGTTCCATTTTTTCCGAACTGAAGAGCTAAAATTTTTCCCTACACCGTCTGATGAGGCTACTACTCGGACAAAGAGAAAACCTGACCGCGGGCAACTATGTGAAAAAAAGCTGACCGCGACTATGCGGCGGTTGAAGCGCGTTCCGACCGCGCTCAAGTGTTGACAGCGGTCGAACCGCGTTTAGGCGCGGTCAAGCCGCAGTGAAAAACGACGGTCGGACCGCGTGCAACGCACACTCAGCGGTCGCGCGCTGCAGAGCGGCGCGGAATTTGGCCGGTTCCTTTACTATGTTGCTCAGTGAGGGAACTTGAGAATACGTATACATATGATGCAGTTAATGCTTAAACAGTTATGCGCACTTTTCAGCAGGTCAGCCCGACTAATCATGCATTAATCCTTGCAAATAACAACTTTCATGGGTCATTTGATTGTTTCTTATTTTTTTTGGGAAATTAACTTGGATGCTGATATTATCACAATTTTCAAATAATATTTCTACTCATATTCATGTTATTATTATTACTGTTATTATTATCATTATTATTATTATTATTATTATTATTATTATTATTATTATTATTATTATTATTATTATTATTATTATTATTATTATTAATAGTATTATTATTATATTATATTATTGGGGTGTGTATACGAGTCTGTTGGTACCTGCTCGTTGGTGCTGCCCCTGCTTCTACTGAACCCAGCAGACGCTCTTGAGGTACACAGTGGGAACGTTCGAGCTGATAGGCGTACATAACTATATCGCGAAAGTATCCCGCACATTGCATAAAGGTAAGTCGCCGTCCGGCACACTAAGGCTCTCTGGATCCATAAATACCCTTAGGATCCGTACCTAAGGAGTCAGTGGGAGTCTCTTTTGGCCACAAGCCACCAATTCTCGCCACAAATTCTGGAACTGTCAATCGCTGTCGAGTGATATCCAAAAAACTGCGCTTATCCAGGCTTCTGAGCTATTTCCATGTGCACCGTTTGCTGCTTTGCAGGAAACCCGCTCTCGCTGATGCTAGACCCGTCATCAGCGTCGGAGAGTACGACCATCTACTGCGGTAACGCTGACGATAGAGAGTGGGAGGCTGTGCAATAGGGCTGTAAAGGAAGGATTTAATGGTATGGTCAAGGAGTTTGGCTCAACGTCGTGCCGGAATGCATTCGTACGACTGCGGGATCACAGAGGATTCAATCTGTGGATACAGTGAGTGCTCATGCGCCTACTGAAACCGCCGAAGACAATTCGAAGGATGCGTTTTATGAGGAACTCAATACGTTGCTGGCCAGGGATACCTTTTGTCAACATGCTGTTGTCGTGGGGATTGGACGGCAAATGCGAAGATGGGACTTGATCAGGAATCCGAAGTAATCGGTAAATGGTTCTACCCAGTGGAGCAAACATCGGACAATGGCTACCGCCTTGTCGTGACTTTTGTAGAACGCAGTGGTCTGATTATTGCATCGACATTCAAGAGGAATCATCGCCGCCATCAGCTTACGTGCGCAGGGACCAACCCGGCTATCTTCAGAAGAGCAGCGGAAGCGGAAGATGACAACTTTGAAGCTACAGCTTGACTGTGTCCTGACGAGGAATATTCCAGTATCGGACATTCGAAGGTCTAGAGCTGTGTGATGTCGCATTAGATTCTGATCACCGTCCTGTTCTGTTGAACTTCACCGCGAGGATTCAAGCAAGAGGAAGCGAGGGGCTCAGCCTCTCCAGAGGATTTGACATGGACAAGTCTCAGAGATGAAGAGTGCAGAAGGAATTTTCAACAGCGCGTTTCTATTCACATCGGAGTACGGACTACAGAAGAAACTTTATGACGCGGATTCTTTTGTCAAGTGCATCCAGGACGCTTTGAAAGAGGCACTCCCGGTTGTACAGCCTGCTAGAAGAAGTTCGCCTACGTCTCCAGAAGAAAACTACATCTACCTGCAACAGAGTATGTGCTCTCCGAACTGCAGGAAACCCTCTTCTTGGAGGAGAAGCGTCTGAGGAGGAAGTTGCGCCTTCGGCAGCTTCAAAAGCGACTCGCGAACGAGAGTGGACGTGTAGAGCTAAGGAGTTCGAGAAGGCTTGGGGAGGAGAAGAATCCGGAGGAAAGCCTACACGTAATGCCAAGCAAGTGCGACAGCATAGCGGGAAGATGAAGAGATGTTCTCCTGTCCTGAACACTCACCAATGGAGTTGCAGCTGGTGACGTGCGACGCTGCCAATATGGAAGGGTTACTTCCAGTTCACTACTGAATCGTCCAGCGCCACTTCAGTACCTGAGCCCCCGCATGTTCAGAGAGCACATTACGATGTCAGTGGGAGGAACCGCCGACTGAGTCTGAAGTTTTGGATTGTGTCCGGAAAATGAAAGAATGGAAAGGCAGGTGGGAGATGACAACATCACTGCTGAAATGCTGAAAGCTCTTCCTCTGTCTGGGATTCGTGAAATGGACTCTAACACCATCCGTGCTATATGGATGGAGCGAAAGGATACCCGATTCGTGGAGACATGCGATCATCGTACCTCTTCACAAGAAGCTATCCGTCACGGGATCCTAAGAACTACAGAGGAATCTCTACTTCTGTGTCATGTACCAAAGGTTTTAGAACGTATCATTCTCGAGCGACTTATCAAACATCGTGAAGGAACGATCAGAGATGAGCAAGCCGGTTTTCGACTCCGGAAGATCGACCATCGACCAAGTGTTCGTGTCGTGAGAAGAGTAATCGAACTCGTGGCAGCGGTTTTCGGAAGCCATTACAGCTTGCTTTTTGACTTTGAAGCCGCGTTCGACTTCTCCTCATCGTGATCGATTGCTCAATGCTCTGCGAGCAGATGGAGTCCCGGAAAAGTAGTGTTCGGTTAATCGAGGACATGAAACAAAGGAACAAATAGCAGCAGTTCGCACACCCGTCGGATTTACGTCAGCTTTCGAGGTGAAAAAAAAACAGGAGTAGCAGTGCGAGCCGTTGCAGGACCTTACTTTTTCATTTTCGCCGTTGATGACATCATGCGTAGAGTTGCAGAACAGTTTCCTGCGGATGTGATCCTAACACCATCAGGACGCTCCCTGTCGACCTGAGTACGCCGACGACATTGCGTTATCTCGCTGAAAACAAACGCAAAACTGCAAAGCGATTGTGAACCTCGTTTCGAAGTATGCCGCAGCCTATGGACTTTCGTCTTCGTCCCGACAAATGCAAGCAGATGTGGGTCTCTCAAAAGCCTTCAACGGGAGTTTGTGTTGACGGACAACGTATCGAACTGGTGGACGATTTCTGTTATTTGGGCTGTTTGCTGAAGAACGATGGTAGTTATGCAGCGGATATTCGACAACGATGTAAGCGAAAGCTACGTCTGCATTCAATGCTCTAACCAAGTGTTTGTGGTCTACCACCATCGCGAAGGGAAGTCAAGTTGCAAGTGTCTACCTATCCGCCATATTCGCCCTATCATGATGTACGGATCGGAGACGCGGTGGGCAGCACCGAAAGACGGCAGATGGAAAGCGTTGGGATTGCACGGAGAGGAAGCTTCTTAGGCGTTTGCTTGATATTTCTGGCCACGTGTATGCCATAACGAAGACCTTTACAAGGAAATCGACGCAGTACTGCATCAACGCTTTTCGACACGAGGGAGGTGCCAGCATCTCCTAACGCCATCTCAAGCAGCAAATGGAAAGTCGACTTCGACTGCTCGGGCATATACTAAGAAGAACGCCGGATCGTCTCGTACAACACGCTTTAAGAATGCTTCCAAATCCCTGCCTGGTCAGAAACAGCCACCTGGGCGCGTAGGCGAGAAAGTTCTGGACGGATGCAGTTAAAGAGGATTTGAAGTCACTCTCGGCATCGAAAAAGACAGTTCAGGCGCAAGATGTTTCGTTTCTGCAGGAAAATGGAATAGTGACAGCTGGATGGAATGTGTTCAAATTGTGGCTGAAGACCGTGAAAATGGACACTGGCTTGACTACTAGGACGGCACACCACGGTGAAGATGCGGAATGACCGCGTCAGGCGAAAGCCAACCGATTAAGTCAAAAAGTAAGTGATTATATTATTATTATTATTATTATTATTATTATTATTATTATTATTATTATTATTATTATTATTATTATTATTACAATCTATTACACCTTTTATTATTGTTGTATTGTTATTGCTGCTATTTGTCGCTGATTACGATTATTATAATTTTTATAGCGTTTTGATTCTTTATTATTATTATTACTGTAATTTCTACTAATATTACTTATTGTTGCTATTACTGTTATTGTTATAACAGAATCAGCTGTGGAATGCACCCAATGCGTAATTCGCTGTCATAGCCTCATTAGTGTTTTGTCTTGTGTTGGTGAATATTTCAACTATTTCCTGATTAGTCATCGTTGTGTATGACAGTGCGCCAAACTCAAGAGCGCGCGGCAGCCGATTACGGTTTCAAAGGCATTTCGCAATTGGTTCAGTCGATGTGAGCAGGAGCCGACGGGCGGCGGTAAATGCGGTTGGGACTCGCAGCTATGGAGGTTTGTTGGTTTTCGAGTCATTTTCTCATTTCTGAAACCCGTTTGACTCATTTAGAATCATATTCAGAATTGCTATTTTTCAGAAATTATCCGCGAAAGGAGGCTTCGGGAAATCGCTGAAGAGGAATTCCTGCGGTTCCGTCCAGCTCGAGGAAGAATCCGACGAAATTCAGGTGTGTTTTTCTCGTTTTTCTTATCTGAGCTTATTTTCCGGTCCTCATTACTTTCTTTCACTTTTGGTTTCGTGTCTTTTGTCAGCATACTTGCCTATTATCACAGAAACTTTTGTTTTTTCTATGGTCCCGGAATAGGATTTTTTCCTGTTTCGGAGTTTCGGAAAATTTTGAGATTTCTCATCGTCATTTTCAGCGCAGAGATTCCCCCCAATGCGGGGGAACCTCTGCGTAAAATTTTTATTTTCTCAAAAACGGATTTTTTTTGAATTCCGGAAATTTGAATAAAAACTCGGAATTTCTTTGGGAATTTCTCTGTTCTCTTTGTAAATCCGTATAGTGCTTTCAAAGGCAGAGTTTTCCCCAATGCGGGGGAACTCTTCTGCGCTGAATTTTTATTTTCCCAAAAACTTGAATTTTTTTTGAATTCCGGAAATTTGAATAAAACCCCTTTTCTCGTAACGGAGTACTCAACGTCTTTTGCAAGCAGCCGCAGTGGTATCAGGGATGAGCGGAATAACAATTTAGAATTTTTCAGAAACCGGAAATCGGAAAAAATTAAAATTTCGGAATTTGAAAACCGGGAATCGGAAGAAGTTTCGAAATTTCGGAAATCGGAAAGCGAAATTCCGAGGCCCAAAATTTGCGGAAATCGGAATTCGGAATCGGAAAACGGAACAAAGTTTACTCGCTGCTGGCATCGAAAAAGGGAGGGGTCGGGGGCGAAGCCGAACGAATACTTCACGGAGGGTAGCCAGCGAAGCTCATCGTTCGGCGAAGCCGAACGACTACTACGCGGAGGGGCCGGCGAAGTTGGCTCCATCGTTCGGCGAAGCCGAACGACTACTACGCGGAGGGGTGGTGGCCGGCGAAGCTGAATCTCACCGTTCGGCAAAGCCGAACGAATACTACGCGGAGGGTGGGGGTCGGCGAAGCCGGCCCATCGTTCGTCGTAGCCTAACGAATACTATTGCTTGAAGCTTCTTCTTCTTTTTTTGGAAACTAACCGTAATTATACTACTGCAAGGGGGCACGCGCCTTCATGTCACGTGGCTGCCACGAGCTAGGGACCCGAAGGGTCACTAGTATTACTAATAAATGAAAATTGGGATACATCAAGTTTTGCTGGAATCGACGGTGTGAACTCCACAGCGAAATGGAAATAATGTCTAAAGATCATAACCAATGAAAGCTGGTTTTTCAGCTGTCGGAGCTAGGGAGACGAACTTTCGACCCATGTGCATGAACCACTTCTGATGCTCCTGATCTCTGCTCGCGATCTCATGGCCTTCTATGAGATGATAAATCATTTCCTGACAGATTCCTCTATATCATTTTTTCATATCTGAATGTAGTATTATTCATACGTGAAATAATCAAATCTGAGAGGAGTCTGTTCCTGCAACCACAACATGCTTCTGCGGCATTTAGAAAATCCGGTAATCCTCAAGCGGTGGGTGGAGCTTGAGAACGCTACATCTCATCTTGCGGATAAGGGAGCACAGGCTTATCGGGGGCCGTCTTCAAGCTTTCCTATGCAGTATGCGTTTTAACCGTTTAAGCTGGCCGATGAATAACTGCTTCCTGCGGGCTAACCGCGGAAGCTGGAAGAATAGCAACGGCAGGTTTCCAACTAACTGCGGAAAGCTTTTGAACTAACAGTGGCCTAATCTGGATTAACCATGGGTTTTTGCGTACCGACAGTGGATAAACTTAAATGATCAACCGCGGGTAATTTGCGGACCAACCGCGAAATCTCGCGGTCCGACAGTGGCTTAATTCGGGCTTTCCGCGCGACTTTCCGGACAAACCGCGGAACCTTCCGGACGGATAGCGGGGCGTTCTGGACTGACCGCGATAGCTTGCGTACTGACGGCGGGAGCTTTCATGCTGACCGCGGGAACTCGCGGACTGACCGCTGGAGCTCGCGGACTGACCGCTGGAGCTCGCGGACTGACCGCCGGAGCTCGCGGACTGACCGCGGCAGCTCGCGGACTGACCGCGGGAGCTCGCGGACTGACCGCGGGAGCTTGTGGACTGACCGCGAGCGGAAACCGGTTCGACCAACGCCCATCCCGGTGGCGGTCCGCTATTTGCGCGCGGTCAGGTTCTCACTTTGTCCGAGTAGGGCGGTTCTAACAGGGGGAGCCATATGGCAATCGCACTTGGCCACTCCCATTTTTTCAAGCCGCTGCGCAATGATAACACCAACCATAGCTTCGTTAGGTGGAGCCATGTACTCCACCAACCTTCACGCCTGGGCAGGTGAAGTGGGGAACCTTCACCATTGGGAGAACCGGTGACAACCAGTGAAACGTCTCCCCGAAAATGAAAGTGACTCCAATACTCATGCAAGTCATTTTCAAGATTGAGTGGGTAAATACTGCAGGTTTTTTCTGTCCATAACTTTTTTTTCTGCTCAAAGATAGACCTTTGGTGAAGCTTCTTTTCAAAATCTCGGTGGAATTTCTGCGTCAACTTGTGCTTCCAGTTTGGAAAAAAGTATTTTCTCGATCCTTCAGCCTAATTCATTTTATGAAGCACCGTTTGTTCGCCTATAACTTTTTAACATTTGGAGATAGGGTTTTGGTGTACGTCGTTTTTGAAATATACGTAAAAATTCTGAGTCGAATGACATGTCGGGTTCCTAACTTTGCTTGCCTCCATAAGCCAGCAAGCCAGGTCGGTGGAGCCGTTGTTGGCTCCAGCAGAACTCTGCGTCTTCTCATTCAAACCATGGAGGGGAGAGCACCCCATGGTGATAACTATGAAAAATCGGTTTCCAGCGACCTGGCTGGCTTATGAAGCAAGCGAAGTTAGGAACCCGATATGTCATTCGACTCAGAATTTTACGTATATTTCAAAAACGACGTACACCAAAACCCTATCTCCAAATGTTAAAAAGTTATAGGCGAAAAACCGGTGCTTCGTAAAATGAATTAGGCTGAAGGATCGAGAAAATACTTTTTCAAACTGGAAGCACAAGTTGACGCAGAATTCCACCGAGATTTTGAAAAAAAGCTTCACCAAAGGTCTATCTTTGAGCAGTAAAAAGTTATACCCGAAAAACCGGTGTTTCGTAAAACGAGTTAGGCTGAAGGATCGAGAAAATATTTTTCCAAACTGGAAACGCTATTCGATGCAGAATTCTATGGGAATTTCGAAAACAACCTTCACCAAAGAGCTATCTTCTAGGGTAAAAAAGTTATGAACGAAAAACTGATTGCTCTTAGTGAAATAAACGTTAACTCATAAATTGAGATTGGCTGAGAGATTGGGAACGTATTTTCTCAAATTGAAAACATAATTTGACGCAAAATTTTATGAAGATTTTGGAAACAGCTCCGTTCAAAAATTCATCTTGAAGGGCGAAAATGTTAAGGGCGAAGAACAGGTAGTTTTTCGAAAATCGCTTGAAGAAATTTTCCGACAGCTTTTGACTCCAAGACAGCTTAAAGGAAAGTAATCATGACCTACGCAGATCATTTCATTAAGAATGGTGAATTGCTAAAGGAGGTCATCTAACGGAAAAAAAATGTTTCAAAAATAATGTTTAAAAATAAAATTACATTGAATGCAAGAAAACGAGGATTAAGAAATCGTCAAATTTCGAAGTTGCAAGTCTATAGGGAACCTTCACCATTCCCTACTCAGGTACCCTAAACAACCTTTACCTCTCGGACCGTTGTCCACCCCAACGAACCTGTGACACCAACCCGGGGTTTTCCTTCCCTTCCGAAATCGTTGCGGCGCGGGGAAATAGGGGTGGCCAAGTGGCCGCGATAACAACCTTTGGGGGTGCTAAGCACAGATTTGACATCCGTTTCCGGTGTTACGGAAGGTTGCGGCACAGTGCCGTGGTTTGTCGACGTTTTAGATTTGGCCGTGCTATCTCGCCAGTCGGGGCCACTTGTCCACTGCATAGGGCTACACCAATTTCTCCGCGCCGCAACGCTTCTGGCAGAGGAGGAAACCCCGGATTCGTGTTATAATTGCGCGGCGGCACGGAAAAATGGGCGCGCCCTAGTGGGATGGCAATTGGTACTCCCCCTCCCCTTCTAGTGATAGCACCGATTTGGCCAAAACTTCACCAAGAGGCTTTTTTGAGCTGTGGATTAAGAATCTCTTATCCTTTTCGCAATTTTTGAAGGATTAATGGCTCAGACAAAAACACGCTCCAAGCCCCGCTGAAAGCCGCCAGCGGGATAGTGGCCGTGGAGCGCGAAATCCGAACCTTTGTTGTCCACGGTAGCAGCTATCACGGGGGCGGTAGCGACTGTCGTGGGCGAGCAGCTGCTCCCTGCCCCGGTGATAAGCACCTCTGAGCTTTTTGTCTTCAAAAATATACACGCGCACCGGTGCACGACGCTGCCGCACTCCAACACGCGACTCGGCCAGTGCACCGAGCACCAACTGGGGCCACCAGCGATTGAGCAGGGCCTTCAGCGTCCAGGCGGAGCCAAGTACCGCGAAATTGGGCAATTGAACAGACGGCATTGCCTTCATCCGAGTCCTGGCTCAGGACCGCGTCGTATGCCTCCCTTGGAAACTAGCGTCTTGAGCGTCGAGCATCTTTTCGGGGGCACGCTTTGCCCGTGATGGGCACGCTCTCGTGTCCGGAGGGCAAGCACTCACCTATATCGTGTCTCGGGGAAAGTGGCAAGATCGGAGTGAGCGTCGAGCTCCTTTTTATCTGAGAAGGTTTAGGCCCCGGTCATAGTTGGTGCTATTTGCATCTGCATCCCCCGCACCCCCAACAACACCCCGCACCCCCAACAACACCCCCCAACACCACCCCGGTCGATACGTATGTTTAAAATGATGGAGTGAGGTTGAGAAAATCACTCGATGCATCCAACTAGATATGACGATGATTACGTGGCCAACAGGATTGCACCTGTTCAGAGAAATAGTGAAGGCGAGTATGGTGAAGTCACGGAGGTAGCAGTAAAGGTTAGCTTTCTAGTGATACGCAATGTTTTATCTTCGACCCGCCCACCCGGTGATTTTCATCCACGTATTGCATGGATATCGACCGCGTCGGATACATTGTATGGATTTTCCTCAACCTCACTCCATCATTTTAAACATACGTATCGACCGGGGGTGCGGGGGAGCGGGGGATACACCGAGTGATTTTTCAGCTTCACCTCACCATGTTGTCTATACGTATCGACCGGGTGGGTGCTGGGGGGGTGCTGGGGGTGCGGGGGGTGCGGGGGATACACCGAGTGATTTTTGCATCCCATTTCCAATGCATTCTGTGTGTATCGACCGGGCTGGGAGGCGTCGGCTCATCCAACTATGACCGGGGCCTTAGGGGTAGGTTCTCCAGGCAAAATTTCAGTCATATCGGAGACTTTAACAGTATAATTACCCTATACTTACCGTGATCTTTCGAAGCACCGAAAGTGGACCTCTTATTCATGTTCAGCTTGCGCGATATTGCTATGGATGCTTAAATTATTCGTCATTCGAATTTCGAATATTCGTTCGTTCGAAACAAAAAATGAACGAATTTATTCGAAATTCGTTCTGTTCGAATAAAAATGAACGGATTTAATTTTGAAATTCGTTCGTTCGAAATAAAAATGAACGAATTTTATCTCTGAAATTCGTTCGTTCGAAATAAAAATGAACGAATTTATTCGAATTTTGTTCGTTCGAAATAAAAAGTGAAAGAATTTATTCGAAATTCGTTCGTTCGAAATAAAAATTAACGAATTTATCTTCGAAATTCGTTCGTTCTGAAATACAAAAATGAACGAATTTATTCGAAATTCGTTCTGTTCGAAATAAAAATGAACGAATTTATTCGAAATTCGTTCGTTCGAAATAAAAAATGAACGAATTTATTCGAAATTCGTTCGTTCGAAATAAAAAATGAACGAATTTATTCGAATTTCGTTCGTTCGGTCTCTCTTTAAAAAGTCCTCACTCTAGTGAATATCCCGTGAAAATGGCGCGAACTAGCAGCGAGAGCGTCCAATTTACCCCGAAAATGAGGTGAAATTACCTCGAAAAATGGGTGAGTTTACCTCGAAATTTTCACGAATTCGATGGTCCACAGCGCAAGAAGCCCCGCCTTGTCCGCAACATGGGCGTAATCTTCGCCGAGGTCTGCGGTGAGGAGCCACCCTCTGCGGACCGCGGCGTAACTCCTCTCTCGCCGTGAGTATACCCACTGTATCCCCTCCCAGCAGCCAAAATCATGCTGGCCTCCGGAGAGAGTGACCCGAAGTCACTCTTTTCAGGGCCGGCATCAGAATGCCGAATGAGGACTCTAGTGAGATGAGGCGGCTTTTATACCGGCTGTGCTCATAGTGAACACATCGAGACGTTATCAATTGTTTTATCATGTTTTCGCTGAGATGTTTTCACTTGTTTAGAAATTTCTGACACGCCAGCAACGGCTGTAAATTTACCCTTTGCGCTGAGTGATATCCAGCCGCTTAACATCTGATATGCATTAACATGTTAGCGATGGCGGTATTTTCACTCTTTGCGCTGACTGATATCCGACCGCTCAGCAAATTCACCCATTGCGCGGACAAGCTTTGATGACGGAGCTAAAGGTGAATTTGAAGCCTAATGATAACAGAGCGTGATAAAGGCCGCTTTCCCCGAAGCATCAAGTCTCGAATTGGCAGAGTAACTAGTTGTTTTAATGTTTAGTCGCAGTTTTTTTCGAGAGTCGTAGCATTTATTGCTGATTTTTAGGCGTAATTTCTCAGTTTTTTCAAACATCGATATTTTAAGAGGGTGTGTATTTTTCGGATTCTTTCAAAACCCTATTTCGGTTTTCCTCTGACTTCTTGAATGTGCATTGTCGTTCCATGTTGTTAGTATTGGATGAGTCTCTGAAATTCGATATTCACATTTGGAAAAAAAAAGAAAATTGGAAGAATGAAGATCGTTATATTGCACACTGTCTATAATACTTGGACGTAAGGATGAGAGCCCGCAACTCTTTGGATGATTAAGATGTGGCATAAATCGCTTTTAAATTTTTTTTGATTTGAATTCAATGAAACGTACGAAAAAAACAGCAAAAAAAATTAATATTCACATTCAAAAATGTATACTTGTAACAAAAAAAAAGGATCTGAGTCACCAATGAATAGGAAACAAAAAACAGAATCACACGGAGTTAGAGAAAATGAGGGTTTAAGATATCAAAATGAATGAATCTAACGTATTTTCATTGCAATTGCGGTAAATCCCCCGCAATGCGGCCAATTTCCCGAGAAGCGATGCGAAAAATTCAGGCGGTCGCGAGGGAAGCCAATGGAGGCGAGAGGTGGCCGTGGAGCGCGCGTTTTGTATTGAAATTTCACTTAATTTACCCTTCGACTACCCGGCGGGTTATTGGCGAATACGGCCTCAGGTGGAAAGTGATTAACCACCGGAGGCCGGCTGGCGCAGCGCGTGCGACGCAAATCTGCGGCGCGCGCGTCTAACACTATTGGAGCATGATTATACACCCGACCAAAATTCAATACAGGCGAGAGGATGTGATATACAGGCGAAACGAGGCCTAGCTCTGCTTATTACACTACTGATGAGCCTCGGGAATTGGAATTAATGCAATATGTGGTATGAACACTAAATTTCACACTTATCTAAGGGTAGAAGGCGAAATTAGTCTCAGCTCTCTTTATTACAGAAGCAACATCACCAAGAGAACCCGCGAGACCAATCTCAACAGCATATGAGAAGCTCAAAGTGTATAGAACAGACCATTAATAACATCCTTTGAGCTGACTCAGGGAGAACATCTTCTTCCAATTGCCAAGTAAGTGATTCCACTATGCAAGGAAAAAACCGTCATTAATCAGTCCTAGGACTACAGAGGAATATTTTACACTACTAGTTACCTACATATGATCAATGTCTTGAACTACCCAAGACCTAAATAAAAACCTCATGGTCCATCAGTAGGTCAAATGCAACAGCATATTTAGAACTTTCTGAAATCAGGTGAGGCAGAGGAAAAAACGGCTGTAAAGCAGCTTTAAAAGCACCTAGTGATTTCTTTTTCCTGCTTTTAGGTTGATTAGTACAAAGCTATCGTTCGGAACTCGTTTACTTTTCTGAAAGCGTTGCAGCTCAGTTGACCCCGTTTTGGTTTTGAGTAATTGTTTCTCGATAAAAAAAGCGTCTCGGAAGCTCATACCCTGATACTGTCCGACCATCGTTGCTAGCTACAATGTGGACACAATAAAGAAAAAAGGAATTACCCGTGGGACGCTATTCAAGCCAGCGTGTCCCACCGGTGGGACACGTTATACGGTGACGCAATTTTGCACGCGGTCCGAACGTGCAGCCACCCAAAATTAGGCGTGGTCGTGAATGGGTTAAAGGCAGCGTACACGCTCGTGAACGTGATTGAGATAACTACCTGGAAGAATGGTCATGGCCCAGATTACAACGCCTACCCATTTTGAGGCATCGGGGCCCGACTCCGTTATCGCCGCTGGCATGTGGAGTTAGCGTTTCCCGTCCCTGTGTGTTTTCAAGACAACCAGAGCTTGCGCTGGGGACAGCATTTCCTCCAACGCGGCGTAGGGTTGTTGGGCCATCTTCGCCGTCAGTGACGTGTGTGATTCACTCTGTTAGGCAATCTACCAACAGTACCGACGGTGAATATGACCCAGCAACCTTGCGTGCTGCAGGAAAAGGGCAAATACAGGGGCGGAAAATACAGGGCGGGGCTTCAATCTCCAACTGCCATGTAGCGGCATTGTGGGTCGTTTTTGACTACTCTGAAATGCATAGAGCGTTGTGTTCTGAACCATACTATCTCTATTTCCGCAGTAATCACAAAATACGTTTACGCCGAGCTTGTATGCTGCCTTTACAAGTTCGTTCCATTTCAACCTTGGAAAATGAGATATGGGAGGTCGAATAGAACACGCACGTAACAACATCAAACTTGGAGAACCTAGCGGAACTTGGGCGATCTGATTGATAGATTTGAGAAACATTTTCTGCGGAGCAAAACCTCGAAAACTACACCCCTTACCCTTCAAAAGCTCCAGTATTACTCTATTAAATTTCGAGGGTTTTTTGATCAGTAAGCCAAGCTTCTCACGGCCTTAGAAATAGCATGACGGAAACAATTCGTTAGGAAACATTCAATATTCGTTATTCGCTCAATGCTTTCTATACATTCTATTACTTCTTGACAGTGAGGAATCGTCTCCCAAGAAGAGAAATCGAGCACAGAGTGAGGAGAGAAATAGACTTGGAACAGCTGTTGGAATTGGTCTCAAGGGTTCTACATACAACTCAGAGAGTCGGGGGTCCGGACAGGCTTTCTAATCGGGTACCTAGTCGAGCTTGAAAAAGAACTTTCGCAGCAGCACGTGCTGCCTCCGGAGGAGCACGTGGCCTGTTCGATAGGACTACGTGGCGCAGATAGAAAAACCCTCACCGCACTCCCATTCCCCACGGCAGCACGTGGCCTGTTGGATAGCACTACGTGGCGCAGCGAGGCAAAACTTTTGCCGCACCCTATTTCCCCGCCGTACCACGTGGCCTGTCTGGATAAGACTACGTGGCGAAGAGAGAAACCCCTTGCCGCGCCCCTGTTTCCCCACGCAGCAGCACGTGGCCTGTCTGATAGGACTACGTGGCGCTGGGGTAGGCTCCCCACCTCTTCAATGGGAGCGGGTCTCACCCATCAAGGATACGGTCCAAGTCACAGCCCGCAGCAGGGGATCACCCCACAGCAGTCCGCGACAGGGACATCACCCTCGCCACGGTCGACAACGAGGGACCTCCCCTCGCTGAGTACTGTGGGGGAGACCCCTTAGCGGTTCAAAAATCGTCGAGAAAGTGACTCGTAGTCACCTTCCAGGAGCATCCCCGAAAGGCGGACTCTCTCTGGAATCGGGTCCCTTACATACGTGCTGTGCGGCTGATATGCGCCGGGTCAGTTCTGAAACGATCGATCAACGTGTTCAATCATGGGCGTTGTGGCTCGTTCCTCGTCCAAACTCATCGTAGTCGAATCAAAAGCGTATCGTGGCCGAGTGAAACGGCTATGATTTCCGGCACGTTCTTCTCACTTGGACGACGATTAGGCTACGTGGCGCACGGAAAGTACGTGGCCGTATCGTCGTCCAACCGCTTAGTAGTCAAAATCGAAAGCTTATCGTGGCCGAATAGGACCCCGACTCTCTGAGAAGGGAGGCTTTCCACCTTCCGGTGGCGATTTGGAAAACCATGCTGACGTTGCTGTAGGTCTCTGACCTCAAATAAATGACCCGCTCTTGAAATTTCCTAAATGTCTGCGGGGATTCTAAAAACGGGAGTTTTCATTGCGTCACAAAAAAGTAAGCGCATCAGGGAATTTTCAGACCTTCCAAAACAAATTTGGATTCGGCTCAAAAATTTTCAACTGGGGGTTATATAGGGCGCTGAACCCGAATCTGGGGCCTATTCCTTGCCAGACATAGGGTTACTGTAGGATGCGGTAGTCATAATGAATTTTACATGGTGTTATTTACCTTATAGATTCACAAATCAAAAAATGGACCTCAATTTCGTGTTCAGCGTCCCAAATAACACCCACAGTGATATTTTCAGTCAAATCTGAGACTTTGGATCGAGTTACCGCGTACCCACTGTAACCTCAATGATTTATCGAAATCGATAAACGGCTTGCAGATTCGTGTTACGCACAGAGGTTCGAATAACCCCTTTGTACAAATTCTGAGGCGATTTGATCGCAGGATTTTCGAAAGCGTCAGAAGTCGCATTTGGGCAGCAAAATTTCCTCCATTTTGAAGCTTCGGACTAACTCAGAAAGAATTTTCAAACATTGACAAATGTTTGAATCGTAATCAGCACCCAAATAACCCCTAGAAATAAGTTTTAAGTTCAATCCAAGACAATTTTTTTTGAACGCTCTGAAAATTTTCATTTGTGTGCCCCTTTTCTATTGGCAAAGCTATGGAAATGCCTACTTTTGCAAATCTCGTGTAAATCTCTGAGGCAAACAGGAAAAGCCTCTTAACCTTTGAGAAGTGTGAAATTTAGTGTTCATACCACGTATTGCATTATTTTTACTTACCGAGGCTCTTCAGTATGGTAATAGGCAGAGCTAGGCCTCGTTTCGCCTGTATAAGATTTTGGTGGAGTGTATAATCGTGCTCCAATCGTGCTCGACGCGCGCGCCGCAGATTTGCGTCGCACGCGCCACGCCAGCCGGCCTCCGGTGGTTAATCACTTTCCCCCAGGTGTTGACCGACGGACGTCCGTACAATTGGGTTTCAAATTTCCCGCAATTTTTGATACCATCAGTCAGAGCGCGTTATTGTTTCAATCAAGCAATACACAGAGAAAGTCACGGAAAAAGAGTAAGCTTTAGGAGGTCATCCGACGACTGATGAAATTCATTTTCCCCATTGTGTCTTCTCGAAAGCAACCGCTCGGCTTCCATGTTAAAGCTGTCATAGCAGCCCCCATCCAGAGATTGACTATGCACGAAAAATATAAGCATATCAGTGATTGCATTTGTCATTCAGACACAAGCATTTTATTTTTTGATAATAAAATGCATGGTGTTGATCACTGTTTCTCGCATTGCGAGTGTGAGATTGTACTCATTCTCCGCCTTTGATTTTCTGCCACACTTCCTGCACACTCCCACGGTCCTGCACACATCCTTCACGCTCTCACAAGGGCACTGAACACTTTAGATGATGTTCTGCACAAATAGGTCGTGCGCACAATGGTACAAAACTAGTTGGAGGAGGGCACTCAGGATTCAGTTTAAGAATGTAACAAGCACGCTCATACCGACCAGTGCATAAAGGGCTACAGTAATCCTCTCCAGAAAACTTCCAAGTGTCAGCCTGGAGTGCGTTCCAACAATGTTTCAATGATGCCGTGGAAGGGCAAATAGCCTTTCCATGGACAAACCTGTTGCCCATGGCCACGAATTTTAACTGTAAATTGCTTCCATGCGGCCGTGGCTACGTTTCCATGAAAGCCTTTTACCATGGGAATGTTCTTGGAACGCACCCCTGGATATGAGCACAACGTACCAGCCAACAAACGTATTTGCACAAATTCGACATCCTCAGCCAATTCCTAGTGACTTCTCGATTAGAGAGGTGTGTGAGTGAAAGCATACCGCTCCTCTGCCCTGTTATACCCCCCCCATGTTACGATCGGGTGTTATCGTTCGTTATCATGTTTTGCTCAAGAATGGTAACAGTAGCCCCTCAACTACTGATCGGTGTGAGCGTGCTCGTAAGAATGAATGATACCGCTTTCAGAAATCGAAGGGTTTACATGAAGTTCCCATGATAACGCTCACTGATAACGCTATGAGACATTTTATATCAGCACAGATTTTCATTTTCATGGATGAATTATTTAATTTTCTCGACTATCCCCCCTCCCAACTAGTTTAGCACCCAAACATCTGCACACGCCCACTCGGGTCCTGCAAACTTTCTCTGATGTCGTGCGCACGTCTACTCGGGTCCTGCACACTTTCTCTGATGTCCTGCACACGGCCACTCGGGTCCTGCACACCCCCAGTGGGGTCCTGCACACATCCTGTCCACTCCCGATGGGGTCTTGCACACCCCCAGTGGGGTACTGCACACATCCTGCACACCCCCAGTGGGGTACTGGGCCGGATCCATCAACGAAACTTAGCGCTGGTAGGCTGGGTAAGGGTAGCTTTTTACCAGAATCTCGCGCGAATGACGCGATTCACGAGACTTGCTTCTTCCACGGTAGCAACCTACCAAAGCCTACCCAGCGCGAATCTCGGGAGGGTCCTACCAGCGGGCCCTACTCTAGCGAGATTTCGCGCCTGATGCTAATTTAACGCGCTCGTCCTTTTTGAACAGCTGTTTTCAAACCCCTTGTATAACGGATTCCGACATATTTATCTTTATTTGGTGAAAATTTTGTTTTCATCTTCGATTTCAGCCACTTTCTCAATACTTATTATTCATCGTCAAGGCTCCTTTAATTCTGAATGATTAGGTTGGTGCAAAAATAACTGTTGGTTTTGGGAAATAGTACTTCTTAGTCCGGTTGAGTTTTTTTTTGTGGATTTTGGTGCTTCTCTGCCTGATACATACTTTTTCCTCATCTCGAAGAACTCGATCTTTTGTAAGTTTAAATTTCATGTGCGTTCTAACTATAAGAACTGAATATTCTTGCAGCCTTCAGTTTCTATTTCACGCAACGACTTTGAGACACCAAACTCCATAGTTAAAAACTACACGAAATCCCCTAATCCACAATATTTATTATGCTATTCATCGACTATTTTTCGATATCCGGTAGTGTAAGATAGGTGAAGAAATGAATGCCATATTACACTCTCCAGGAAAAAAACTCGTTTGGGCGAAAAGAGTTGATTTTATAAAAACCGCGATTAATTTTGCACGAACCTGATATATATCTATGATTTTCCTTTTACGCGAAAATTGGGTTTTACAGCTTATTTATGGAGTCAAACTACTTTATATATCCAAAGGACGAGGGCGGCGAAGGATTACATGAGACGGAAAAATACGGGTCCAAAACATTGTTAAAAATGAAGAGCCGTGATCTGTTCTCGGTTTTTTCCCAACCTAAACACTATATGGAAACTAGTAAATATAAGGTATAAAACATTCGCATAGCTATTAAGGCAGATCAATGATTACACAATTAGCCCATGCGTTTCTGATACTGCCTATTTTTTGTTTTGTTTGTTTATAGTTACACTTGACATTTTCAATACAAATATATCTCCTTGGGAGCTTTTTACAGAACGCTGCAGTCCTAACTATGAGACGCGAAATCATTCAAGCTGTCCCAAAATCCCGAATATACACATCATTCTCAATATTCATACTGGTACAGATTAAAGAACATATTTATAAAATCTCTCGAAAAAAAAACCGAAAACCATCGCTACGTTACCCATACTAGTGGATTCTTCATATGATTTAAACATAGATTTACTTTTTTTATTAGTTTTTCTCCTTTTTTTTATGCTTCAAGTTTTGTGAGTTTTCGAAAGATTAGGCTTCAGGAAAACGATTACAAGTGATGTGCAATAGCCGTTGCTTGTAAAACACGGCGGCGTCGCCACACACAAAACGCTTTCAGGCGTAACTGCCTGGTAGCGCTACCCACGGTAGCATTGCACTCGTGAATCACAATGTGATGGTTAGGTAGCAATCTACCGTGGGTAGCGCTACCACTGGATAGGGCTACCAGGGGCCGTATTCATCAACGAAATTTAGCGTTGGTAGGCTGGGTAAGGGTAGCTTCCTACCCAAAATCGCGCGAATGACGCGATTCACGAAACTTGCTACCCAGCGCGATTCTCGGGTAGGGTCCTACCAGCGGCGCCCTACCTGCGAGATTTCGCGCTCTGTTCGTCCTTTAAACAGCTGTTTTCAGGCTTCCTGTAAAAAAGAGTTTCAGCATTTTCACCCTTATTTGGTTAGCATTTTGTTTGCATCATCAATTTCCGCCGCCCACAATTCAGTACCCATTGTTTACCGTCAAGGCTTGGATTTTGAATTATTAGGTTGGTGCAAAAATAATTGCGGGCTTTGAAAAATTACTTTTTATCCGGTTGATTTTTTTTGGAGATTTTGAAGCACGGGAACCCTTGTTCTCTAACTGTCACTTCTTGATACCTATTAATGAACTCGATTTTTTTGTGATTTATACATTTAAATTAAATTTATGTTCTAAGTAGATACTGATTTTGAAACATATTCTTGCATTCTGGTGGCTTCTTTTTCACGCAGTGACTTTGAGGCACAAAACTTCGTAGTTGAAAACTACACGAAGTTTTCCAATCCACAAAACTTTTTTTGCGAAATATCGACTGTTTTTCAGACATCGCTTTTGTTTTTTTCCTGCTTTTTGCAAGTAGCTTTCAACACGCAATTAGAATTCAGTTGTATAGGGAATCTCCGTTAGTGTTAGATAGAGGAAGAAGTGCGCTTTTGTGTGCCACATTACATTGTCAAAAAAAGCTCGTTTGGATGAGTAGAATGGTGGTATGAAAACCGCGATTACTTTCCGCGAACCAATATCTATGATTTTAATTTTGTTCAGAAATTGGGTTCTCACAAAAGCTCATGATTCTTGGGCAAAACGTTTTTTTTTTCATTTAGCCAAAAGATGAAGGCGGCGATGTGCGCGGGAAAGGATGAGGATCATATTCGAAAAAAAAAAACAAAAATAGAGATTGAAAACATCTAGATAATAATGTATACAAACATTCGCGTGAATACTGAAACCCAATGACCACACGTTTCTCATACTGCTGGTTCTTGTTTCGTTCGTTTATAGTTATACTGACATGTTCTATTAGATTATCCCGAGAAAAAAAAACGAAAACCGTCTCCACGTTTCTCATACGGCTTGTTTTTGCATGTGTCTCGGACAAAACTAGATCTCTTTTTTCATGACATTTATACGTTTTGTGCTTTAGGGTCCGTGAGTTACCAAAAGTTTAAGCATATGGAAAGCAATTACGAGCGATGTGCAATAGTCGTCGTTTGTAAAACGCGGCGGCATCGCCACACACATTACGCTCTCAGGCGTAACTGCCTGGTAGCTCTACCCACGGTAGCATTGCGCTCATGAATCAAAATGCGGTGGTAAGGGTAGCAATCTCCCGTGGGGAGCGCTACCAGCACTGCCGCGTTGATGAATCCGGCCCCTGCACACATCCTGCACACCCCCAGTGGGGTCCTGCACACATCCTGCACACTCCCGATGGGGTTCTGCACACCCCCAGTGGGGTCCTGCACACCCCCAGTGGGGTCCTGCACACCCCCAGTGAGGTCCTGCACACATCCTGCACATTCACACTGTGGTACTGCACAAAATCATCAACATCCTGCACCCCACTCACGACGACCTGCATACTCTTCAGCAAGCGTAAGCGTGAGGGAAACGCGTTATCGTATGTGATCTCGCGTTATGTCCGCGGAAAACTGCAACCAAACGGGAGCTGACAGAGAAAATGGAAATATTGTGTGAATGAAGAAAAAGATGGATAGCTTCCGAAAAAGTCCTACGGAGGACTTTTTCGGATGCTATCTATCTTTTTCTTCATTTACCCACTACTTCCATTTTTTCTGTCAGCTCGCGTTAATTTGCAGTTTTGCGCGAACTTACCGCGAGCTGAAAAAAGCTCAAAAAAGCTTAAAAAATATAATGCACTATTTTTTTCCCAAAAAAGGCAGAACAGACCATTTTTTGAATTTTTTTTTGTACAGTGCGTATCTAGTGGCTCATACAGTGCCATGCATGTGCTTAGTTTCAGAAATGTCTGACGCATCTCCTGTGATTCGTCAACTAAAAAGCTCACGGTCAGCTGCAGTTGACCGCGAGTTAACCGTAAGTTACTTGCGGTTATCTACCCATTTACTACCACCCCAGACTAGCTCACGTTAAAGGCACAGGACAACCAAAAAATTATTTTTTAGCTTTCCTGCTTATCTCGGAGAGGTTGACTCACTGATCACAGTGGTATCTCTGAATTCGCCCAAGACCCCCTATGAGCAGAGTTACGGCTCCTTAAAGATGCTTATATTTTGAGGGTGAAGATTTGGTGGACGAGTTGTCTCGTGCCTGTATTTCTCTTCATTCGCAATCGTTGCGCGAGAGCGAGCCAGAATAAGGAGATAGTACGGAAAAGGATTGAAGAACGCGACACGGTCGAAATTCATTCATCCATACGGCTGATATCGAGGTTAAAAACCAGGAAGGAGGTCGGGCCTGTGGTGGTGAGCGAGAGGGGTCGGGCCTGTGGTGGTCGCTTATATCTCGCTTATTTGGAGGAATTGAGATCCCGCACTTGGCACGTGTTAAAAAGGAGGGGTCTACTACACAAATAAACGAAAATCACAAAATTAAATTCTGAGGGTGTACTGTGCCTTTAACGTTCACGTCGTCTTGCTGGAAACTCCAACATTGGCGCGCGAAAACATGGTAGGTGAAGGTAGACATCATTCTCGCATGTTCTCGAACTCGCTGGAGATCATCCGACGACTGATGAAATCGAGCTGTAAACGCCATTCGAGGGACAGATTATGGGAGAGCAATGACTGCAGTTTCGACAGCTAAAGTGGACAGCTTCTTCGACCATTTGTGCATAGCTGATGGTTTCAGACGAGAAGAAATTGAATCTCGATAGGATTGATGGTTGGAAGTGCTACTACAGGAATTTGAGGGCGGGTCCTGTCCAATTCAGCCATCAGAACTGCGAAGGTAGATCTCCCATAAGCCTTCGGAGCATTTGCCCTCGAAGGACGTCCATGTAAAGCTGGCGTACATCAATTGTCGGATGATCTCCAGCGAGTTCCAGAAGATGTGAGAGTGACGTCTGCCTTCACTTCCCCATGTTTTACGCGCCAGAGTTCCAGTTTCTAGCAAGACAACGTGAATGTTCACGTGAGTTAGTCTGAGGCGATGGCCCGTAGTAAACCCACCACTCAGATATCTGAGTGGATAATATGACGAGCCCGAAATGACAGGGCTCACAAGGGAAGTATATAAAGCGTAGGTCGGATCTGCCAAAACGACTAGGGTCGTTAGCCGACATGAGGATGATACCTCACCAGTCGACTACCTCACCAGTCTATTCCCATTGGTCTTTCTCTTCCCCGTCAAGCGCGCGTCGAAGAAAGCGATGCCGCACTGATACAGTTTTCGGAAGAAACTGACCTGACAAAGGACGCGAATTATGTTTCAAACATGAGGATGATATCAGTGGGTGTGAAAGCGGCACTTGGATTCAGCTTGAATGGCTACGCTTCTATGATACGGTGTGAGATTTGACTACGCACAAATTCTTGGTATTATACATATTAATGTCTGTGCCTAAAATGTTCATAATTAGAAGTTCAAAAAATTGGGCCAAATAATAGAAGTACACCAAAAAGAGGGAGCTGAGAATTTGAAGTGCAGCCTCTATTTGAATCACACCTGTAATAGAAGTACATAACATTGGCATGGGTCCTGAAGGAACTTTGCGTTCCTCACTTAGGGTTGGCGCAAATTCGGTGCACCTATGTTATAGCATATATCACCGAGTTTGCGCAAACCGTCAATAGTGAACGCGAAGTCTCTTCAGGATCCATGTCGACGTTACGTCTGAAATAGAGGCCTGAGAATTAGAAGTACTCGTACTACTAACAAGGGAAGTACATATACAAAGCGTAGGTCGGATCTGCCAGAACGACTAGTAACGTTAATATCTCTTGTGGCTCAACAGTAGAACTGTGCAGTATCCCGCTCCGTCCTACAGGTGCCGAGTAGTTACAAGCTTTAAAAGGTCATTTTTTGTGCTTTTTGTACCTTCCAAAAAGCGCGTTAGTCTTCGGTAAACCCGGAAACGGACCTCATAAATGTGTACAGCGCCCAAAGCTACCCCCCGAGCGAAGTTTGGGTGAAGGCACTTTTTCCATATTTTGTCCAGACTGACAGCGTTTTGGTACGGATTTTCGGTTGGGCGTTTATTTCTACCGATTAGAGGGCTTTGGAAGCTTTTTAGGAAAATGTTCCAGATTTAACTTAAAACTCTCCCAGAGAGGTTTTAGGGCACTGATCGCGAATCTGTGGTTTATTAGTCGGTTTTCCAAAGTTTTCGGCTAATTTCATTCGAAGCATCCCAACGGGGGAAAGTTTCGAGGGAAAGCGCTCTATTCGAGATTTCCTGTTTTCTATGATTGATATGTCTCGAAATCATTTTCTGAGGGTTATTTGGAGTATTGAACACGAATCTGGAGGCCGTTTATTCCTTTTTTGCAGTACGGTAGACTTTGGAGAAAAAGCCCCCATGAAACTCGAATATCGGATTGTGTACTGCGTACGATGTATTTGTGTACTGCGGACCAAACGCGAAACGAAACGTGTTTTGAGCTTCGAAATTCGTAGATGAGTGACTTCTTTGTTTTTCTGTTTCCTGTACCGAAATCTCTTAAATAATAGGTGGGTCAACGCACATGCATGGATGTTAGAGGATCTTTCGCGACAAAGAGTACTCGAAAATTGGGGCTCTGTCTCCGTGGTAAAAGTAACGCAGGACAACTGGTACATGACGTGGGGCGGATGACACTAAGGGTTGTCTGGACCACGAGATTTTCACCCACTTCCTGGCAATTCTCTGTCGTGCTTCCATACTCTTCTTAGAGTGGCCCAGAGCTTACGCTTCCGCTGAAAGAACGGGCAACTTATTCATCGGAACAAAGCATATTGAATTTTGGATTTCCGCGACCCTTCAGAGCCTGTCGGCTCTTTCTGTTCCTCGTGTTAGATGTTCAACCGGGAAAACGCCTCTTCAGACCAACAGTTTTCACGAGGCTGTAGCAGTATGAATAGGCAACATTGAGGTTTCAAGCTTCGTAAACTACCTCCATTCGGTTCAAACATTGGATTGAGAAGAAGAACCCAAATGTGGTTTTCTGTGCGGACGCTGCCTTTAAGCGCTTTCAGAACCCCGTAATTGATATAAGCAAACGCTCAATAGAAAATCCGTGCAAGGGGAAAACAGGTATCAGTCTGCGCAGTTTGAAAATGTGCTTTCAACCGAACTGCTCAGGAGGGGAGTTGTTTTGGGCGCTGAATGATTATGAGGTCCGCTTACGGATTTTCTAAAGGTTACTGCGCATTTTGGACGGCACAAAAAGTACAAAAAACGACCGTGTAGAGCTTGTTTGGGATGGAATACCGCGCAGGTCTTATTTAGATGCTTAAAGGCAGTGTTCATGATGAAAAATGTGTTTCAAATTCCACTGGGATGGGTAGTTGAAGGGTAGCCCGTAACGTTAACGTTGAAAGAGCGCATGAAAACGAGCCAGAAACGCTCCAAATTACCCTGAAGTTGCCACTTCGAGCGCAAAGGCAAACCCCAAAAGCGCATTGCCCGCCCACCGACGTGAACGAATGACGCTTGAAATCGTGAGATGAGCGATGGTTTCCGATTATTAGCCCCGTTTTCCTTCATTCTCGACTTCTCTCTTTACTCAGGTCAGCTCGCATACATCGGCGGCAGAGACGGAAAGTTACCATCCTCGTAGTCTCGTCCACCATGCTTCTCTTGCTCAATTTTTGAAGGACTATAACTCCGTTCCCAGAAGATCGTGCACAATTTCAGAGACATCGTTGAAATCAGCATGGGACCGTTCTCAAGATGGGCTAAAAATCAGAGAAACGATTTTTATCGTGGACACTGTCTTTAAAGGCACAGTCCAACCTCAAGATCATTTTTCTGTTTCTCTGTCTATCTTTTGAACGGTCTCACGCCAATTTCAACGATGTCACTGGAATCGTACAACACCTCCTAAGAGCTCAGTTATGGCCACTCAAAAATTGGGCTGCGCAAGCATGGTGGACGAGTTGTCCGAGGCTTGTAACTTCCTTAGTTTGCAACCTATGGAGGCGAGCCGCTCTGAATAAAGATAGTGACCGAGAATGAAGGGAAGAACGGGGTTATTGATCGAAAACCATAGCTCATCTCACCACTTTCGAGCTCGAAAGATCGTAAAAGGGGCGTGCCAAAGTGGCTTCCGGCTTCGACGCGTTTGATGATAGCGTCGCGAGGGCTGAAAGGGGGTTAGGCTAGCGCTGAAAAATCTTTCCCTCGCAAACCCTACCTGGGAGGGTGGGGCAGCCGAAACCCCGTTGAGACCCCAACTATTGATTATCTCCAGCAGTCGCACAGCAATCGTGTAACGCGCCGACGCCCCAAACCCTGGCTAACCCCAACCTAACACGCCGCGTACGTGCATGCCGCCCCGGATGGGGGCGCCCCAGGGTGGCTTCCTCCTAAATCTCGCTTATTCGGAGGAATTGAGAGCTCGCACTTGGTAGATGATATATAGGGTGGGGCTACTTCACAATTATGTGGAAATCTTAGATTTCGTCCCTGAGCCTGGACTGTGCCTTTAAGGCAGTGTTCACGATGATTTTCGTTCCCGAGTTTCTACCGAAAACAAAAGGTTCGAAACTTGCTGTTACCCGCAATGGGAGAAAAACAACGAAAATCGCTAAAAAATGGGTGAAATTGGGGCTGCAGGCAATGTAAAACATTTTTACGGCAGAACAGATGAAGTGCAAGGAGCGCAGTTTGGGTGAATCAACGCAAAAACATTCATCAGCTGACTAGTGAGAATGCTGTATTTATTCCAGGGGCGTTTGGAGGTTCTCAATGAACTGGAATCATGGAACAAACACAGGAATCAAGAAATTTCTCAAGAGCAACCCCAAAAACACAGCGAATCAGAAAAGGTAGGAAAGCGTGCAGCCCACCGCCTGTTTAAAGGCAGTGGTCGCGCTCAAAAATGCTCGTCTTCTTTCCTCTCTAAACCCTTACTGGGTATAGAGTAGTAGAACCAGCTAAGAAAAATCATGAAAAAGCAGCCAAATTCCGAAGCCTGAACTTCACTTGTCTTTTGATGGTGGACAGTCCACTACATCATCGGCATCGATGATCTCTAATATCAAGAAGATCAGCTGGCTTGAAATTGAATTTCAATCTAATAACTTGGATTTATGTACATATCTAGTCAAAAAACATTGACTGAAGTGCTTGCTTTCATTGTTCATTTGTTTGATTTAGGTAAATTTGCAATTATTTCTTCCTCTGGAGTGTTGATGATTTTTGGACAGCTTGGCATGAGATCAGATTTTCTGTGCAATGCAGCACGAACTGGAAATTAGAGGTCCTTAATAACTCTATTTCTAGCCCGTTTTTCACCGCGCTACCTTTCATGCGGTTTTTGAGCTGTTTTTATATCTAAGCTGATTTTTGTAGTAGTTTTTCGATAACGTTTTTAATAGTGACCACTGCCTTTAAAGGCAGCAGACACGCTCGAAAAAGTTGTTGAGGTAACTACGCTTCTTGGGTCGTATGGCCCCTATTAGAACGCTCACGCCGATGTAAGCGTCAAAAACGAGTGAAAACTACTAAATTTGTGTCAAAAATTTTTGTCAGTTACGCCCATGAGCTTCCAACCGCGCCCCTTCGAAATACGAATACGGTCACTTCGGCTGGTTTTGGAAGCTTCCAACGAGGTGAGCGTTCTAGTACAGGCTGTAAGAGTCTATCGGCTTCGCTATCGCGACCGTTTTATCGTTAATATTAGCTATTTCAACAGCTCGGGCAAAACTCGTCCTATTTTACCCCGTAACAAAGCCGTTATTCCTGTATTTGCATGCGGTCTTCGTCGGTTTTTTCGTTAGTTTCCCCTACTACTAGCTTCAAACCTTCGATTTAAGATATAAAATCGAAAACATTTTTGAGCGTGCCTGCTGCCTTTAAGTGGGTATGATTGCTCCTGATATTGATCAGAACCGGCGGAGCGGTTCTCTTTGGCAAATTTCCATAAAAAACGTCTACCTCCGAAACTCGTCGCAAGAAAGGCGGGCTGGCTTCTCTTGGGTGGGTTGGCTTTCTGAATCGTCCACTTCGCAACCGTTTTTGGTAATGCTGGGCCTGTTTTCGGTTCTTCTTCCGACGGTATCACGCCCATCTTCTGCCAGCATAGCATTTCACAGTTGAAACACGCGAACGAAATTCATCGTGAGCACCGACTTCGAGAGATACAAAACGATACAGTTCGTTTCCGCAGACGAGACTTACGCGTTGTGTACTTCCCTTGTAAGTTCGAAGATTGACCGTTCACCCAAACTTCGTCCGTGGGGGTTGTTTTGGGCGCTAAACACGATTACGAGGTCCGTTTCCAGATCTCCGAATGATCACTGCGCGTTTTGGAATGTGCATTGGGTATGAAAATCAGGGGAAAAGCATCTATAACTTTTTCAGAGTGGTTTTAGGCAGCTGAGAAGAGCATATTCGGATTGTACGTCCAGAAACGATTCTACAATACAAGAGCACACATCATCTGGAATGGCCAAGCTGACTATTAGTGGTTTCAATTGGTTTCATCCTAATAATCTAATTTGTTTTCCAAAGTGTCGGAGCCTTCACGACATAATTCGGGGAGGGTTACGATTTCGAGTGAAAATCGCCGTTTCAGGGGCAGTATAACATGCTGTATAGCTAAGTCATCTGTTACGTATTTCTACGAGCATAGTTGTGCAAAAAAAAATTCTGAACCGAAAATGAAGAGCGGAAGTTTTTTTCGTTCGGAACTCTGTAGAATGCTTCGCTTCACCAGACTAGGTAGTAAAAGTTGACTTTATTCTCATGTTTTTCGGTTTTTGGTTCTTTCAAAAATAATTTTCGAAAATTATTTGGAAAATGGATGATCTCCGAGTGGCCTATCTTGCACCCAAAAATTCTCATTTTCCGATTTCTTGTTTTCGAAAATTTTTCGCCCATCCCTGGGGTGGGAATTCCCCATTCACGTCAAGACGTGCCCCACCGGTGGGATAGGGAGGCCTTGGCTACCACTTCGAGCCGCGTGTCCCACCGGTTGGACACGGTGCATGGTAGCGCAATATTGCACGAGTCCCGAACGTGCACTTACCCGAAATAAGGCGGGAGCTGGTCGTGAATGGGTTTGACAAAAAAAATTGGAAAGTTATTTCCAGATGTTTATACAGTTCATATAGCGCTACGCTGCCGCATACCATATTTGGGTATTGTATGACACACTAAAACATATACCCCAAACTATTTGCGAATGCTGCCTTTAAAGTTTTCAAATCAGTGCTGCTTGAAGTATTATAGTCAGGTCCGTGGGCTTGTTTTTTCAAGAAAAAACATTTCCAATCTCACCCTCGGCTGGCGCGGGCGGTTTGAATCTCGCCGGCGGCTGGCGTTATGGTACGCTGATCAGCTGCGCTTCTTCTCTCGCTGAATAAAGCAAATAAATTTCCTCGAATTTCACAAAGTGAAACGAAGCATTGATTAAAAAATGAATTTTTCTAAGAAACAGAAGATCTTCCGCGAGCGAATCACCTTCTAGGCAGGCGTTAGTGAAGGTTAGCTTCTCGAAAGAGCAGAACTAATACAAAAAGCTGAAACAACGGGAAAAAATTAGGCATTTGTGTGAAGGAACACGAAGCAGTCGCTGCGACCGGTCGCGTACGCGATCTGGTAATGTCAGTCGCCCAATCGCGCGATTGGGCGACTTTCCCCGCGATCTTGTCTGAAAGGCCTGCGACCTGGCCGTGCGACGCGACCAGATCGATACGCAGGGTTTTCATTCGGTCGCGTCGCACATCGATCGAACTCGGGGGAAGAGGCCTTAGCGGACAGGCGCACGCGACTGCCACGCCAGCTGCGGGCGAGATTTAAATGTTTTTTTTGTTAAGGAGGCAAGCCACGAACCTAACTTTAACTAATTCATCTGACGAGTCAATTTCGGCCTTCTACCATTAGCTTCTTCTGTGTTTACAATCAGAACAAATGAAAAATTTTGTGTACAAAGTTATGTCTGACAGTAACTTGAGGAGCAAAATTAGTAACACATTAATCCTTGGACATGATTCACAAATTGCCGACGTCATCGAATGGGACCGTATACGATATAAGTGGGCTTTCCTTCTGTGCCGTTCGTTGCGTCAAAGAGCTCGTCGGCGTCTCCAGAGAAGAATGAATTTGCATCGATGATATTCACCTGTGAATGCTTTATACTTATTTTTAGGTGAGCGGCTATGTTCTGTTTTGGGGTTACGTTTAGAGTTTTCGGTAGTTTTACAAGAAACACGTAGAGCAGTGTGAAAATTTAGGATCTAAAATTTAGGTCTGTTCCGCTGTATACTGAATTTACCATGGAGAGTACTCACATCTTTCTCCTTCTGTGGTGTTGCATAAGCGAGTATGAACTTGCCGTCGACTTCAATTTTACAATTCAAGTCTCCTGCGAAATTCACTTTTGCGACGAAGTCCTTGTGAGCGGCTATTGTTTCGAAGGATGTTTTGAATTTCTGTTCTGTAGCCTAAGAGACCATATACATATCGCTCTGACTATGAGTGAAATCATCGCCTATTAGGACTGAGGTGTGCTCACAGTTTGAACAGCTGTCGCCATTCTCTGAACGTTGCAGCTCGAGATTCCTTCGGACTTCGCAGAGATATAGGCCGTCTCCATTGTTCTCTCCAACGTGACATTGCAACAGAGGAAACCTGGATAGGCTCGAAATTCTCGAAAACAAGTTATTTATCTCATTATACTTCTGCCGATATGCTCCTTCAAGTTTCCACGTGTACACGAACATCAACTCTTGTGGCCCAAAAGTTTCGCTAATACCCATTCACGACCACGCCTAATTTTGAGTGGTTGCACGTTCGGTCCGCGTGCAATATAGCATTACTGTATACCATGTGCCACCGGTGGAACACGGTTGCTCGATTGGCACTCCACTGATAGTCGATTTTCGTTTTTTTTTACGTCCATCGCGTAGCTATCAGTGAGGTAAACACGGTACCAAATTTTCCGCTAATGAAAAGTGATTTCTCTTAGATGGTTTACTTTGAATGTGATTCACGACTAAATTATCTGTTTTCAAATTTTGTGTGGTTAAAATTTCGTTATGAAGGGTGTGTGAAAGTTTAGTTTGAAAAAATCAATATTCTGGGGGCATAATAGGGATTGTAACAATAGTAGTGCCACGTTTACAATCAAAAACATCACGACTCCAGCTCTGATTTCCCTCTCAAAAAGCTTAAAAAACGACAATGGAAGAAAAAAAGAGCTCATTGCGTGCTTGAAAAACTATTTTTGCAGCCGTTTTCTGTATTTGAGTCCGAACTACTTTCACAAAAATTCGAAGACCGTGCTATAGTGGAGCTACAGGCGGGCCACGACATCTGCAGCCGAGTCTAGGTTAGGTTAGTATATTCGACACAAGAAGGTCTGAAAACTCGTTTCGTGGCGGAGAATTCGATTTCTGTAAGCGTGTCCCACCGGTGGGGCAAGTGGTCGCGAATGGGTTAAATGAACACTTAAATCTAGATGTATGCGCATTCCCATGAGCCCTATGATACCAAAAACTTGGAATCAGTCAGATAACTCACGAAAGTTCCGTGATCTCATTACTATATACTCTATTTCGCAGGAAAATTTAGTTTGTTGCTTTGCGGCAGTTAGAAAGCGTGGGGAAAGGAAACGCAGCATACGCGCGCACACGCACGCAATCGACAGCTATAAATTTCATTGCGAAATAGAGGATACCTTGGGAATATCGGTCAGAACTCCGATTACATAATTTTTTTTTGCAAAATTCTGAATAATTTCAAAAAATGAAATTTTGAGCATAGAAGTTTGGAAATTGGTTGAGAATCGAGTTTTCGATTCACAAAATTTAAAATATTTTTTTCAAATTTCAGATATCAAATTTTTCTCTCAGATAAACAAATGTGCTCGAAAACCAAAATATCCTGATTTCGAACTATTAGTTGTCTAATAATTGATAAATACCTGTCTAAAAATGCAAGACCTCTTTGAAAAAAAAATCCAATTAGTACTTTCGCAGCGATTCGCTTTTCGAATATTTTTTCAATAATTTAATATGACTGATTGACTAAGGAGTTTTCTGCCAATTTTGGACACTTTTTTGCGATAAAACTTTTTAGAACGCTTGCAGATTGTGTGAAGCTTCACAATAGGCATTTGAATAACTCAATTCGATAATTTGAACTCGTAAATTTCATCTAACGGAATGATTAGCATTCTGTTGGAATGCAAACTTTTCGAAGAAGCGAGGAGTGCTCATTAGCGTAGCAAAACATTGAATCAATTTTTTGTAAGGAAAAGATTCCACAGACCACTAGGATTGGTGTAGCACTTCGGCCCTGGTGGTGGTGGCGGAGGTGGAGGGACAACGATGGGAACAGGTACGAAATATGGCGCTTGCGGAACTCCTCCTCGTCCTCCGAGCAGGAAAGAAAGCGGAGAGAAACCATTCTTCTAAAAAAATGTGGTGACTGGCACACATGTGAGTATTACTCCTTTTCGAACGCTGATTTGCTGTCTGCATTTATGTATTGTGTGAGTGGTTAGAAGTGACTCACCCCTCCGAATAAGCTTTGGAAGAATTGACTGCCTCCAAAGGTGGTGTACGTCTGCCCTCTTGCCGCAGCTTTCTCCTGTTCACTCCTATGGCTATACTGATTGTTGAGATTCTTCACGAATGTGTTGCGACTGTAAAATTGTGAGAAAGCAAAAAACAACCTAAATTTTCACAAAATCTATGGTCGAAAATTCATGCCACACAGGATAAAACTCTGCACTTTCTAGGATAAAACTCTCGCCGTCTCAAAAACTTAAAATTAGCTCGAGCAAGGACATGGTTTGGGAAAATTCCGGACTTGCAAATGTGGGGGTGACGGGTTGTTCTGACTAAATACAGTGCTTACACAAGGTGCTGAGTTGATCGCAAAACGCTTGGCTCCGGGCGAGATTGAACCAGCATATTCCCTTTCCGGGGGAGCGCCTTATCGCACTGCACCACCGAAGCCCCAGCGCCGCTCTCACTCAACTGCTCGGTAAATCACCGGAAAGGGAATATGCTGGTTCAATCTTGCCGGGAGTCAAGCGTTCGGCGATCAACTCAGCACCTTGTGTAAGCATACCATAACGTGCACTGCGACGTTGAACTGCAGTTACGGCAAAAAACATCCAAAAATCGTGTAAATACAGTGCGTTGCAAAATCATATGAAATACCTCAATCTCCGAGGTTCAGAATTTCGCGTGAGTTAAGAGGACAAAACGTTAATGCCAATCAAGGCAGCACCCACGAAAACCTCTGGATATGATTCTTCATGAAATTAGAGCAACTAGTAGAAAACTGTCAATGGAAAATGACAAAAACGACCGTTGCAAAATTATATGACATAGGTAACGTTCTGGCTGAAATTTTGATTTTAGACTCTCTGTGTCAAATCGTTCATGGTAAGAACTATCAGGAACATTAAGTTAATAGTCTTCGGAGTAGTCTTGACGCAGAACCACATCGAAAACTCTGTATCACATGCTTCCACCCAAATTTTTGTGACCGTGCCTTTCAATTTGCGCCCAATCGCTTAAAGGCAGCGTACACGCTCGAAAAAGTTGTTGTACAATGTTGTTGTATGCGGTACAACTCGTCCACATCTGGGTCTATATAGAACGAACCGTTATATCTTCATTTCAGTTGATTTTTTTCCGTTTTTTTCGTTATCTCTGAATATCAACAGCTTCAGACCTTCGAATCATTCTATAAAATTGATATCATTTTTGAGCGTGTATGCTGCCTATAAAAAGGCCAGTTTTAACGGAGCCACACGCTCGTCCTCTTTGCTCTGGATGTAGATGCAATGCCCAGGAAAACCTCACACGTTTTCCACTGGGTTGAGGTCCTACAAGCCGGCAGGCCGTTCTGGGAAATTGGCATGATCGGTTTGAAACCAGGCCTGAATCGTCCTGCTGACAAGAAGTGAAGGCGCAAAAGGACTATAAAGAACTGGAAATGATTTTCCGACACATTCTGATAATTTGTGAGGTTCATAGGTCATGTCGCAAAAACCTGGTTCAGATTGCTACACCACCTGGATCCGGATTGACACATATGTAATTCTTTTCACATAGAATTCCCTTCAGAGTTCCTACTCGAGGATAAGGTTGGGTCCCCTTGTAGACCTCTCTAGTGTTTGAAATAGTAGTCTAAACATGTAAATAGAATAGAATTCATCAAGCTCGTTCGGATTAAACTGGCTTTCTGCCGATTAAAAAAATTCGAAAGATCAACACAAGGACCCGTAGGTAACTTATCCTCGAGTAGGAACTTTGGAGGAGAAAGAATAAGATGTCGACCCTGATTCAGGTGGGGTCGCAAGTTGGACCATATTTTTGCGACATGACATGTGAACCTCACAGATTATCAGAATCTGACAGAAAATCATTTCCAGCTCTTTGTCCGTATCTGCTTTCACTTCTTGTCAGTAGAACGACGCAGGCTTGGTTTCAGGCCGATCATGCCAACTCGTCAGAAAGGAAGGCCGGCTTGCAGGACCTCTACCAGTGGAAAACGTGTCAGGCGTTCTTGGGCACTCAGTCTTCATCTAGAGCAGACAATACCAGCGCGTGGCTCCGCTTAAACTAGCCGTTCCGACCGAATGGGCGCGGATTGCCAGGTGCGTTCGTAAAAAGTTGGGTCAAAACATGCGAAACAGAATTTTCGAAGTGACTCTGCGTCGACACAATATTGAAGACTTTTTGACTTGATGCTTTTTGATGGTTCTCGCCATGAACGAATTTGATACAGGAAGGGTCTACAGGGTGCGCTTTAAATGTGGGGACAAGGTTTCAAACCTCGTCGTGTCTACATATGTGCGTGACTAATCGACTTCTGCAGTCTTTTCTACTCTATGAACGTCACTTTCGAAAAGTATGGAATTTAGCAGCGTGAAATCGTTTCCTAAATCAATGGTGGACAAACGCCTCGAGGGTCCCCAACTTGTATGAAATAAACCGATTCGTAGTCATATTCGATGATCTTTCCTACTTCCCGTGTGGGACTAGAGAAATGCTCTGAGGTGGTCATTACGAAGCAGGGTGTCTCCTTGAAAACTTATCTTAGTTGTTGTCTTGATACCCTCTACCAAAAGAAGGTGAGGGCAAGTTGCTGACTTCCATACGTTGGTCCAGTCAATTTCAGCGCACTCACATTTTGAATTTTTTCGCATTCCCTGAAGACACTCAGGCGCCTAACCACATATTCAAATGCAGAAGAATATTGTTCATTTTGTACTTCTCATTGACTCCCAAGAAAATAATCGATTTATTTTATCGAATTTTCAGAAAAGTTGGTAATATGTGTATAGATCGATAGAAAACCTTCAGTGGCACTTATGCTTAAAGACAGGGTTCTCGATGAATTCGGTTGTTGTGCTTCCCCATGGAATGGTAGATCTGGCCATCACAAAAGTGAAAATAAGTAAAAAATCTGAGAAAAAACGCTCGGGGACAAGTGATTTCTTGGTGTCCTCCCGCCCCCAATTATCGGGATTTGTGTAAAAGCTCGTTTTGTCAACTTTTATTTTGCTTCTAAAGTATTTTCCGAACATTGCTGGAGACTACTAAATACTTTAACTGCAAAATAAAATTTGGATAAGCATACATTCACGAAAATCTCGTTAATTAGGGGGCCAGCCGACACCGGTAATTAGCCATTGTACCTTGTTTTTGAGTGTTTTTCCCGAAAATTTCCGAGTTTTTTCCTTATTTTTACTATTTTGATGGCTAAATCTACATTCTCATGAAGAAAGCTCAAAAGTCGTTTTTGTCGCGAACCCTGCCTTTAAAGTTTGACGCCTGTGCGTCGTCAGGTAAACAAAAAAGTGGCACGAATTCAGCTACCTTCAACACAGACCTGGGCCAAAAATGTATTTCGGTAATTTGCTCTCGCGATCTTTTAACAAATGTCGTTTTTAAGCAGACACCTTCTGCTTTAAAATGACGCCATTGGAGCAGTTCTTCACCATCACATGGAGGAGCGAGCAACAATTACCGAAGCCGACTCAATGACGGGTTCTAGTGTGAAAATTAGAGAACCCTTCAGACTTTCGCTCACCATTTGCTTCAAAAACAATTTTGCGCCCCGAGACGCATTTCGAAAAGAAGGTTTGGTGAAAGGAACAAACTATACAGTATAGTTGTACACAAACGAAGTTTTCGAAAAATTTTCAAAAGATTTTTTGAAATTTTTTTCGTTCGTTTTCGTTCGTTCGAAAATCCGTCCAACGAATTTTTTCCAGATTCCGTTCGTTCGAAATAGTTTCGAACGGAAATATTTCAACTTTCCTTCGTTTGAAACCCGATTTTTCAAATTTTATTCAAAATTCGTTCGTTCGAAATGCTTTCGAGCAAATTTCGAAAAAAGTTCGAAATTTCCGACAAATTTCGAAATTTTCAACGAATTTCGAAAAAAATCAAAATTTCGATTAATTTCGAATTTCGTTCGTTCGACCTCCGAAATTTCGAAAGATTTTCGAAATTCGTTCGTTCGAAATTTTTTCGAACGAAATTTTTTCATTTTTCGTTCGTTCGAAAACCTTTCAAACGAAAAAATTTCGATTTTCGTTTGTTCGACATTTTTTTGGAAATCGTACAACTACACTATACAGGGTGATTAGTGACGCACATATGTTGACGAGATGACATTTGAAACCTTGTCACATTTTTTAAAGGACCTCCTGTAGAATCGAAATTTCAGTGAGAACGTCAGCGATGTCATATAATTTTGCAACGGTCATTTTTGACAATTTTCGTTGCCAGTTTCCTACTAGTTGCTCTAATTTCATGTAGAATCGTACCAGGGAGTTTTCTAGGGTGCTGCATCAATTGGCGTTCACCGTTTATCTTCCTAATTGACGCGAAGTTTGGAACCGCAGAATTGGGGTATGTCATAAAGTTTTGCAACGCACTGTATAATGTCAGAATGTGTAAAAAGCTGTTGCCTAAGGCAACGATTCGGAAGGGGGGGGGCATGCGTAGAATTGGGCGAGGCTAAATACTAATGACCACCACTGCCTCCTAAATCGGCTGGAAAATCGTTAGACGTGCGCCGTGCAATGCGACACAGTTTACATTCAGATGTGTGGCTTGCCTCCTTAAGAAAAAAAAAACATTTAAATCTCACCGACGACTGGTAAGCTGATCAGCTGCGCTTTTTTTCTCGGCCTGAACAGATTGACGAGCCGTCGCATGCAACCGCCCTCGCCAGCAGCGGGTGAGATTTAAATGCTTTTTCTTAAGGAGGGAGCGACGGACCTGACTATACAGTTGTGTTCAGGGGTGATCGCCTCGCTGAGGCCACGCCAGTGGTCGCACCGCAGCACGCCATAGTTGATTCTCTCAAGGGCTGATTATAGTTCCACCGCTCGAAAGCGTGGCAGCATGCAATGGAGGGGAATCGATCGTGCAGCCTCGCATGGTCGATAGTGCTTCATTGCACGCTGCCGCTCCTTTCAGCGGTGGAACTCTAATCAGCCCCTCAGGAAGAGGTTAGTCACATCAGCCGAGCACTCTACTCTCCCTGATAATTAACTTGGTGCAGGCCGCAACGTGATCGCTCGCTCTGACCGCAGCTTGGCGGTCACTCTCGGACACGACTCTTCCGCGAATTTTCTGAATATTCGTCTTCCTATTGTAAAAGCTAGCGATTTTTTCCATGAAGAAGATGGATATAAAGATGAACTAACTCCTGGACAGTTTTCGCTGGAACTACTGCGCTAGTGACGGTTGTGAGTGGTGGTGAAGTTACAGCAGCCGTTGTTGGTGCAGGAGTTGCTGGCGGTGGCGTCGGCGGTGCGGTCGGTGGTGGACTCGGCAAATACCGATCCGGTGGCGGTGGTACAATGACGCTTATCTGCTTAGGAGTCTGGTTCCAGTTTCTCGACGATTTTATTCTGCATCACTTGTTTGAACTGAAATATGGAGCAATAAGGTATTTTATCAACAATAATGGGATTTTTCGCACAGACGAAGTTGTTCAGCTCCTAAATGCTATCTGGGATTGAAGGTTGTATACAAGTCCGCAAGTGTGGCTGAGGTAGCGACCAGGGATGTGCGGCAAACGATTTTGATACATCGGCAAACGGAAATCGACAAAATTTGTCCAAAAATGGCCGGCAAACGGCAATCGGCAATCGACAAACGGCAAAATAAAAAAACTTGTGCAAAAACAATACAAATGTTCCAAAAGTACCGGTTAAAAATACTTTGTTCTCATGCTTATTTGGTATTTCAATAACCAGACAAGAAATGGTGTTTCAATAATACCACAAGAAGCTGAACCACTAACGTTGGTACAACACCTGATATAAAAAAGAGCACCAGAATGAGCATTCTATTGAACACTGGTAATAAAAATTAAAGAGCATTCTGTTGAACACTGGTAATAAAAATGTTGTGGTAAAAGAACAGTAATTTTTCGAGGTTCTCGAATGTCAACCTTTCTCGAAATATGCAGTAGTCATTCATTTGCTTCGTGTTTCAATTCCATTCACAAAATTCAAGGTATCGCGCAATCCAAGTTAAAGGCAGTGTTCACGATAATCTTCAATCTTGAGATTATTGGCTATATTGATTAACATACCCCCGGGTAAAATTAAAATAACGTAGAAATTAAGAAAAACGCACCAGAAGTACATGAAATCTTTAAGTATCACCCCGCCTCTTAAGTATCACAGGAAGTGTTTGTTGTAACAATGAAATCGCTTGTGGATCCGTCCTTTGCAATCCTCCACTCTCTATTGCTCCGTTCTTTCCTCTGGACCCTAACTAATACTGTTTTGCCTGAAACATTCTTCCGTTTTTGACTAGCCCCATTCCTCACCGGTGACAACCACCGTGAACATATTCATCCAACCGGACAACTAGTCCATGTTATAGAATAATGTCACTGAAATACGACGTTTTAATGCGTTTCTCGTCGTTTCTTCGTAATTTTGGTAACACTTGGAAGAAAACGCATGGTTTCAAGTGAAAATCTCGGTGACGAAGATCATCATGAACACTGCCTTCAAGAGGGTGAGCACTCGAAATTCATTCAAAGAGATGAAGGGCTCACTGTGCTCCTACTTTAGGTGATTATTTTCTAAGGCCCTAGTTATACACCAGCGGAATGAAAACGTCTCGCGATGACATTGCCGCCGCCTGCTGCGTGAATCTGGGATTCGTCTGCAATGTTGCGTCTTCGACGCAATACTGCGGACAAAAATTTCCAGGCGTTTTTAATGGTATTTTATCGGTTTTTTCGCTTCTGACACTTTTTGTTTGCAGAATAGCACTAATAATCAATTCCTCTCGTCATTACAGTGCTCGTTATGTCGTGTTGGTAATGTTTTAACAATTCTAAATCTGAAAAATAATCAGCTGGTGGAAATTGGCAAATTTCCAACAGAGCAGGTCCCGTAAGGATGCAGTATACGGTGCCGCGGCGTGTATAACTGCTCTGTGCGGCCTTCCGGCGCGTTTTTCTGCGACTACTGTTCCTTTTGGCATGCCTGAGCGCAGTTAGGGCGCATATAAGTGATAGTTGTCCTGCTATTTCCGCAGCGTCCCGCCGGTGTATAACTAGGGCCTAACGAGCGTGGCAGCCGCGCCGCTTCTCTGGTAGAAATTGCAACGGCGGATCCGCGATAAAGCCACACAAGTTTCTACAGACACCACAGCTGCTCCGCGAAAGTGCCGCTGCGGCTCTGGATTGGTGGCTGCGCCTTTACAAACTGAGGGTAACTCGTATGAAATTAATTATGAGTCATAGTACAACTGGGAGAGGCCTACGAACAAAATGCGCACCTATGGTTGTTAGTTCCTCTGTCTAATAGGAACAGAGGGTATCCCCGTTACTGCGGGCAAGGAGATACGGGACGTGGGTGATTGAACAGGCGAAACTAACAGGACAGTGCATCGTAGTCGACGCGGGCTCGCTGATGTATCCTCGCGGAGCCGGTGTGGTTTTAACGCGGTACCGCTGCGGTACTGTCGTGGCAATGTCGTGGCGTTGTGGAGGCTCAAAGCACTGCAACAGAATCGTATCGGCACAGTGATGATTGCGGAGCCGCTGCTACACTACCGCGTAACTCTCGCAGCACAGTTGAGGGTCGCTTACTATCCTGGCACAGCCGAGGCAAACTTTCTCAGAGTTTGCGGTGTACTCTTCGGCGTGCCTCACGGTGTGTTTAGTATTTGACCTTATTTAGATAAAAGATAACTACGTGGACGAATTCAAATTAAACGCACGTTTTGGAACAGTCTTGGAAGCGTTCCTGAAAAACTGCTCCATCTTTGGCATCTCTCCCCCTCCAACCTTTCAAATTTCTTCCCAACTGCGCGCAGACAATTCAAATATAATTGAGCAGTTTTTCAAGCTTTCAAAAAATACGACTCCTGAAAAACCACGATTACCTCAAACCACCTCCTTCCCAAACTGTACGCCACCCCTTGTTCCCAACTGATTACCCCCGCCTCCGTGCATCCAGTTTGTAGTCAAGCAGCGAATTTAATCAAAACGAATGTTCCCCACGCCGTTTACACACTCTCCCACTTTTCAACTCAGAACTCCAACTCTCAACTTGGTTGCATGTTTTTCGGCGCAAGTGTGAGCATAGCAGATGGCAAAAAGCATAAGCCCACAAACTGCCAGTGAAGTTCAACACCCTCTACACGACGCTTTGAAAAATATTTGGAAGAAATTGAGCCATTCAGCGTTCTTCTGAACCCTTGTACCCTCTCCTGGAAATGTTCAGGATGGTAATTCTTGTCCCGGAGAGCCCTACGGTAATTGCTCAAGCCCCAACAAGTAGGGGGTGGGGAATTCGGCGCTCTTCCAGACAAGAGGGCCCGGACGAGCGTGACACTACAGTACTAGCAATTGCTTTGACGTGACCGCAAGGCAGATTACATCAACTGGCTTAAAGTTTTAGAGTACGTATAGTCTGTCCCTCTACATTCGAGCTGGTCGCTGCAAGGCTCATCGGGTTTACAATGCGTGTCCTAATCGCGGCGTTTGTTATCTATTGCGCACCTTTTGCCGAATTTTGTCGAAAAGTGAGAAGAAAAACGGCAAACGACAATCGACAAAAATCGTCCAAAAATGGCCGGCAAACGGCAATCGGCAACCGGCAAACGGCAATTGCCGCACATCCCTGGTAGCGACGCATGTGGCTAACGTAGCGACGCTAATTTAATCGCACGGCTCTCACTAAAACGATTACGCTGCTGGAATCGTAAAAACGAGTTAAATTACTGTTCTTGAGCAATATTGAGTAACCAGAACATAGGGGATCCACACATTTTCTTTCGCTAGCCCCGACCTCTGGTAACAAAAACCAAAATGATTGCCTCACAGAAATAAGGCCTTTTTTAATGCTTCCAATCGCATAGGCACTCTATTACAAGCCGGGAGAGGCTAACAACTTCGCTGTCATAGCCATTTTGTCTCCAGCTTCGTTATCTCAGCCTTGCTTCTGTGCTGCGGTGTAACTCGTCCTCTTCCACAAGAATACGGAAACGATACGATACTCACTGTCTGACCCACATCTAGTTTTTTTCCTCTGTTTTTTATCTCAATACTGGAAATGCGGCGGAAAGCCACAACGAGCAGTCATAAACGCCGCACCACCCAGCGTTCTGTGTCATTGCGAGACCTACCCTGTAGGAAATTTGCCAAGTTCTACCAGATGATTATTTTCCAGCGTTGAACTGGTGAGAACATCACAAAAGTTGTATGAGCATCGTGACCATGAGAAGAGGAATAGGAATAATTGAAATTTTCTAAACGAATGTGCGCTAGAAGAGCAAAATTATGTTACTGGTCTGCAATATCGCGTCGTTTCTAATCCACACGGCAAGCAACGGCAGTGCCATCGCGAGATGTTTTCCTTCCGGCGGTTTATGACTAGGACCCGAAGAGGATAAGATATTGATTTGAGTTGCGGCCCGATCGATATGTGTCCTCGCAATGTGATCGTGCCGCGGTTAGACTTCGAAAAAGGTCTTATAGTCGATCGCACCGAACATCGAAGGTATCAGTAGTCACTGGACGAGGGATCGCCGCGAAGCTGCTTAGCGGGAAAAATCGCCGCGAAGCTGCTTAGCGGGAAAAATCGCCGCTATCAATAGCCACTCTCCCTTCGTTTTCCCGCGCGCAATTCTTCCCGCCAAGCAGCGTCGCGGCGATCCCTCATCCAGTGATGGACGCTATTTCGAGCTCTCCGCATGACAGTGGAGCGCCGCGCGGTCGCTCGTGGGTCTGAGTAGGATCCATTTTTTTACCCACTGTAGCCGCGATTTTGCGTTTTATGTAATAATGCATCATCGCGTGGATCCATCTCACAACATTCAGATAGTGGTGCGACGCCATTTTCGATGCAACGCATCACTCACTTCGCGTCGCGATCGGACTCTAAAATCCCTTTGAAAAATACTACCACCTTTTTCGCAAACGAGCGGCAGAGGCTATTTAACATTCGTTCTCAGTTGATCAAATACTACGCCTGTTTGCAGTGAACAATGTCATGATTTTTGGAGAAAAACAAACTTAAAATTAAAAATGACTAACCTCTGCATATGAAAGACCTTTGGACGGCAACGTGGGACCATTTGCGTAAGATTTCGTAGACGGATCAAAGTCTGAACATCCTTATGCACACTTCATCAACTACTCGGAAGCTATGAGTAGAAATCGATGGTCGTGCATTTCAACAATATGAAGAAACTTCTGTTTTTTTTCCGGGTATTAATCTGATTCTGTAAACAAAACAAAACTGAGGAATCCCTTTCAATTGGAAACGGTAAACTTTGTTATCAAACCATCAATGACTCAACGTGGTTTGGAATAATTGAAAGCACTGTTTGTCATACTTGCCAAAATGCTCTGATTACACAAGGTGTTGAGTTGATCGCAAAACGCTTGGCTCCGGGCGAGAATGAACCAGTACATTCTCTTTCCGGGGAGAGCCTTTACGCACTGCACCAACGGAGCCCAGCGCCGCTTTCACTCAACTACTCTAGGCACCCCCCGGAAAGAGAATATGCTGGTTCAATCTCGCCCGGAGCGAAGCTTTTCGCGATCAACTCGTCACCTTCTGTAAACATTCTATAACGTGCACTGCGACATTAAACTGCAGTTACGGCAAAAGAATTGAAAAATCGTGTAAAAAATGCTATGACTTTAAATGGGACTATATTGAAAGGACTCTCTCATTAAACCCGCCGCCGAACAACGATGGTACGGTGTTTACCGGCATCAGATGAATCAACTCAGATATTTGTGGGGAAGTTCCCGAGGACAATAGACCTGATTTCGTCGTCATCACTCGGTCGAGGGGAGAGAAGCGAGACGTCCCCCGGAGAGGGATCTCGCTCCTCTCCCCTCGAATTATACACAACGATAAAGCGTTCGAAACAGTCGACTCGGAGGAGAACAAGGGAAGTTCGCTTCACGGTTGTTCCCATGGCCTCCCCACCTGCATGAGGAACGAGAAAACAAAGCCGCAGTGTATACGATGATGCAATCTGCCTAGTTTCGAGGTGGTCTCGCACTTCGCAAGCTGAAGGGGCAGATCTGCCACTCAAGGACGGTGTAAGGTATCTCTGTTCAAATTATCTGTGGAGCTACCAAGCTTCTCGGTAACCTTTTGTCAAAGGTGAATATTTTTGGCCCTATTCCTGCTTTCGAAGAACACGAAACTATTGAAAACAGCGAGTTTCGGCAAGCTGACCTTTGATAAGTCAATGACCAATCGGTGTTGGGTTGCGACACCTTGGGGAAGACTGGCTATCGGGAGAACAAGGGAAGACCTGCTGGCAGAAGGTCCCCATCGCCTCCCCTAAATTCGGGGGAAGTTCTCTAGTTGTTTCGAGGGAAGTTCTGCTGTCGTTCTCTTGAACTTCCCCACGAAAGTCTGAGAATGGAGGCGTTGAATCCGACAGGGAAGTGATTAGAAGTTTGCTAGTGGGGAGGAGCTTTTCGAGAATCCTGACCTACAGCACGAGCTGGTGAAGCACCAGGTGCTGCAAGTGTGTTAGAAAACAGTTTGACCGCGGATTTGCTTGCTTTTCTACCGATGTATAACCTCTCGAATGCGCTGCATCAGCGTATGATATACGGGATAGTAAACCAGCTATGAAGTTATCAAGGTTCTTCCTATTGATTCGGAACAGTGGGACCAAGAAGCTTCAAAACTAAGGGAGCAGTGGCATGAGCAACTGGGGATTTATACATATTGCGGATAGATTGAGCATCTCAGAAAGTAATGAATATGAACATGCCAAGAGGAGTCTTTATTTTCCATATAGGGAAATTCATGTAAATGTTTTCACCTTGAGGTAGAGGCGGTGGTCCGGCGATAGGATCTCCTCTAAGAGGTGCGATGAGACTCCTGTCAACGTAAGGCGACAACGGAGGTGGTCCATTCTAAAGAATGAACAATGCTCCAAGTAGTTCAGTAATTAAGATAAATTGAAACAAGGTGCAAGTGGCTGAAAGGCAGGGTGGACGCTCGTAGACGTTGGTATAACCACGTATACACATGGAGCAAAATCTGTCTAACCGCTCCCCATCACCTTGCTAACTCTAGCTTCTTTTGATGACAGAATGGCCACCCTAATTTCAGCAAATAATTGTTCCTAGCAAGCAGCGTTTACAAAAAAAGTTTTCAAAAGAAATCAAATTCTCCCGAGTTTTTAGCAAAAAAAGTGCAGAAAAAAGGGTTAAAAACGTGCCCAAATCAGCTCTATACGGTTCGTTAACACTTAAAGGCAGTGTTCACGACAACCTTTGATTCCGAGATTAATCGTTAAATCGATTGTTTCGCCTTCGAGTAGAACTGAAATGACGAAGAAATCGGGAAAAACGCTCAAGAAGGGCAACAAATTCCTTACTCTCACCTCACCTTTTTACTCTCACTGGAACTGTTCGTTGTGACAATAAAATCTTTTGCAAATCGTTCCTTTCTGTTACTCCACTCTTTCTCTCGGATCCTAACTATTACTGTTATTTCTAAAATATTTTTCCAATTTCGATTAACCCTATTCATCACCGGTGACAACCACCGGTAACATGCTCACCCAATTGGACAACTAGTCCAGGCCAGGGAATGATGTCACTGAAAAACGACGTTTTAGTGCGTTTCTCGCCCTTTCTCCGTAATTTTGGTAACACTTTGTTGCCAACGAATTGTTTTTAGTTTAAAACACGGGAACGAAAATCATCGTGAACACTGCCTTTAGAGACCGAGTGTCCAAACTGCGCGCCCGCCATATACTCAATTTTTGTTTTACTTCAAAAATAAGGATCACTTATAATTACTGTTGAAATATTCATACTCGAAACAACTTGCACAACTGGTACACAACCCGAAAATTAATGAAAGCGGATCTTTGCCAAAGTTTTCAAAATTCAGTGCGCAAGCATTTTCCCCAACTTTTGGTTGAAAAATGAGCTCTCGTGATTACTAATATCAACATTTATGCATGAAAATGGCGCTAATGACAATAATCCGTTTTACTGAGTATTCACCTTTGTTTCTGACACCTTCTTCCACCTCTTTCCCAGTTTATCGGTGTCCTTTCACCAAAATTTGTTCAGGCAGGTATCCAAAAATAAAGTTTTCTGTTCTAAAAGCTGGTGGAAATAAAAATTTTAATCAGACTCATCTTCAGCGATCTTTGAGTCAAAAGAAGAGAAAAAATATTTACAGTCTTTTTTATCTATCCGAAAATTAATTAAACAGCATTTTGCGAAAAAATGCAAGCTCTTGTAGAGCAAATGATTCTTTTTAGATGAACTGTAAAACGCCACCAAACTTTTCTAAATTTAATGCGAATTTTGCCATCAAAGAAAAAGGCCGGAACACCCGACCCAATACTTGCAGATACCTGAGGAAGATTGTAAGCATCTCGAAGAAACGGAAAGTGGTCAGGTAGAGTCAGTCACTTGGGAGCCGAATGTATTTGTTCTGCCTTTGCATGTCGACAACAGCCACAAGGAACAAAATCAAACTCCACATCATGCCCTTTCAAACTCCTAGACGACCAATAATTATAGATAATAGCTACTGTCCGAATGCAATAAAATACAAAAATGGCGGGACAAAATCAATTATGCTCAAAAACTGGTTCCTCACCGTAATAGTAAGGATGCGAGAAAGTAAGAGGCGAGAAGGCCGACTAGTAGCCAATGTGGGCCAACATGCATTAACCTCCTCCTTCACATTAAGTTCCGTCAAGTGCACAAGCACAGGCGGTGGATCGTGATGGAGGTGAAGGAACACAAAGTTGATTTCATTATTTTTTGGATCCCTAAAAATGGTTCGAAACGGCGTGATACTGGTTTACTTTCAGAGGTTTAGCCCGTGGTTTCTTTCAACATATATCGCCAATGTATTTTAAGATCTAGGTCTTCCGTAGTTGGCAGTATTTATACGAGAGTAAACCTTATTGCAAGTCTATGAGAATCTCTAGATAAGCGTCTGCGAGTTAACTGTGCCCTAAATGCAGCGTTCGCAGTAATGTATCCCTGGGTTGTCCGTATGCAACGCACCCGCGAGCAATTTTATAAATAAACAAGTTTATTCCTAGCCTGTCATCGTACTATCACTTTATACCTGTAGTGCCGAATAAATAGGTCAGCTATCAGTGGATTATATGAAAATGTTGTTCACTGCGAGTCGATTTTTGGGAAAACGCACGAAATCTCCTAATTACATATGTATGCCTCTAATTCGAAATTATAGAAGTACACTCTATTAGAAGTACACCAAAAAGAGAGGGCTGTTATTTAGAAGCATACCTTCTTCTTGGAGTACACCTGTAATAGTTGTACAGTTCAAAATAAGCTAAGGAATAAAAAATTGGACTTTAAAATAGTGTTACGGCTCAGTCAGGGTTAATACTTTTGAGGAGTATATAAGCGATGACTTTATCGAATTTGAGTAGCGGACTTTTTACGGTTGTTGATAGCGAAAATCATGGTTTTGTTATTGAAATTTCTACTATGAGAATTTCAAAAGGCAAAGCTGAGAAATACAAGTGCACCAGTCATTTGAAGTACGCCTTTATGGGAAGTACACAAAAAAGGCCTGAAAAAAAGTACAGTCGGCACGGATCGCACTGTTACTTTGCGTTCCTGTTGTGATGCAGTCTTGGTGCACGTGTGTTGCAGCATATGCGCACCGCGTTTGCGCCAATATGCAATCAGTATCGCAAAGTATCAGTGCGTTCCGTGCCGACGGTACATGTACTTCTAGAAGAGAAAATACTCTAATTACCTCTTTTCTCCTTCTGGTGCTCTTTTGACATCATTGTGTTCATTGAATGCATTGAAAAAAAGACCACCCACAACACGACTCGTCTCGAACACTGCTCTTGACTGCAGTTTTCGGAATGTAAACGGTAAATTCTCCGAATGAACATTTATCCTCCATTTCAGGACAAATTGAGGGTGTGCCGTTGCGGATACGCACCTGGAGCCCAACATATCGGGCTCTTCGTTTTCTCTTCAGCTTCACTCTTTTCGCAGCCCTTGTTCCGACTGCTTTCAGTCCTAATATTTTATGATCACTAGGCAAGATTAGTTTTATATTGTAGTGTTTCCAAGAATTGAGCGAATTGCCGACACTGGATATGATTCTCCGGTTTCGGTAGGCTTTTTTCTTTCGTGCTGTCACCCATTAACATAAAACCCGCTTCGCATTGTTTGTTTTCACAGTTTAAACTACATAGAAACAGAAAAAATAAATGGAATCATTCACATATCAGGATAGGGTTCGCGATACAAACGAATTTCGAGCTCTACTCATGAGAATGTAGATTTGGTCATCAAAAAACTAAAAATTTGTAAAGAAAGGGCGATCATTTTCAGGAAAAACTCACAAAAATCATAGTAGAGCGGCTAACAATCGGTGTCCGCCGCCCTCAGTTATAAAGAATGCTTGTTTATCCGTCTTTTGTTTTACTCCTAAAGTAGTCAGTTGTCTTCAGAAGTGCTAAGAAATAACCTAAGAAGCAAAATAAACTTGACAAAACAGCCTTTACACAAATCTCGATAACTGGGGCGGGAGTACACCAAGCAATGACTTATTTCTGAGCGTTTTTCTTAAAATTTTTACTTATTCTCACTTTTATGATGGTTAGATCTAATGATGCATCCCAGCAGGGCCCACGCGGTTCTTACACGGTACGGTTGCGGCACTATCGCGGCACAGTCAAGGGCCGCGGTGCCTTATAGGCACTGTCGCTGCAAGCTTTCCCAGAGTAGCGTCGCGACTTCCTATCCGGGCGACATTAGTTCTGATAGTCGTACATCTATAGGAAAATGTACTTTTACTGTTGTACTCTTATTAAAGGTAAATCCTAAATGGAGATCAGGAAAAACTATGGTATTTTCTTGTTTACTCGAAGAAAAAATCACGCCTTCCCTCGTGAGATGTTGAATCATGAAATTGGTATTTGGCCAGTCGTTGTTTTATGAAATGCCGAGCATTAGCAAACATAACTGAAGAGGGGCTATCGGCTTGGCGCTTCGTCGCATGGTCCGCTCTCAGAATTCTATCCGCACCAGTGAAATTCTCTTGCTTTCCGGTCAACTGCCTTTAGTAGAGGTCGTTCTCTGTATTTTTTTACCCTTTCACTTAACATGTTAAAAAACTTTCTCTTTTTCTCTTTGATTTTACGCTTTCAATTTTTGGTCTTTAGTAATTATGTGAGTTTTTATTTATGTCTAATAACAATAGCCAGACTACATTACTGAGATGTAAAAAATGGCTGGCACCGTTTATCATGCAAAGTCATAACAAGATCCAATGCACGTCAAGCCTCCCCAACAACTGAGCTTCAAGTGTATTTATTTATTGGGGCAATTGCCTTCTATTATGGGGCAGAGCATGGATACTAGGGGCAATTGACGCGCCAACCCAGTCGACTTCTAATTTTTGCCCGCACAATCGCCCCAAAAATCCTTCATTGCACTCGCAAATGTCCTGAGTTTTCTTCACAGGACATCGCGATTTCAACGATGTCGACAATGGGGCCTATGTGGGGAACGGCGAATTTCTTGTGGCGATTGCTGAGACGAAAACAGGATGGCGAGTGAGGCGACTCGCTAATCGCCCCATAATATCCATGCTGTGCCCCATAATAGAACAGAATCGACCACACTAGAACTGCACTTGAAGCGATAAGAGGCTGATCCCAAACGTCGATTTTTCTATCAATAAATGAACTCTCTCCGGAAACAAGATCGCTGGTAGAGGTTCTATTTCAGGGCTTTCTTTCCATCATCACTTTGGATTATTTACCTTAATTTCAGGTACTGCTGAGAATAGTGTTTCGATTATGATAAAGTTCTGGATTGTGATCCTGCTTGTAATTTTGCCTCTACCCGGATTGGGCAATCGTCTCGACTGGTGCAGTTACATTCGCATGCGGAAGATTTACCGTCCAGAATGCAAGTACTCCACCCATTTCAAGATATCCGGCGTAAGAATTTCTCTCATATTGAGTTGCAATCAGGAATGAAGGGAATATTACGTCACCAAAATTGAATTTATCACCCTGCCTTCCGTAAACCCGATAGAGTGCTACGGAAAACAGGAGCGTGAATCTTGAGATGCAGGAGAGTGCTTAGTTGTCATAAATCTCAGAGTTCATACGCTTTCTCAAATGAAAAACCACATTTTCGCGCATCATCATGCGTTTCTTTCCCGGGTTTCAGTATCTACCTCCAAATAAGGCACAATCAGAAGAGTACTGATTGTCCCTTATTGCTATGTTCATAAAATACGAAAAATCTTTTCAGTGCGTAGCTCGAAACAAACACACATCGTCGCCTGCTCTGAGCAGTACTACTATTGCACGAAGAGTAGGCGCATGTGGAGTCAGCAAAGTGGTGAGTTGCATGATTAATACGAATAAGAAGAGTAGTATGACATAAGTATAGTTACTGTCCTGAATCAGCAAGTCGCGGCGCTGCTATTCGGCTCAAAAAATCATTTGGTCGATAGTCATGAGTAACCCCCCTGAGAGAGGGGAACCTTACTGGTCTAGCACTGGTCGCCGCGCGCGACAAAGGAGTCGGGAGTCGCGGTGGGATCAGCGGTCGCAGGCGAAGTTTGCGTGGCAGATGCTACGCGCGATTGTATCGCGCTCACATCGTTTAAACCACAGTTTTCGTGCGATTGCCTGCCGTTTAGCGCGTGTTAGCGATTTCATCACATCGCTGGTGTAGGAGTTTGCTCAACAAAACTCTCCCGCGATGTCCTCACATCGCAGTGCAGGGCAGAGGAGACATAGAGAAGAGCTTCTTCATCGAATTCTTCCGTTTATTTGCCAGGGCAAACTCCTAGCGAGAAGCCATACTGGGCGAAAAAGCGGATATTCTCATAAGACTTGTGATTTTTCTGCCGAACTGCTTTGGCGTCGCAGTAGAAAACAGGGTTCGCGATGAGATTAAAGGCAGTGTTCGCGATAAAAACTGTTTTTGTGGTAACCTCATGAGAAGGTACGCCTGGCCATCAAAAAAAGTAAAATCGAGTAGTCTAGATGCAACCAAATTCAGTGAATTAGATGTATGGACAGTTCTGAAAAAATAAACTTCTGCGAAAACGAAACAGGAGCGAAAATAAACATAAAAACCTCTAAAACCCTGCTCTTACAGAGTCGCTGCATGTTTGGGTGAAGACGCAAAATGGCGTCGAAGTACGGTTTTGCTTGAGCGCGATGCGATGTGTTGGCGCGATGTACATTGCAGAGCAAATCACTTCGCGCGCGGTTTTTGTGGCGCGATGTGAGCATGGTCCCCCCTGACGCATTCGACGCAATTGCGTTGCGGAATACCGATCGATTGACATAAACTGATCATATCGAAGTGAAAATTCGGTCGGTTCTGCTTGCATTCCGTGTGCATCTGCAGGCCGGCATTTCACTCCGATATAGGCAATAACACAACTCCCTTTTCTTGTGCTTGCCACAAGAGCCGCGTTTCCGTTCTTCGCCCACCATGCCACTGGTAAGCGAGGAGCCTAAAGACTACAACTCAGGTCCCTAAGCATTCTATGTTCATTGTCTTCTGGAGGGACGCTAAGGCCTATGGTATACTTTGTCGCTGTAATGAGCGACAGGCATGCAATCTAACACAAATCGTGGCATGATCCGCATCGGAGCAACGGCAACGGTCGTCGTAGGAACAGATGTCGCGTGAAGGTCGCAGCGACGTGTCGCGGACGGCTGACATACTGCGAATGTGCCATAGCCTGTCGCTACCACTGTCGCTGTCGCTGTGCAGTGCACTGCGACGGGTTTAATGCCGGGGTCATACTCCAGCGACGAACGACGCGACGCAATGTTTACCATCAATATCGACCGAAAATCGATATGCCTGACATGCATGATCGCCGTCGTTGGTCGCGGGAGTATGATCCCGGCCTAAATGCGGAGGCGGTCGCTGTCGCTGTGCAGAAACGACGCGACCGTGTGTCGCAAAGTATACCATACCCTAAAGCTTTCGAGTTGAGCGAAGAATTCAGAATCGCGCCTGGCAGTCGATACTGTGGAACCGTTGTGGGTTGAAGTGTGCGCGCTTTTCCACAGTGGTATTAATCTTTTCAGCGGTGCTTGGATCTTCTAAATTTGCGAGAATGCTGCGCTCCAGACACATGCCCAAGTTTGGAGAAGCTCAACATCCGGTAATATCTTGAGCTTTTTCTCACTTTTATTCCGATTCTATGAATCATTGCCTTGATGAGCTCATTCAAGTTGTGCTTCATCCACTCCTGACAATTTGTGCGAAACCGACGACGACTGCCGATTCACTTCGTTGTCAAAATGTTGCCCAACTGGATGCAGTTACAAAATCTGTCTTTAACCGGTCAATATGTGGAGAAAGGTGTTTTTATATTGAAGCGAATCAGGGGAAAGAAAGTGAGTTATTACTCATAGCAAAGTCGGCCATGAACAAATACTAGAAGTGAATGTTTTGCACAACCTTTGTTTGAACCCCGTGAAATGAAAGCTCAGGTGCGTGTGTTTGCCATAGATGAACCCAATCTTTGTCCGGTTGGTCTTCGATGATGTTTGTTGTGGTGTAGCGATTGTATCCCTATAGTCCCCCAAGCAACTGTTCGGGTTTGCGACATATGTTTGTAGACTTCCTGTACAAGTGCGTGAATGGTTTCTTTGTTTGTACACAGGTCTTAAATTCGTTTACTTTATGTTTTCAAATGCGTGTCTCTTGTGTGCCCACATGCCTTCGGACTAGTCATGTTGATGGTTGTCAACTTCTTTCACACTTCCAGCACGTTGAATAGTATGTACATATTATTGATTCCCTCACAATCTCCTTTTAAAAAGATTTTTCAAACTTTATCTTTTCAAAAGTTGAAATTTTCTTCTCACGTTCAAGAGTTTGTGTAGGAATAAACTTTCTACATTGATTTGAACACGAATGCATGAAAACCTGGGGTTCAAAGGAAGTATACCATTTTCGAAAGAGATCCCAGAAATGAAGAATATTGGCGAGTGTTTTTGCCGCCTGCTTATCATGAGAAGTGTCCAGCCAACACGCTTTGTTTGCTCTGGAGTGGACCTGGACGGTGGCTTGTGCTTGATCTTGACAAAGATTTGAGGAGAGGAACAGGAAGTGGAGAGATTTCAACACTGGTAAACACTACTGTCTGTCCACCTATAAATTCAGTGGCTACACGATGCATTTAATCCGCCTTATCTGTGGACCTTGCTCTATCGAACTTTGTAGGATCCCGTTATCTGAGATCAGACAGTCAGCAATTTTTGAAATATTTCTGTTCCACCTAATATGCGCTTGTTATGCAGGAGAAGAGAAGGGTGCAGACAATCATGATGGTAGAGTACAGAAAGCTTCCTCAGCGTTTGTACTAATAAGAAATTGTAGAAACTCAAAACGTATTGCTCTGTTATTCGCAGAAATTGCATTCGATCGCCATTTGTGTGCTGTTGATTCTATACTCCGCCCTCCGTTTTTTTTGGTGGTGTATGCAGTGTTCGCAATGCTTTCGTGGCACATCCCCGGGTAGACCTTGGTCTCGTTCGAGTAATGTAACTGTATTAAAGGCAGGATTTGCGATAAATAGATTTTCGAGCTCTCTTCATAAGACTGTTGTTGTGGTCATCACAAAAATGAAATAAGCGAAAAGAAGTGAAAATTTGCGGAGAAAACACACAAAACAAGGAAGAGCGGTTCATTACAGGTGTCCTCCCCCACCACCCTCCCCAAACTGATTAGGTTTTCATGAATGGCTGTTTATTGTGGTGAGCGCGAAGCGCTCACCAGGATTTGGCTTTGATCTCTTCCCGCGCGGATGCCCTACAATGAGATCACCTATTCATACCGTCAACAGAGGTATGAGCTGTACACTATTCGACGCGCTGCAAGAAATTACATATGTGTGCAACTTTTCATCCCAACTGGTCCCCGCTTTCTAAAGTTATGACCTCTCAAAGTACGCAAAAACGTTCTCCACCACCGCCTCCGCCTCCGCCTCCGCCACCGCCTCCGCCTCCGCCTCCGCCTCCGCCTCCACCTCCGTCCGTCGAAAACCATTTTTTTGGAAGGCGTGGACCAAATCGCTCGAAAATTTGTGAATAGAGGTAATCGGCCACGGGAATGACGAAAATAATTGTCAGAACTCACCATAATGACTTCTGGGCCCCTAACGGGCGTTTGAAACTCGGAAACCGGCCTCTCAAGAATAGTTTATGAAAATGGTGGGTTTTTCGTTATCAGTCATTGTTTTCTTAGACTCCATATAAACACCTTGCTCTCCAGGGTGGTGTACTTTGAACGTCCGGCTCGGAAGAGGACGCTGTGCGGGTCGATGTGCTTGACCGCGGCGCGTATTCGTTCAAAGCGCACCATCGACAAGAAGGCGTCGCAGGCTGTGCTGAAGTGTCGGTTGACTATGTGAGACCTCAGTAGGGGTGTGCAGGACGTCGTAGAATGTGAGCAGGGCCTCAGTAGGAGTATGCAGGACATCATCGAACGTGTGCAGGACCTTAGTAGCAGTGTGCAGGACATCATGGAACGTGTGCAGGACCCCAGTAGAGGTGTGCAGGACGTCGTAGAATGTGTGCAGGACCTCAGCAGGAGTGGGCAGGACATCATGGAACGTGTGCAAGACCTTAGTAGGAGTGTGTGCAGGACCTTAGTAAGGTGTGCAGGACATCACGGGACCTGTGCAGGACCTCAGTAGGAGTGTGCAGGACATCATTGTACCTGCGCAGGAACTCAGTAGGAGTGTGCAGGACATCATTGTACCTGCGCAGGACCTCAGTAGGAGTGTGCAGGACATCATGGAACGTGTGCAGGACCTCAGTAGGAGTGTGCAGGACATCATGGAACGTGTGCAGGACCGTTGTAGGAGTGGGCAGGACATCATGGGACGTGTGCAGGACCCCAGTAGGGGTGTGCAGGACGTCGTGGAATGTGTGCAGGGCCTCAGTAGGAGTATGCAGGACATCATCGAACGTGTGCAGGACCTTAGTAGGAGTGTGCAGGACATATTGGGACCTGTTCAGGACCTCAGTAGGAGTGTGCAGAACATTACGGAACGTGTGCAAGACCTTAGTAGGAGTGTGCAGGACATCATGGAACGTGTGCAAGACCTTAGTAGGAGTGTGCAGGGACATCATGGAACGTGTGCAAGACCTTGAAGTAGGAGTGTGCAGGACATCATGGAACCTGTGCAGGATCCCAGTAGGGGTGTGCAGGACATCGTAGAATGTGTGCAGGACCTCAGTAGGTCCGTGCAGGACATCATGGAACGTGTGCAAGACCTCAGTAGGAGTGTGCAGGACATCATGGGACCTGTGCAGGACCTCAGTAGGAGTGTGCAAGTCATCATGGAACGTGTGCAGGACCGTAGTAGGAGTGGGCAGGACATCATGGGACGTGTGCAGGACCCCAGTAGGGGTGTGCAGGACGTCGTGGAATGTGTGCAGGACCTCAGTAGGAGTGTGCAGGACATCATGGAACGTGTGCAAGACCTTAGTAGGAGTGTGCAGGACATCATGGGACCTGTGCAGGACCTCGGTAGGAGTGTGCAGGACGTCATGGAACGTGTGTAAGACCTTAGTAGGAGTGTGCAGGACATCATGAGACCTGTGCAGGACCTCAGTAGGAGTGTGCAGGACATCATGGGACCTGTGCAGGACCTTAGTAGGAGTGTGCAGGACACCATGGGACCTGTGCAGGACCTCAGTAGGAGTGTGCAGGACATCATTGTACGTGTGCAGGACCGTAGTAGAAGTGGGCAGGACACCATGGGACGTGTGCAGGACCCCAGTAGGGGTGTGCAGGATGGGGTAGAATGTGTGCAGGACCTCAGTAGGAGTGTGCAGGACATTATGGGACCTGTGCAGCATCCCATTAGGGGTGTGCAGGACGTCGTATAATGTGTGCAGGACCTCAGTAGGAGTGTTCAGGACATTATGGGACCTGTGCAGGACCCCAGAAGGGGTGTGCAGGACGTCGTAGAATGTGTGCAGGATCTTAGTAGGAGTGTGCAGAACATCAAAGGACGTGCGCAGGACCTCCGTTTAATGTCCAGGACACCGTATGCAGTCATGCCCCGAATCAACAAGAGCGATAGGCAAGTGCTCCAGAACAAGGCTATCGTAATCTCCTCGAGTTGGCTCTAAAATTTTCTAAGTTCTGACTCCGAATTCGCTACATCTTCACCACCGGTGGTGTTGTTTTTCTGCTTTGTAGTCCAGGCAGATCCTCAACTGCTGAACTCTGGAGAAGGACTGTGACACACCGCTCTTCACTTCTTTTATCTTTATCATTGATCTATTGGGTATCATCAAATTTGTTTAAGAGAGCCGAATAACACCATTCCTAAGATTACGGTGGTCCTCTTCTGGCGCACTTAACTATCGTTCGCGCTGGAAATCATTTTCCATTTTTCAGGCTCAATTTTATGACTGAGCCCGGTAGACCACACTGGTAAACTTTGGCGCGTCAAAAACGTTGGACGATGAGGTTGGAAGGCGTCAAAGATTAATATCCGCCACCAATTCTCACCAGTCATCTTGCACTTTTCCTAGAATGTTGCTCCGACCGTAAGACAACAGGAAAAATAGTTACCGCACGAACTCCACATGCAGAAAAACTCCGAAAATGATTTTGGCGCGAAATTCAAATTCGTATTTACAATGTGTTCCGATTGACTTTTCTTTAATGAAGAATGGAGTTGAAAGAAGAATGAAAGGTTTTCATGGGCTTCTTCAACATTTTCGTTCACTAGAGGGCCAAGCTACCCAAAAACATGAAAAAATAATATACGGTTTTCTGCGCGTACGATGTCTTTAACTCTCGTTCTTGTTCCGAACCAGACATGTGGGCCGGCGCAGACGAGCCACGTCAGCAAGATCCGGTGAAGTGTGGCTAGAGCGTCTGACCCTGGGTCTATCTTAGACGGGGTGAGGCCACCCAAGATTCACTCATAGAAATGATGAAAAGTTCTGATAAAAGATGTCTGATACTGCTATCAATCATTGTTTTTATAGAAACGTCATGAAAAATACTCCGACTGGTTGCCTTACCAATCGGTGGTTCATTTCACTTCTGTCTTGAATGGTGGGTGCCCCCCTCTCCCCGTCTAGGATTGTGCCCCAACCCTGTACAGTTGGGTCATTTTAAAACTCATTTCTTCATTTTCTCGACTTTTAAATTCAAAAGTATATGCCTTGTATCTTGTCTGTAGGAAGCCGCGTTGCAACTATTATCTTGCAATCTAGCAGCTGTTTCTTCATTTCTACCACTATGTCTTGAAGAAAAACAACTTGCCTTTTAGAGCTTGACGATATTGTAGAAGGAAACCCTTGTAAAAAATTGTGAAATTTCTGAAAGTTGGGCTCCGCAGAAAAAGGTCAAGGATTTGGCATTGCTCTCAAATGTCGTAAAATTGTTTTATTGGATTTGGCTCTCAACTTGATTTTCAAATGTAGTGAAATTGTCGAATTGATTTGGCTGTGATGGTACTATATGCAGATAACATAATCATTAAATGTAGTGAAATTGTTGCAAACGGATTTGGCAGGAGCTCTATCAATTATCACAGTCAAATCACGCGTCAGAAGGTCCTCTGGCGAGCGAATGAAGACAAAAAGAAAAAAATAATAATCCTCAGTCAACAATGCTGAACGAAACGTGGCCTTATGGGCTAGAATTAAGGTTTCCAAATGCTATTCTGCCTTTTCAGTGTGGCCTTTTCAGGTACCAGACCTTCCCTCACCGATGAGATAAAAATCATGAAAACGAAATCTAACGCAATTTACTCGCTACTGACTCTATGTCTTCGTGTCCTCAACGCTTTCACGGTTCGCATTGTATAGAAACGTTTTTGCTGCTAGGTTTATTCCTGTTCTCATTCGATTCAATATGCGCTCCAAGGAAAACCCCTTCTGACGCGTGATTTGACTGTGATAATTGATAGAGCTCCTGCCAAATCCGTTTGCAACAATTTCACTACATTTAATGATTATGTTATCTGCATATAGTATCATCACAGCCAAATCAATTCGACATTTTCACTACATTTGAAAAATCAAGTTGAGATAAATCAATAAAACAATTTCACAACATTTAGGTGCAATGCCAAATCCTTGACCTTTTCTGCGGAGCCCAACTTTCAGAAATCCGTCTTTCATTTTGCTCTTAAAGTTGTCAGTAGTCTTTAGAAGTGCTCAGAAAGTGCTAGAAACGCTACTTCAAAAGCAAAATAAAACATGCCTAAACAGGCAATTATAGAAACCTCGCTAACTGTTGACGAGCAAACACCGAGCCATAACTTGTTCTTGATCGTTTTTTCTTCGATTTTGTATTTATTATCTTTTTTGTAGTGGCCAGAAGTGCATTTCCATGAAGACAACAGCAGTTTTATCGCGAACCCTGCGCTAAAAAAAGCGCGCCCCTGAACCAGCCCTATGACCGAGTCGATGTTGTCACATACATACATATCAGTCCCTCTAGTCGCTCTGCTCCAAACAGAAGAAGCTTCTTAGTTGCTCAGCCAATTCGAGATTTGATGCTTTTATTGGAGCGGCTGTTACACCCACTATCACATATTTTAGAGCGACGAACACATCCTTAGCACCGTCATCGGGCATTGTCTCCCCCTACAATGGGTTGGCTTTGTCTCCACCTACAATGGTTGCAGATCAGTTGTTATCAATCAGTACAAACAATGTAATTTTCGCGACTTCCAAATATAATTCTTCGCTAGAATCAAGGCACAGCCGCGCAAGGCATGATTCTCGTCCCCACTTTCTCAAGCGAAAACGCACTTAGATGCCTTGTTTCGGTGACATTTTTACCTGGCCTCGACTAGTTGTTCGGTTTGATGAACATGTTTTCGGTGGTTGTGAGCGGTGAATAATGGGGTAAATCGAAATTGGAGGATAATTTTATGCAAAACAGTACTGGTTATGGTCCAAGGGAAGGAAAGGAGCAGAATAGAGCAAAGAAATTCAAGGGAAAGGTCCATAAAAGAATTAATTGTCGCAACAAACTGTTCCACTGACAAGGGACCACTTCGAACATAAAATGGAGTTTTGAAAAACGGTCTTTTGAGGGTTGTAGAGGAGTTAAAAAGAAACAATTTGAGATTTTAAAATTTCACTCAGTCCTCACGGGTAGATCAAAAACGATCGAAAAAGGAAAGAAACCAGAACCTTGGATTTGGAGGGCGTAGCACAAATGTGAGCTATACAGTGGCCTTGGAATCATCTGAAAAGGTTCTCCTAAAAGTTTGAAGATGAAATCTAGCTAGGTTCTCGAGTTATGACTTATTCATTGATCCCCTGAACAATGCTCGTTGCATTCAAACCACCGAACAGTGCAATGTGATAGTCAGAGGAAGCTAGCAGCACACCGTGGCTCAGTCGGTTAGGCGTTGGATTGCGAAGCAATTGAAAGAGGGTTCGAATACTGTTGGTTCATTACTGGATTATGGCTGGGAGTAATGACATTTCTATGTGTTCACCTTATTTGTTTTGAGTTTTAACAGTGTCTCTTGTTTTTTATACCTATTTTCTTATATCGCAGAGGTAACGTGATTTAAACGGAGAACGGTTCACATCAATGTTAGAAACTATAGAAATTCCGAGATTTCGACAATTGCTAGAATATCAAGAATACCCTTACCCTTCTCCCCCACATATGTTACAGAGAAACCGTCCGTAATTCGGAGAAACACTTTAGGGGACTTATTTTGATTTATGACCATGGAAAAAAGTTCGGACAAAATGAAACTTCGTGGACTTGTTCCTTGATCAATGATCAATCTTTTTAGAAATGATTGTTGTGAACAGAAGTGGGTTTACCTAAACTACAAAATCCATTGAAGCAACCTAATACTTTAGCGCATGGCTCGAAGACTCAAGAAAAGGGTTTCGTTATCAATTCCAAAATTTGGAGTAGAACAGAACCACACTTTTGAAAACGCATCTTACAAGATAACTACTTTTATTCAGCCTGGCCATTCTGGTTTAAATGTAGTTTTCTGGTACCATTTGGACGTAGAATCCGAGTATGCTCTCCGCAGCTTCTCTGAAAAATAGAGAAGCTTTTGTGAAAAGAAGTTATAGTCGTTTTTTCAAGCCTCGCGACAAGGCAAGGGTACCCATCAAGGAATTTTTAGGGTGGTTTGGAGAAAATTTTCGGATTCGGCTCAAAACTTGTATGTAGGGGTAATCTAGGGTGCTGAACACGAATCTAGAGATCGTTTTCCGAAATTCTGAGGTTTACTGTAGTTTACGGTAGTTGTCATGGCATAGAGGGCCTAACCCTACCTTAATAATTTGAATATTCACAAGTGAACATCAAATTCGTATTCAGCACCCCGAATAACCCCTGTTCAGCAATTTTGAGTCAATTCTGAGACTTTCACCCAACTAACGTATACCCACCGTAATCTACCGTAATCTGTCGAAAATCGATAAACTGACCTCAGAATCGTTATGAGCACTTTAGATAACCTCCGAAAGCGAAGTTTGAGTCCTTAATTTTCTCGACCTTTGGAGCCCCATGAGAGAAAGAAGCTCAAGGCCATTTTTGGGGTTCACAGGTCAAAATTTTTTCGCCCAAAATCAGCCCCAGGGGGTAATTTGGGACGCTTTGAACACGAATATGGGGTCCGTTTCCTGTTTTCAGCGGGTTTCGTCAGGTTAGGTGCATTAGAATGGCATTTTACCTACCGCAACCCATTGTTTTGGTGGTTTTTGATCTACCCGTGAGGACTGAGTGAAACTTTAAAATCTTAAGTTGTTTATTTTTACGCCCCTCTACAACTCTCAAAAGACCGTTTTTCAGAACTCCATTTTATGTTCGAAGGTGTCCCTTGTGAGAGCACGGGAGTGGATTGAGACTACGGGATTTCGTGTACTTCTAGAGCGTTTTCCCAATTTTTCTTTATTTCAGCTGTATTCGGAGGCCAAGCAAACGTTCTAGCAGATATTCTCAAAATTGAAGATTATTGTAAACACTGCCTCTCACTCTTACCGAAGATCAAGCCTTCATTTCGACGGATAACCGAAGCAAAGAATGTTGTCGTGAACACAGCCTGTAAGCGTATTGCTTTCCAGGATGTTTCTCTTCCTGATTGCAACAGTTCTGTTCTGCGAAACGGCCAGTTATAGACATTCATTCCCTCTCTCGTCACTAAAGAAGCTGAAAGGATCCAACGGTGCAGGTAGTTATTCCTATTTCTCGTGAGGCAAAAGGAAGCGTTTCTAAAACTGTACCGCGCTTTTTGGCAACTTTGGCAGGGCAGGTGGGTCAAGAAAACTGCCAGAAGACACCGGTGGAACTGTGTGATTTCTGGCTTCTATTTGTCATGAAGACAGCCATGAAAATATCTCGATTGTTTTACAGGTACACTCGATATGTGTGCGTATTGGAATGCGCTAGGAATCACGAGGCCGGAATGTTTTCGAGGACGAGACACGACGTCAGCACCCGTAACCACCACAATGGGGAGGTCACTTTCAGCGATTTTCCACTCGTCATTTTCGATGCATGTTACATCTTGGGCCAAAAACTTCAGAACCAACCCCGGTATGTCGAGGGAAGTACCTACTTGCGACATGCAAGTCAAGCGATTTCTGTGCAACTGGAAGGGCGAGTTCACGTTCTGTAATTGCATTGACCCTTGATTCATCTGTAATATTAGAGCATAATTTTGTAACTGGAGCAAGGTCTCATATATTTATGAATGTTTTGTTAAAATATAGATGTGCATGGACACCACCTATCTTCCCTGTTGTGAACCACCCCCAACCGACTGCCCGACAACTATTCAACTAGGATACCAGTGTTACGTCAGTCATAAATTGCCACCTGTTAAGGCATAATCGCCATATAACACTCAGTAATTAAGGTGAACTCGCCTACGAATTGGTGTCGTCAGAACAGTGATTGCAGAGGCAAAAAATGCTGCCCCACTGGATGTAATTACAACGTCTGCGTCTAAAATTTACAAACAGCGACGCTTTCTTGAGTGCTGGAATCTATTTATTCGGAACAGCTCAAGTTTTTTACTTTGTGCAAATGTGTTGAAGAAGAGTGCATGTTAATAAATATTTATAGCTGATTCGGTAGCATTTCCTGAGAAATGAAAGGTGCTATACTGGAGAGACCTTGAAAGCTCAACGACCTCCGGCTTGAGAGAGTACAAAACTTTGAAATCGACCATATCACACAATAGTACATACGCTTCGAGCCAAACAGGTTGCTCGCTGAACCGCCCACTCCAACACAATGTCAGCACCTGTTGTAAATTTTGGCATCACCTTTTCTAAATTTCGCTCATGTTGATACGGTGTTTAATTTTCATAACACAAAAGCATCGTAACGAAGTCTCATCTCAGTTGTTGAAGTCCTGTTCGTCTAGTAGCTACTCTAGTACACATTTCTATTCCGAATTTTCAAAAGAATGATACTGTGGTTAAAGGCATCGTTCGCGCTGGAAACCAATTTCTATTTTTCAGGCTCAATATCATGTATGAGTCCGGTAGACCAAACCGGTGAGCTTCGGCTCGTCAGAAACGTAGGGTTATGAGGTTGGAAGGGGTTAAAGATGGAGATCCGCCACCAGTTCTCACCAGTCATCTAGCACTTTTTCATTGAATGTTGATGCGACCGTCGAACAACATGAAAAACAGTTACGGCACGAGCTCCACATGCAGAAAAACATCGAAAAATATAGTGACGAGGCCTCCAAAGGCAGAAAAACGTCAAAAACCATTTTAGCGCGGAATTCAAATTCATATTTACAATGTGTTCCGATTGATTTTTCTTCATAAATGAAGGTTTTTCATGAGCCTCTTCGACATTTTCGTTCACTAGTGAGGCCAAGCTACACAAAAACATAAAAAATAATACCTGGTTTTCTGCTCGTACGATGCCTTTAAAACAGGTGTTCTATCATTGGGCTCCAGGTGCCATACAGGGTAGGTGTTAAGTTGCTAAAACTTGCCTGACAAGAATCTCTCTAGAGTTTTCTTGGTAATTTCTTATTTTGTTCATTAAGTATCCATGAGAAGAAGAGATGTGTAAGAGTTGGTCAAGATATCCACCTTCACACAAACTGAAACCACGCAGTTCACAGTTCGACGTGGGTATGTAGTTGACATACAAGTTACCCCAGTTCCTCTTCAGCCAGTCTCGCAAGTCAATCGTAGCTCCCATTTCGTGTATTATCTTACTAGCAGCCCTGAACGGAAAAGCGAAGAGGCTCAATTTCGGGGTAACCGTGGGTCATCTAACCGTTGTAAGTCATGCAAGGAATTTTGTGCCCAAATAGGTGAGTTTCGTCTTCGCACTGTGAGCAGGCGACAAATGTCGTTGGAAAACCACATTGCTATGGTTTCTCTTTCAGAACAGTTACATTTTGTCTACAGACTCATTCCCAATAGAACGCGGTGTTTACCTTTGCGTTTGCGTCAATGAAAATGAAAAGAGTGGAACAATGGTATGACTCAGCGGTAAAGTATGGCATTTTTGGTATAATGCGTCCTTGTTTCTGCTCTCGTGGTTTTAATAATTTTCTGATCCGAAGAGACATACAGGCTACAAGAAGTTTGGGATCATTTGCGGACGAAAAATTTCCCATCCCAATAGAAGACACATTTCTGCACGACGCCATGAAAAAATGGAAACTTGTCTGTTTTTCTTCACCGGCTCGCTCTTCACTGCAACAACTACAGCTTTACACGAGGTAGATGTTAGCTCAGGAGCCCTTGATGTCACTAGTCATCAGGGTACTGCACAAGATGTGGGCCGGCCAGTTTTACTCACAATCAGACCGCACGGCAGCGCCAGCAGGTCACTTTTTTGACCGATTCTCCTCCAAGCTAGAGTTGATGTGTTTAGACAGTTTATCCGGCAGGTTCGCCCTTAATCTTTGACTGCAGTAAAATTACTCTTGTCATATCGAAATGGTAAGTATAAAAATACCAAATGGTTTGAAAAATACCAAAATTGAGAAGTTGAAATTTATTTTCATTAACAGCTGGCTGTAGGTTCAACCCCGACGGGAGTCCACATTTTGGCAAAGGGCGTGTCACGAGCGTAAGATATCTGAGTCGAGCGTGGTCAATTAACCCTGCATTTAAACTTTCACCGTTTAAGAGGGACGCTGCAGGGGGCTACACTGTTTGAGTAAACGTCGCAAAAACGCACAAGTCAAAAAAAGGGTTTTTTAAAGCTTATAATGTGAAGGCAGCGTACGAGTAGAAGACAGTGTTCATTTTCTGACTATTTTGCGCAGAAATGCCCACCAGGTTGTCTTTATGTCGTCAAGAACCCACCCAGAACACTCCAAATTCTGAAGAAAAACTAGTACGGAAATCCAGGAACATTCAGATTCCTTTTTCACCAAACGTCTGTGATGACATTACAGCGGTTTATGATCAGCAGCACGAGATGCTTCACTAGACAGGATATCTGTTCACTTAAATCTATCAAAACAGTAACAGAATGTGCTCTTCTATATACATATACATGTATATGTACTATTGCGTACTATTTTCCTTGCGTATATGCACTATTGTTTCTCGCGTTTCTGTTTTTCCACGCATCTGCGTGGATCGGTGGAGCAGCGGTCAATATGGTTAGCCAGTTATTGATAACGAAGTTTCGTCAAGGACGCACACTAACCAACGATTTTCCCGACATTCAATTGCGAGACCATGAGCGTCGTGTTTGATTTCCATAATAAGAAGGCTCTCGTCACTGGAGCCAGTCAAGGTACGAATATTTTCTTTTTTGGGCGTTCATTTCAAACTAAGATCTCGTGTTCCAGGCATCGGATATGGAATTGCCTTGGCTCTAGCCCGAGCAGGAGCAAATGTGGTGGCATTGGCCAGGAACAAAGCAAAATTGGAAAGTCTGCAGAAGGAGGTATAAAGAGTGTCGCCACGATTTGAATTCAAAATATCTCCAGTACATGGTTTGTCATCACTCAACATTTGTTAGAGTATGGCCCAACATGCTAATCGTGATGAAGCTGCGGGCTCAAAATTGAGGTGCGGAATGGCCTTCCTCGATTTCTGACGGCTCTAATTTCAGAACAGCAGAATCTCTATAGTTGTTGGAGATGTTGTGTCGCCAGAATCCGATCTTTTGTCGCTTTTGGCTCCTCATCAGCCTTTTGACTTTCTGGTGAACAATGCAGGTACTGGTGTACTTCAACCCTGCACCAGCATAACTGAAGATGCACTGACGAAGTGAGTCTCTGCGAATTTTCCTTATTTCGCTGTACAATGCCAGTGATGCTTCTGCCGAGTGGGTCTTCAGAGTTGAAGTCGTGCACTCAAAGGCAGTTGCCCAATGCAATTGATAATGTATTTCCAGCGTCGCCAAAGGCTACGAGAAACGCCGCGACTTCAACTCTGAAAACCCTTTGATGCTTGTCCACCACTCGTTGCTTAAACTATAGAGACCCTTCAAAAAAAGCGCAAAATTTGCTAAACAAATGTCTAATGATTTTTGTTTCTTTGAAAGAAGGCTCTTCCAAATTTTTTAAGAGATGTGACTCACAGGATAAAGATAAGACTTAGTTTAAGAAGTTACGGACATGGTTTTTTTTTGCCTACTGTGGAGTTTCCTCGTTCTACCAAAATTAGCGCGGGTGTTCCATCTAACCATCAGCTTTCTTCCTCTGGACAATATGTTTTCGAGTTCTTTGCCCTACTTCCAGACAATTGGACGTGAATCTGAAGGCTCCTATAGTGCTGGCAAAAATAGTTTCGAATGAGATGATTCGGCATTCGATTCGTGGCTGCATCGTGAATGTTTCATCGCAGGCGTCTATGCGACCGCTGAAGGACCACCTGGTCTATTGTGAGTTCGATAAAAAGAGTTAAAACAAATAATCGGATCGGATCGTATTCTTAGTTACATAGATTCATCTTCATATCCTTTCCTTTTTGAAAGAGAAATCTCATATCGCGGCTTGATATTGTGTGTTTCTCCAGGTGCCAGCAAAGCAGGTCTGGATATGATTACTCGATGTCTTGCATTGGAACTTGGGAAGCACGGAATTCGAGTGAACAGTGTGAACCCGACGGTAGTGATGACTGAATTGGGCAAACTGGTGAGATATTGCGCAAACGTTTGTTTTGCGCTTTCATAATTTGTTTGAGAAGGTACTTATTGCTCATAACAAAGTTGTAGGCATTTTCGAAGCTTTGCAGCACGGCAAAGGTACTCACCCTCCGGGAAAGTTCTAGAGTGTTGTCTCAGAAAAACTGCCTCGGCATTCGCTCAAAAGTTCTACTTAGTACACCTCTATTTGAAGCACACCAAAAGTAGAGGGCTGAGTACTAGAAATATTAGAAGTGGCGCAACAGCTGCTGTCCGCAACTGCGGACCAGAATTTTGCCAATAGTGACAGTAACTAGAAGCACAAAAACATTCTTGCAACATTAGCTTCACACACAAGAAGAAGTCTGCAGCGAACCAATCGACGTTTTTAGGGTTGGAGCGACCCTGAAAAAGCTTCAGCTATGCTATCTCAGCTTCCAGTTGGAAGATTTGCAGGTGATTTTTCAGTGTTGTAGCTCTTTACCTCAGTGCTATTAGGTTGATGCAAATGTTTCCGGATTTTTCACGACTTTGGAAAAAACATTTATTTGTCGGGTTGTACGAGATACGTGCGGCCGATCATTGTCGTGAAGAAGCGACGAAACTGCTGGACCTGGGCTGGGAAGTTCTTCCTCACCCTCCACATAGCCCAGATCTTGCCCCTTCCGACTACCGTTTGCTCCACTCGATACAGCACTTTCTGGATGGAAAACAGTTTACTAACGATGACGAAGTCAGAATGGCCTTAGAAAAATACTTCGACTCGAAACAACCAGAGTTCTACGCGTAGGGAGTTCATGGTCTGCCCAATCGAAGGCGAAGGATCCTTAAATGTGATGGGAATCAATTTGTTAGGTGAGCCTTGTTTGTTTTCGAAATAAATGTTTTTTATTCAAAGTCGTGAAAAGTCCGGAAACTTTTGCCTCAACCTAATATCATCCGTGGATTGCATAATTTTCGACGTTGACCAAAAAACATTTAGAAGTGGATGACGTGGTGAACGGGGTTCTCTATCTACTCAGCGACGCGTCAGCCATGACAACGGGCGATGCTCTGCCAATTGATGGCGGTTTCACGAATATGTAGTTGACTGGGGAAACTGTGTATGATTAATTCAATAAAAACATGTCATTGTTTGTGTAGCAGAACGCAGCAGAACTTTGGAATCTTTACGGAACCTTCACTAGGCGAAGTTGCTTCAGATGATGGCTGTTCCTACCGAAACGAAATGTGATCCGCAGTTGCGGATAACCGCTGTCGCAGCACGCGGCTATCATTCCTCTCATCCCTGCTCACGAACATAGCCTTACCTGGTTGAATGCGCTGCGCTAACCCGGTTTTTGAACGAGTGATTCTCGAATAAGTTTGCTCATCCGCTTCAAGTAAATATAAGAAGTTTGGAAATCTCGTTTCATTTTTCAGCCTCCCCCACCAAGATGCGGTTGGTAATACTGGCAAGCTGGTAGGTGTGTGATAGCTTTAGATCTGATTCACGTTGGGTTAGCACGAGATACGAAATGCCAAACAAGATTATCAAAATGCCATATAAAGTCTACCATAATGAGGCTGACCGCCCCACGCGATCGGCGTGCGTGTCAAGCGGCCGCCGCGAATTCACTGTTCATACCTGCAACTAGGTTGGTATTGATTTTCAGGTTTGAAAAGGCGTATACTGAATAATATCCCAGTCAGCTGCCTGCAGTCCTGGAAAGGCTCGTTTGAAAAACGCCACAGCGATGGCTGCTCGACGCGCACGCCGACCGTTCGCAGCGGCCACGCATTTCAAAAGTGTGCCGGTCAAAATGAATGCAGAAAAAGTATAGAATCGGGGTAATGTTCTTCAGAGAGCTCGAATTTAGTTGACTTCAACATTCTGGGAAAGCAAAACTACGCAAGTGAGACCGTAGACCACGGGGCATGCTACCAGGGTCCAGCAGGTGTAGACAGCTACTCGAAGCTCATCCTCACGTCGGCTGCGGGAGTTAGCTCGTCAAGTCAACGCATGGTGTCTCTATTTTTCCACAAATTCGTGTTTTACCATCGGGGATAGCTTTTATTCAAGAGAACAGGAGCCTCACTTGATCTCTGTCTGAAGAAAATCGGTTTCATGGTGTTTCAAAGGAGAGGGCTGTTCGCTTCTTGCCTTGTCGGAGTGGCGGACAACTCGTCCACCTCGCTCTCTTCACAACGCTGCACAGCAACACAAACTGGGATCAGATTCTGTTTTGTAGCTGTGAAGGTGTGCACTTCATACAAGCGGTTTCGCACACCCGTAGGTTTCAATTCCTGTCGGAAATTCACGGTTAGCGGGTGCGCTTGGACGACTTACAGGCCATAGGTAATATCAGCCCATTGTCGTCTGCGTACCACAGCGCTGCGCGACCGCAGCGCGTGAGTACGCAGTCGACGGTGAGACATTGGTCGTTTTATGGCTGTATTACCCCGCAGCCGCCGTGAGGCGGCGTTCACAGTTTTCGCGGCGCGACGCGATGGCACATGTCGCGAAAATCGCTTCGCGCGGAAATCAAGGTGTGAAGGGCGCGCGAACGCTAGGCGACTACCCGCCGTTGCGCAATTTTCCCAACTTTCCGTACCCAAGCAAAACTTTTCAATATTTGATCTTATTCTGTCTATTTAAGTGGAATGTACCTATTTTAAATCTTTTATCTGTATTATTATGGCACATTTTTGTTTTCGTTGCGACATCTTGCTTCTTTAATGACGAAACAATCAAAAAGACATCGGGAGCAAATGATGCTTAGAATTTTTTTTGGAGTTGATAGTACAGAATAGGGAGATTTCGGTGAAATGTAACCGAATTATGCTTGTGTCGTTTCTAAACCGTAAAAAAACTTTATAGCTCGTCAACTCTTCGAAACCATCACCCTCATCAAACTGTCCTTAAATATGCAGACAAAACTGTTTGCAGTATCATCTGAGAACAATACAATAATTCATAATAATTTCAATCAACCTAGTCTTTGAAAAGGCTTGAGAAAATTGAAAACGCTCTTGAGTCCCCGATAATGGTAGAAAAATGATGCCAATCGCTTGCAATGCAACGCGACGCGATGGTCGCGGAGAGATTATAATTTGCGCGTCAAATTCGATGTATCGCGCCTCTTCACTGTGAACACCTAGCGACGACGCGACGCGTCGCTTGATCGATACGTACGCTAATCATAAATGTCGCGTCGCGCCGTGAATGAACTCTAGACGCCGCCTGAGGGTTAGCTGGGAGTTGGACAGCTTACCAACGAAAGGTGAAGGGTGTCGTGAAAAATATATATATATATATATATATATATATATATATATATATATATATATATATATATATATATATATATATATATATATATATATATATATATATATATATATATATATATATATATATATATATATATATATATATATATATATATATATATATATATATATATATATATATATATATATATATATATATATATATATATATATATATATATATATATATATATACTATATATATATATATATATATATATATATATATATATAGAAAAAGAGAGAACAACAAAGGTTGAAGAAATTGTAGAAAAATGGTTTTTCAAATTCAGAAAACAGAGACAGCAACGGTTCCACAACCTGGATTAGAGACCAGTGACAAGTCCATTAGACAACCGTTCACAACACTCCTTGTACCTTTGGAAATTTGCTGTACGTCGTCTTTGCTGAAATACACTATAAGACGTACGACCCCATTGAGTATAAAAATTTCCAACTTTTGAAAAAAGAAGCTGAATTCCACATAGAATTCCCAAACATTTTCATAGTTTCACTTTCCAGAACCCGATTGGAGTATGTACAAGACTTTAGGCGAGGTAAAGTGGTTTGACGTTGGCTAGCCACGTTGACAAATCGCAGTGGTTTTTGCCGCCACTCCTCACACAACCCCGTGTGAGGCCTTTAAGAGCATTGCCCAAAATTCCGCGATGATCGCAGGCATTTGTACGTGCGTCGGGCTGTTTTGCTTTTGAAGAAAGTTGTTTGCATTATCCAACTGGATTTTTGTAAAAAAACCGCCCGTCGAAATGCTACATTTCGTTTTCTGGAACAATTTCGATCAGGGCTTGTAGGGGGTGCTGCCTTTTTAAACATGACTTTTCTCTGGATTATCGCAAACTCTTGCTGGAAATCTGTTAAAATCTGTCCCATCATGATGCCGAATTTTTCACTGGATGATTTTTCATTGTGAGCTACGGGTTGGGTTGTTTTTATAGGAACTTCTATCGTTGTTTTTTAATTGCTTCCTAGCTGATTTTTTTGGTGAAAAAAACAGATCAGTTGTAATGCCCATTTTTTTCCTGAAGGAGTCGTTACAATTTCCCATATTTTGGGCGCTGATTAACCCACTGAAGAAGGGGAGTCAGTAACGTCGGCATGGATCGTGGAAGAGACTTCGCGTGCACTGTCGAAGGCTGGCGCAAATTCGATAGCATATGCTATAAAAATAGGTGCACCGAGGTTTGCGCCAACCTACAACAGTGAGCAGAGCGAAAGTCTCTTCACGGTCCATGCCGAAGTTATGTATTTCGCACTCCCTTGCCAACGGGTCGCTGGAACTCCTGGCATGCTACGCTGTATCTTTTGCTTATGGCATAGCTTTGAAATTCAGGGTTTTTTCGAAAAATGCTTGAATTGTGGGTGGTTATCAGGAATTATTTACAAATGTACACTTTTCCTGATTTTTATCGGCTTCGGCCTCCTCCTTTTCCAACTCCCACAATTTTGTCAAACCAACTGTCGCCTATGCCTGTTCCTGGAGAGAGACATTGTGAGACCCATAGGTGACAATTCCCGGAATTATTCTACTGACCTTATATGCGAGACACGTCACCTGAAATTGAGGCGCCTTGTTTTTTATCGTCCCTGAATGAGCAGGCGAAACGTCAGCAGCGTACTTCGGCGCACGGCCGTTAGGATCCTAGGTAGATCGCCTTGGCGTCCACCGGGCACCGCAGGAAATGTTTGAGATAGGTAGGAGCTTCTCTACACACCAAAGAGTTGTTTCACTTTTTTTCGGCCTCTTAATTCCACTCGAGACCACTCCACTTGAATTGAGTACAGCAGTGACGTTTTGAGACTTTGCAAAAACTGAGACAACTGTTCCCTCTGTGTAGATAGCCTCTATCCCAAAGTGTTTTGGCAGACTGCCGGCTAATATGTTGTATTCCGACCAGGGCTGTGCGGAAATCTTTTTCAAGATTTTCGGAAACGGAAACGGAAGAAAAATGGCTAAAAATCGCCGGAAACGGAAATCCGGAAACGGAAACGGAAGTGAACTAAAAATTATAGTATGATTGAATGGCAGGTCTCGCCGCTGCTCATGGCATGCAGATGTACTTCTGTAGCCTGTGATCTCAACCTGTTCTCTCAAGCACCAGGGGGCTACGCTCTACAAACTGCAAGCGAGCGGAGGGCAAATAGAATACGAGGCATGAAAGGGAAGACCGTGCTGGGTTGCTGCATATTCTCCGCATGAGCTGCAAATAAGTCTGCTCTGAGCAACTTCTTCCTCTTAGAGTGCTGCTGATCTCTCTAATAACGAGTTCCTCCCTCGACCCTGATTTTCCCAGCGCGCGATCGGTGTTCTACGACGGCTGCGGGTACATACACTCATGGCACTCACTATTGTTGGGAGAGCAGTTGTCCGTTTCAGGTCGATCCCAGAAGGTGATCCCAAGTACTCCATTTTTCCGGATATCACCCTTGGACGCTGAGAGGGTGGCCTCTACCGCGCACATCGCGAGAAAGATTTCTTGTAGTGGAACAAAGCGGAGAATGATGCCTTTGTTGCGTACCTCGGCGAGGTTGGCGTCCTTGCTGCGAGCCATTACAAGGATCGCAGCTACAGCTCAGGTAGGAAAGAGGTGGCGGCTCAAAGACTTTCTTCCTTTGAATAACGTGCTGCTGTTAGCAACACATTTAATGAGGAGTCGCACTCCGGATCAGACATCGAGCTGAACCCCCCATCAGCACCTATTGCTGAGTCGAAATCCAGTGACAACCAGTGGCAGCTGGTTGTGCTAGTCGACTACTTGCTAGTGGCAGTAGTCGAAACCCAGCATGCGCGTTGGCAGCACGTGCTGTTGAAAACGAGGAGTTGTGGGTTATGGCTTTCAAATTCTATTGCGCTGAAGTTGTAAAACCATGCGAGTGTTTGAGTAGCTAGAGAGAGACGACAAGGAAAAAGTTTTCGCTCTTCTGGTCCCTCAATCGGAGGAATTCGATTGTAGCAAAGTATAGTACTGATTCATCAGAGGGTAATGGTCATCCAATAGTTCAGCGATTCGGAAAAAATTCAGATAAAGAGTTGTAAAATGACAATCTGTGATAGTTTTCTACTGAAATGATACAGTTAACCACGCAACTCGACTGCATGACAACACTACTTACTCACCCGCGCATCAGTACCCAAAGTATGGCTTCTGCTGCCGCCAAGGTCAAGCTTCCACGTTGGGGAACGGCCCGTGCGTTGTGTGGAGGGGGCGTATACGGTCTGACTGCTGGAAGGAGCGATGTGACTGATCCAAGCGATCAGGATTGAACTCACGCTGTGATGATCGCAGAGGGACCGCGGCTCTGTGCGCTGGGGAGGCGTGACCATTCACCCTTGTAGCACTATTTTTCTTCCGCTTCCGAGCCCAAAACCCGGAAACGAAAACGAAAACGGGAACAGCCCGAAAAGTACCGGAACATGGAAACGGAATCCGGAAACGAATGTGTTCCGCACAGCCCTGATTCCGACACTGGGAATGTTCAAACGGTTCGCCAATTCCATTAATTGTGAAAAAACGGAGAAGAATTAGTGAAAAGTGTTGTAAAAGCAGGTGGTGTTTCAGCACTTTGTGCGTTGTCGCCAACCAAGATGAAAGCCCTTTTCACAAGATGATGAGATTGGATTGCGACCTGCCGACCGTCGAAAGAAATCCCTTGGTGTCGTGTAAGACTTCCAAATTTTTGTCTTGTATTTAGCTAGTGTCTTCTCCTCTTTTCAATCGAAATTTCAGTTTGTGCGATGCACAAGCTCATCAATCTCATTGTATATTTCATAAATATCATATTTGGTGACAAGCACGCTCATGCCGATCATTTTTTCCGCAGGGCTACAGTAACCCTCCTCCAAAAATTTTCCATATGTCAGCTTGATATGAGCACATCGTAATAGCCAACAAACATTTTTGCACACTTTCGACCTCAGCCACTTCCCAGCGGCTTCTCGAAGAGAGCGTTGTGTAATGAATGCATACCGCTCTTCTGCTCTTTTTTATACCCCGCATGTTATGAGCGTGTGTTATTGTTCGTTATCATGTTTTTGTCTAAGAATGGTTACGGTGGCCCTGCGGAAAAAATGATCGGCATGGGCGTGCTTTTTATTTGGTGTGTTATAAGTTTGGTTTCTAGTCACCGCAGCAACAACACTCAGCTGTGTCGTAACGGTGGTGAAGGGCACCGGAGTGTCTGTGGAGAATTGCAAGGAAACACTAGTGAACAGAAACTGTGAGTTGTTAATTCAGGGTGCTATGCGTAAACCGCCGCTGTTGTAACAGTTCAAAGCTAGCTTCCTTGATGGGAACAGTATTCAAATTTTAGTCGGAAATAAGAGGTGGTGGCAGTCGCAACAACAATGTCGAGAAACGGCTAGAAAACGAGACTGAAATGACCTTATACGGCCCTAAACTGGAAAGTGACACTATCGTCCAGCCTACCCCCTTCAGTGACAAACGATAAAGGTAAAAACAGAAAAATATACTCCGAGAGGACTGGAGATAAGCAAGCGATTATAGTCTACCCCATTATGCCCGACAACTTACTTCATTTGAGTATTGATTATTTCCCTCAACAGGATTTTTTCAGTTGTTTACTTCAGCTTCGGTGGAGTTGGGCGTGGCGGATATCCAATGCCTTTCTCCAAATGTTTAGGAGCGTAATGAGTAATTGCGAGTTCGTTTTCAGTAGTTTTTTTCGCCCTTGCTCTTGTGATGGCACCTGTTCATCAGATTTCTGATGGAAGACTTGAAATACAGCCTTTTTATCGTGAAAGCTGTCTTAAAAGGCACAGTCCAGACTCAGGATCGTTCTCCCTGTTCTCCTGCTCGCCTTAGAAAGAATTTCAGGGCTGTAGGCGCTGTACACCTGTGGAAGAAGAATTGTCCCGACTTTTACAGTTTCAACTCTATTCGGGACCAGTCCGCTTGAATGAAATAGATCACAAACTAGAATTTCGACCTTACAAGAATGGTGGCTCTGGAATAGATCAGTACCCACTACGAACGGAGTAGTGGCGCCTCAAAGATTGTGAGTTTGAACGGCGAGGCTTTCCTGGACAAGTTGTCTCATGGTCAGTCCTGTTTTTCTCGTCATTTGCAGCCATTGCAATGAGCTAGACCACAATAGAAAGCTATCAGATAACAAATGGAAGAACATACTGTGCTTATCTGGGCCAAATTTCGGTGTGCAATTGCGTGTCGACAAGAGTTGCAGCCGCGCGCACTGGAGTCAGTCGAGTTTCCAGCGCCATCGCCGACTCGATATGGGTTTTTTATATAGTTTTCTCCAACTTTGTTTAGTTTCCAGTTTCTAAAACCCACCTAGAGTCAACAGATCGGCAGCTGCGGCTCTGCAAACTCCTCCGACTCGAAAGCGCGCGGCCGCAAAGCGTGTCGAGACGCAATGGCGGACCGGAATTGGGCCCAGAGAAGCACATTAGATTTTTATCAAAATCCATTGCGCGTCTTGTTTCTATTGAGACCGAAATCCCGGAAATGGCCGGAAGGAGTGGCTGCATTCTGGGGCTGAAGGAATGGATGCTCTGACTTTTGTCGCTTATGTGAGCGAATTGAGATCTCGCGCTTGGCAGGATTGCTATACACGGCGACCGAACTATAATATCGAAAGTTATCCTAGAGTTTGGACTGTGTCCTTGACTTACAAGTTCGCCTCGAGCTTCTCTCAAAACTTGATCGCACTATCGGTACTCTTGAATTGCTATAATGCGTGTTGCAAGATCATGTTTGAGTTTGCTCTGACAATGAGTGGCGGTAGTAGTTGTGAATACTTCCGGAAGCATTTACAGTACTGTGCAAAAGTCTATTCGCGTGGCGTTTCTGCGAATAATGTTTTTTTACATATCTTGGCTTTCCCTAGGCGAAACTTGATGAAACTTCAGTATGTTATGGGGAATCACAACCCTTAATTTACACATACACAAAACTGGTTCTTGAGCGTGCAGTTTTTCTAAATATGGAAATTATTTATCATTTTGTGGTACTATCTCAAATTAGGACTATTACTTCAAAACATGGCTATTACAATTCCAAACCCGTAGCAGTTATTTGCCATTCGAAGGTCTTCGGAACCGTTGTATACCCTTGTAAGAAATTAATCTCCATCGAAAGTTTTTTTAGAAATAAATTCGAAAGGAAATCTCTCTTTTTCGTTATCGAAAAAAGCGAAAATTACGTTTCAGTTGTATTTTGTCAAAGCACAACTAGCTTATATTTTGGAATGGTTCTGGGGTGAACAATTTTATAGGGGAGAATTTCCGAAATTAACTCCAACTTGTTCAATTTTCGGTCTTCAGAAAATTCTGATAGAGACGATCTCCTCATAAAGCTATACAACGATTCCGAAGACCTTGGTATGGCGAATAACTGCTACGGGTTTGGAATGATAATAGCCACGTTCTGAAGGAATAGGCCTAATTTGAGATTATGTCACAAAATGATGAATAAATTCTATACTAAAAAACTTGTTCTATGTTTGTGTAAAGCAAGGGTTGTGTTGCCTTATAACATGCTAAAGTTTCATGGAATTTCGCTGAGGGCAAGCCATGATATGTATAAGAACATTATTCGCGGAAATGCTACGCGGATAAGCTTCTGCACGGTACTGTATATTTGGGAAGACTTGAAAATCTTTCGAGAAAAACTCGCAGTAACCCTGGAAACCTATTTAACAGACACAGAAAACTGCGAAGACCTCTGTGGCAAACATGGGAGATGTTCACTTCGTGAAGCCGGGAGCCCAATAGAGCACGTAAGTTAACGTTCGATAGGGGGAAGCCAGGAAAGAACAAGGATATTGTATTCGGGTGTGATGGAGCACACTCTAGCCTCGCAATTAGGTTTCAGCCTTTACAGGGTCGCGCGAGCACTCTCACTGCCTTGGAAAGGAGCTATGGCGTGTTTGCACATTTTTTTAAGCTTGCTCTGCTCTTACTTGTGCTAAACGAGGAAGCTTCCCCGACTTGAGATTCTCCTGTAAATTGGCGCGCGGACCACATTTGGATCCACACAAGCCCCTCGGACATTTCTCGCTTCACGATCTGAGGAAAGCTGAATCGCTGGTCTCATCGTTTTGAGGTAGTGTTTACGATAAATCTCCTTTTCAACTTTTCAGTGTGAAACTTTACGCTGGCAGGTGCTGGTGGGGATAAGATCGAAGAAGGTAGCAAAAACGGGACAAAAGTCGATGAAAACGGCCGCGAGGTGAAGGTTTCGCTAGCCCATTTCGCCTGCTTCGCCCGCTCCAACCGCCGTTCTGACAAGATTGTGGCGCCGCGGACGTTTTTGATGGCTTATTGCCAAGCAACTCCGCCACGTCCGGTATGACCGATTCGCCCACATCTCGCCATTAGCGCGCACTTGAGGAAACTAGCAGGGCGCGTAAGCTCGTCCACGCCCTAAACCTGTGAGTAAGTTAGAAACCGCTTGTTTAGCTTATTCTCAGTGCTTTTCTTGGCTGTTTCATCACTATTTGATAGCTCAGTACCAAAACCTCATTTTTGAGTCGAATCGGATATGATTCATCGTAAACACTGTCTTTGGTGGTCCAAGGACCAGCTATGAGACGTTTTCAACCAGACACTCCCTGCTTCAAAGTGGCCCAATGGAGCATATGCGAGAAGGAGGAGTGATTACGGAAGCCAACTTAGTGATGAGTCGTACGGTGAAAAATAGGGAGCCCTTCAGTATTTTGCTTACCGTTTGCATCAAAAACCATTTTGCGCTCTAAAGAATTGTCATTTTGGGAGAGTTTTGATGAAAAAAAAGCAGGCGAGATTAGCGACTTGCAAATGTAGGCTCAGCAATATTAGAAAGTTTTTCTTCTCAATATTTGAAAAACATCCTGTAGCGAGGAGGTTCAGCCAGTTCATTCTAGCCCAAATTTTGGAGATGTCATATGTTTACCGCGCTTTATCCTTATTGTTAGAATCGATTTTGAGTAGGGGGAGCATGGGGACGGATTAATCATATAAAGCCTATGAAGATGAGCAGATCGTGAATTGAAGAAAGTTGCTACAAACTACACGAGCGGTTATTCTCTCTCCTTCGGCGTTACTAAGCAATGGTAAGGTCCGGATGAGACAGAATCGGCAATTATTTTTCGTCGCAGTTTGGTCGCAAAGAAACAGACTCCGTCAAACCTCCAGACACAACGGACGGAGGTAACACCTTGACATGCAGAAGCATAAAAAATCGGGATAGGGGCTCTCTACACACTGAAGGAGGAGTTGTCCCGCCTTGTACGGCTCTAATTCCTCTTAGGACCGCTACGCTTGAATTGAGTAGCGTGACGTGTCGAACTGCGAAAACGGGACAACTCCTCCCTCTGTGCGTAGAGAGACCCTATCCCTAAATAATCATATCGAATGATGTGGCTAAGAGCAGGCCTTATTCGGAATTTTTTTTTCGTTGTCACCATACATTTCAGTATGAGTGCTTCTGCGACTATGGATACAGAGGAATGCATTGTGATGAAGGTATAGTTTTTATAAGTTTACGGTGTAACACTGTGCTCAAGCATCACATGCGGTTGCTTAAGAAATCAGTTCAGCAAATGGGCGGAGTAGCGGCAATCGGTCTCTAATCGCGATCGAAGCTGGCAATGTCGCCGCAGATGATAGCTTCCCATCCTTTCGTTCGACTAGATTTTGCGAAGGGACCATATGTATATATGTAGACTATACATCCCTTCGTGATATGCCAGAGAATTCGATGAGATTGAGACTTATTTTTCCACTCACTTTCGCTTTTCGTCTCGCTTTTTTCGAGCAGGTGAGCGGAAAATTTCTGAAAAGCGATAGTAATTTTAGGACATTCGGGATACCTTTCTCTGCCGTATCATTAACTGCGTCGCAAAATGGTAGAATGGGCCCCCAATCTGGCTATCAGCAGATAAAGCATTAGCCGCGATGATCAGAGTGCTGAATCCATCGTCGTTCAACTCGATGTGAAAGAACCGATTTTTAGAGATTCACACCAAATTCAAGTTGATGTATGCCGTATGGTTTTGCGTGGTTATTGAGATTGCAATGATAGTGGTTGCTGTGAAAAGATACGCGTATGTTTCTATTTTCCAATAAGTTTACATGTGATCTTCAAAATCTCAAAACCAATTCTGACCTGTGAAATTACTAAAGTTTGTGTATTACACCAACCACACCTAAATAGACGTAAGGGGTGGGTAGTATTAGGTTGAAACAAAAGTTTCCGGACTTTTCACGACTTCGAATAAAAACATGTATTTCAAAAACAACAAGGCTCATCCAACAAAATAATTTCCATCCCATTCAAGTATCCTTCTCCACCGATTGGGCAGATCAAGAATTCCCGACGCGCTGAACTCTGGCTGTTTCGAGTCGAAGTATTCTTCTGAGGCCATTTTGACTTCATCCTCGTTAGTGAACTGTTTTCCATCCAGGAAGTGCTGCATCGAGCAGAGCAGTTACTAGTCGAAAGGGGCAAGATCTGGGCTATATGGAGGGTGGGGAAGAACTTCCCGGCGCAGTGTTCGTCTTCTTCACGACAATGTTCGGCCACACGTACCACGGATAACCCGACCGAAACTGCTGAACCTGGGCTGTGAAGTTCTCCCTCACCCTCCATATAGCCCAGATCTCGTCCCTTCCGACTACCATCTGTTGCGCTCGATACAGCACTTCCTGGGTGGAAAAGTTCACTAACGATGACGAAGTCAAAATGGCCTCAGAGGAATACTTCGACTCGAAACAGCCAGAGTTCTACGCGTCGGGAATTCATGATCTGCCCAATCGGTGGCGAAGGATCCTTCAATGTGATAGAAATTATTTTCTTGGGTGAGCCTTGTTTGTTTTAAAATGAATGTTTTTTTATTCAAAGTCGTGAAAAATCCGGAAACTTTTGCATTAAAGGCAGTGTCCACGATAAAAATCGTTTACGAGTTTGCACCAGAAAACGAAGGTTTGGGTCTGACTGTTTCATCAGTACAGAAACAATCATGAAAAATGCTGCGAAACATCCATAATCAGCTCTTCTTCTTGAAAGCCACATTTCAACGGCGGATCAGTTTTGCGGGCATCGGCCTGAAGTAGACAGCGCATGCGAATGCGCCCCAATGCTAAAACTCAACTGCGCTCGCGCTGCAATGCTAATGTGAAAGCGGACTAAACTGTTCCTCGGGAAACTCGACCGCGAGCGGAACGGCTAGCGCGAGCGGACTTCGGAGCCGTATGGAGCTCTTTCGGGCTCGTTTTCATTCGTTCTTTCAACCCCAGTGCTCCAATGAAACCCTGAACTTTCGATTTCCGGCCAAAAACCGCGGACGAAATTTATCGTGGACACTGCCTTTATCCTAGTAGAACGTTCCGTGGTCTCTAAAACAGGTTTTTTCCGAAGTTTAGGAGTTTTGTAGAACCTTCTTGATATATTCCACCACCTCATGGGCGTACCCTAGAAATTCAATAAAAAGAGTACATATGGTACGGTTTTCGAGCATGGGCTTCTCTAAAGACAATGTTCACGATAAGTTTTTTCCCATATTTGGAAGAACGTAAGGTTAGGGTTCCTCTAAGAAAAGTGAGAACGGAAGTAGGACGATAAACGGCCAGGAAAAGGGTGAAATACATGTGGACCAGCCTACCCATTGGTTAACCCCACCCACGCCATATATCAGTTGTCCTGCGTTCGTTTCACCAGAGGAACAGGCACTGAATTTTTGAATACTCTTTGTCGCAAAAGGTTCTAACATCCCAGCATGTACATTGACCACCCTTATTTTTAAAGAATTTTCGGTACAATAACCAGAAAAGAAAGTCACTTGCATAGAATTTTGAAGAGTGGCAAACCATTTCCGGCGTCAGGTTTTGACGCTTTGCTTTGTCCGCAGTCTCCCAAACCCACCAACAGGCAGATATTCATGATCCACGCGTTGAGGGCTATCCAGGGTTAGCCCTGTCAGGGTTCCGCTGAGGAATCACGGAAGTTTCGCACCAACCAGCTTCTCCATATACGGTAGAACCACGGAAACGCAGGCAGAGACGGTAGCGCCGGATCCGCCACGGTACGGTAATGGCAAACTGGCTGTTTGCGAACTGCTAGTAGTTCTTAACGAAACCTTAACAATGGCTATACCACTGGATAGACCTCAACGCCAGGAGCATGAATATCACCGTAGTTTCGCACAATGTTGAGTTTGAAGCGGGTTATACAAAGAAGACGAAAAAGACGAGAAAACCCGACCTCGCTCGCTTTCTGACCAAATCCTACGAGCGGTATTGTATTTGGGTTTCTCAGTTTTTCTCCTGTAGTTGAGCGTGGGGACTTTTCCCTATCAGGGTTCGGCGCGGGGTGTGGATATCCACACCGGGGAGTCTGAGCTGCGCAATGGTGGAGGGAGGGGGTCTGAGCTCCACCGGGAGACCACATGAACCATTCTGACCGTGGGTAGTAGGTACAATGTCCAGAAAATTTTTTTGCGAATGTTTCGGTAATACCGTCCAATAAACATGAAACCTGTAGTAATTAAATTAACGTAAATGTTGAAATTATGGTAAAGGTTCTCCTACGATTGAATATAAGGCAAATAGGTTCTGGGCGTGTATCCTGGATAGTTGTGTACTGAACTGCAAACAAGAACAGATTGGAAGCTACGGAATGGGGCGGAAGAAGAGAGAGGACGCGATGAATAAAGTTATTGGCAAAGGCGAAGACTAAGAGATGTACTAAAGAAATAAATATGTTTTCAGAGAAGAACAGGTCACTTGAAATGTATAGAAAACACGCTTTAATAAGTGGTTGGATACGAATTAGGTGCTTCAACATTATCCAGACCAGACATGGCAAAAACACTCGCTAGTTGAAAAGAGCGTCATCTAATCTGGTTACGTTTCGAATTTTATGCTCCGAAACCCATTCATACACCAAACACACGACACGGGTTCGATTCCGCAAAGTGCTTAATTTTTGCAAGACGTTAGACCTCACATTTTTTTGCACAGTAAGGGTCACGAAAATAAGATATTCGAGTCGAGAGTGGTACATTTACCCTATATACAAATTTTCAGTCTCTAAGATCGACGCTGAAAGCCACTTCCCTGTGTGGCCCACACCTGTCGCAGGTGCGGTCGCGCTGGAAGTCTAAATTTTTGCAAGGTATGAGCCAGTAGAATACGATGATCGAGTCCAGCGTGGTGGATTTATCTCATATACTCACTTTCACCGTCCAACATAGATGCTGAACACCGCTACAGTATGAGGCCTCACACTTTTCTTAGGTGTGGTCCCGCTGAAAAGGGGCATTTTTGAAATTCAGGTGTCATTCATGAGAGTAAGATATTTGAGTCCAGCGTGGTCGACTTACCCTGTATACTCACTTTCACAGTCCAACATAGATGCTGAACACCGCTACAGTAGGTGCTCACACTTTTTTCAGGTAAAAGTCAATTTCGAAATTCAGGTGTCATTCATGAGAGTAGATATTTTGAGTTCAGCAGGGTCGATTTATTTCTGCGTGCACTACTGTTCAGTGTAACGCCGAAGAGCGCCACATAGGAAGCGGAACAAGGTAAAAACGGGGCAAAGTTCACAGCCCTGAATAGGTTAAACACTAACTCATCTTAGTTACTTGGTTTGATCAAAAATAAGAAATTAGGGTTTGTAACCCTGCCGAATGAAACTTTATTGCCCCCAGAGTGACGCCTTACAAAAAATTTACTAGGTGTGGACATTTGATGTTTTGAGCATAAATGTCCACACCCCAGATTGAGTTAGGTGTGGACATTTATGCTGAAAACATCAAATGTCCACACCTAGTAAAATTTTTTGTAAAGCGTCCTCTGGGATCGGTTAAGGTTTCATTCGGCAGGGTTACAAACCTAGTTTCTTATTTTTGCCCAAACCCAGGGGGTAACTGTTTTAGAAGTTAAGTTACAGGTGTTTTAAAACCCTATTCCAGGTTTGTGGACTTTGACGTTTTTTTTACGTCTTTTTACCTTGTTCCGCATCCTATGCAGCGCTCTTCGGCGTTACGCTGAGGCGGTAAAAGATTGCACATGGAGTAAATCGACCACGCTGGACTCAAATATCCTACTCTCGTTGCACCTAAATTTCGAAATTGACGACTTCCGGCGGGACCACACCTGAGAAAAGTGTGAGGCCTTGTACTGTAGCGGACAAGCACGCTCATGCCGATCATTTTTTCCGCAGGGCTACCGTGACTCTCCTTTGAAAATTTTCCGAGTGTCAGCTTGGTTATGAGCACATCGTAATAGCCAACAAAGATTTTTACACAATTTTGACTTCCTCAGTCACTTCCCAGTGGCTTATCGAAGAGAGCGGTGTGTGAGTATGAGCGAATGCATACCGCTCCTCTGTCCTTAAATACCTCGCATGTTATGAGCGTGTGTTACCGTTCGTTATCATGTTTTGTTCAAGAATGGTTACGGTAGCCCTGCGGAAAAATGATCGGCATGGGCGTGCTTTTCTGTAGCGGTGTTCAGCATCTATGTTGGACGGTGAAAAAGAGTATACAGGGTAAATCGACCACGCTGGACTCAAATATCTTACTCTCATGACACCTGACTTTCGAGAATGCCCCTTTTCAGCGGGACCACACCTGAGAATAGTGTGAGGCCACACAGAGAAGTGCCTTTCAGCGTCTATCTTAGAGGCTGAAAATTCACCTTGCGGGATCAAACCCGTGTCGTGTGTTTCGTGTATGAGTGGGTTTCGGAGAATGAAATTCGCAACCTAACTAGATCGGATGACGCTCTTTCGAACCAGAAGTCCATACATCTGGAGTGACATGTTCTTCTTGGACTTGCGAAATGAATTCACAAACTCATATTATTTAGAAAACAGATTTATTTCTTCGAGATATCCCGTATTCTTGACCTTAACCAATCACTTCATCTTCTCCACGCTTCTTTTCCACCACATATATACCTTAGCTTCCTACCCGGAATCATTCATAATTTCTGGATACACGTTCAAACCTATGTGTCTTATATTACACACTAGGAGAGCCTTCACTATAATCAGAATCCTTACTTTAGCTAAGTTTTCAAAAACGCAGGCAACTTCATGTAATACGTCAAGAAAACCTTCGCCCGTGATCTTTTTCAATGTTAATGGCTTGTTTTTCTGAAATGGTTGCTCTTCTTCAAATTATACATCGTTTGGAATGAGTTGTTCCTTTTATTTCAATTTTCTACAAAAACAAACAATTAACACTCCTGGGAGGAGGTGCGAGAAAATCGCCAAAAATTTGATCTATTAACGCTTCTGGGAGGAGGTCTGAGAAAATCGCCAAAAGTTCGCATCTAGAGGGGGGGATGTCTGAGAAAATTTAGCCTTGTCCGCACCTCGTGCCGAACCCTGTTCCCTATCAACCTTTACTAAGTGGATTTACCTGTTCAAGAACATCTAAGACTGAAATTCTGTTTTCTATCATGAGCACTGCCGTTAAATACCATTCAAATCATTATTTTTTGGATCCGTAAATTACTTGAGATTGCAGTGGGAAGGGCTAATCAGTGTTATGATGATTGCTATGGTAACAACAGGTTTAGGGTCAAATGGATAGCCAAATACCAGGGGCGGCATGCATGAACGCTGCGAAGAAGGTCAGGGAGCCGCTCAGCATCCTATGAGCGCAGCGTCGAGCCACGGGACGGCCCGAAGTGCATGGCGTATATTAGTGTATCGCAGACGTAAATGCACTTTCCGCCGCAATTCTTGCGCGCGCATTTTCTGTCATTACAGTCGAATTAGTTTCCAATTATTGAAATGCTCGGGATGACAAGAAAATGCCGCTTGGCGTAGAGTTTGCTGTAGAGGGGCATTTACGTCGGTACACACCAATGTACGCCATGCACTCTTGAGACCGTCCTGGTGGTTCGACGCAGCGCGCATACGACGCGGAGCGGCTCAATGACCTTGTTCGCACTGTTCATGCATACATCCGGCATTTCATGCCTTTTAAACTTCGCACGTATAGTAACGCAACGGTTGCTATCAGAAACATTTCTGATATTTATCCAAGTGCATTAGACATTCGTGAATGCCGAAGATGACTTTCCAAGTTCAAATTGGGCAATTTTGATCTATCCGAATTTTATCGATCCGAAAGACCATCAACTCTAGAAAATGGCGTGCTAAAGACGGAAGTGAAAGCAAATCAGTGTCAGACGATCAAGGAATCGTCAAATAGTTGGATAGTTCATTGACAATGATGGGAAGCATAGACATCATTGATTTAAAATAAAGACTCGTTGAAACTGTTCGTAAGAAAACGACGTTACATTCCGGTCCCCATAGTATGTCGCCTCTGATCACATTTCACGAGGATGAGTGAATGTAAATTTCGAATGGCCTCATCTTCCGGAATATTGGGGCCTCGCTGGTGTCCTGTCTGAAAGACAGCGGTTAAGTGGCGTATTCAAGTCGAGCTGGCCGTCTGACGGACAACTCGTCCACAGCACTCGCTTTACAGGACCGCTAGGTAGGGTAGCTTGGGACCTGCGTTTCTTCCAAAGCAGCGAAATCTTCCAGTCGCATATGATGGTTTCATGCTCTCAAAAGTTTCAACCCCATCTCGAAATAAAGGGGTAACTCGTGCACTTGGACGAGTTACACCTCGCAGCCGCCGTGCTGGTTACGTTAGAGCCGGTTCAAGTGCATTATCGTCAACCATTGTATGAGGGGAAGTCGCGACGATGCTTTGCAGAAAAAATCGTGCGCTGGAAAAAAGTAGGATGGATATTAGTCAAATGATTCCGCCCCATTGTTAAGCGGAGTTATCTGCTTGAGAGACCCTGATGATACATTGTTTGTGCGCTATGGTCGTCAGTTTATTTCTATGTACGCATGTATACGTCGTCGAAAACGCGTTGTGCAGCGATCGAATTACAATCCCATTCGGCAAGAGACTGCTGACTTCGAGTTTTAAGCATTGAATTTGTGTGACAGTGCTTGTGATTTGTCGTTCTAATAGAGAACCTATTATTCTTTTGGATCCGAAGAGCATCATAGGCCCATTGCGGTGGTTTAATGAGACATGCCAGTTGTCAGCTAACCACAGCGTGGTTTACGGAGCTTGACCACTCGGCTTCTGGAAATGTGGATTACAGTAGTATTGGTTGCGGGACCCGTTGCCGCTCGTCGGCACCGCTTCTTCGGCCTCCACGTTTCGGATTCCGGCTTTGAGAGCATTTATGCAAGGTTCATAACTGGATTTACAACCATAAAATGCCAAACATGAAGCGTATGTTCAATTTAAATTACTCTCGGACGAGAGGAAACTGTTCAAAATTGTTTTACGGACTGGGTACCAGTTTGTATGCCAACTCTTTCAAATACAGAGCTGGCAGGGCATACTCCGACATCACAAAGAATATGCTCAGGGCTGACATTGAGTCTATTCAAAGCACGTGCTAAAAATATCCTGTTGGATTTTGAATCCTAGTTTGAGATGAACTGCTGCTTCTGCTTTCATGGTTATGAGCATATGTTGGAGCACTTCTGTAACAGTTGATCCTCGTTATAATTTTTTTCTCACATTTGCCTTTACCGGATGTAATAAACTTATAGAATTATTATTTGTCCGTGGATTCGTCTCAGGACGTAGGGCTTCAAGGTTACCATACTAATCCTAGACAGGACAGAAAGATGGTATGATGACACAAATTTGAGATGTTGCTCGCTTGCAAATGTATCTTGACGATGCAGTGGCTAGCTCTGTAATTCAGATGTTATGACAGTTTTCAACTCTGTACGTGGCTTGTTTAATCGTGGTTTCTGAGCGTATACCTCCTAATGACTTCATTTTAAGACTTTTTCCAAGCGAAAAAGTTACAATAACCCTAGTCAAAAGGCTAGCATTCTTAGTAGAGTGGCTCTAGATCAGAACTCTCAAAGAGGAGCCTGTCAAGTACCCAAGGTAAGAAGCCTTATCGATTGTGGAAATTTAAGCTGTGAAGACTGGAAGAAGTGTTATTGACGAGCGGCAACAGGTCCCGCCAGGACTATCAATGTTGACCGGAGTTGGCGCATTGCTTTGAGCCGAATGATGAAGCTCCGTAAGCTACACTGACTAACGACTTTTTCACGGTCGCCTGAAAAACGACAGAAAAGAAAAAGAAAGTATGATCCGTCTCCTACTTCTAGTAAACCGCGCTGCAATTATTATCACGCCTTCTTAGATCCGAAGCGGTTGCTTCTCCACTTTTACCATTGTGGTTTCTGAAAAACAACCGCTCAGCTTTCCAGTTAAAGTTGTCATGGCAGCGGTGCGGCTTCCCCCACCAGAGATTGACCATACTAGTAATGGATGCATTGTTACGGTGGACATTCAACATAAACTGCATTTTTTCAGTTATAGGACCTTCGGTGCTGTCCGAAACGGGGGGACTAGCATCGCACTTGTCACGACCATTTTGCCGCGCCGCAACGATTCTGTACGTTCAATCACACCAATCCGGGGTGATGGGTGTGAACTCCAAACCGGGGTTTCCCTCCTCTTGCAGAAGCATGCGAGCCGAGCAGCGCGGAAACACGGGCTTGGTCAGGTGCTATATCACAGAGCGCGCCTCCGCCCTTTGCGATAGCACCGGATCCTCAGTCCTTTCAAAACTCCGGCCACAAGCAGACGCACACCAAAAAAATTCTCCTAGTTCAAAACAAATTTTTTTTGTAAGAACCTGATGTTCACCATTGAACTTTTCGGTATCATTCTGTCTCTCTAGCACACTAAAAATAAAAGAACCCATCAGAAGAAAACTTCTTCTTCAACCAACCTCTTCAAAAACCCATCAAGGAGAGAAGAGGAGGCAAAATTATTATCCACCGTCGAATCAGTTGTTTGGCCGCCAACCGGCACCGAAGCATTCAGTTGTATTACGAATACAACCTGTCTTCATTTACTTCGCAACTTTGTTAGACCGACGCTGTTTTCGCTTAAACTACTACAGGAAACCTACGCATAAAACCTCCTAAAATCGTGTATGCTTTAGAGCTCAGGGATCGATAGTTTCTGGGATTGTAGTTTTGTACATGTTCAATGAACTAGAAAATTGTTATGCCCTGCTGGAGCAGTTTTCGACGGCCGATTCGTTCTCAGTTTTGACTGGCCGCAAAGAAGAAGGTTTGTCAGTGCCTGTCAAGAAGGAAGCCGCGCTCAGCCAACGGGCGCGAAATCATTCGATCAACAGCCATTTTCTCTTCGTTTTCTCGCGCGCAATTTTCCCACCAAGCAGATTCACAGTTTCCCCCATCCAGTAACTGACGATATTTGCGACGGCGAAATCGATTCAGCTTTACGCGCAGTGAAAGCGAGGCGCACCAATAACTGTTATTTTAGAAAAGTTAACAGTGCGTACAATTTCAGCGTGCTCAATGCTTCTGATACAGTAAGGGTCGCAACCTTTGTGAAGTGCGATGATAATGTTTATCTCTCGTGTCTATGATTGTTCGCTTGTGTGTAAATCTGTTGCGTTGTGAGAGTTCTTTCTCTTCTCCTGCAGTGTCCCCATGGAGAAACTATTTTATCCATATTTGTTTCATTCCTTTATCTTGTATTCCTTAAAAGTTGAACCATTCCCTCGTTGACCACCGGCCTTGAGTTTTTCTCCTCCACTAGACATTTTATCGCTCTCATATGGAACCGGTGTTTGTGTTGATTGTGGATCCCGAACTATTCTTTTTTCACGTTGTCTGCAATTTTATAAGTTACTCGCCCATCCCATTTCGATCAGTGGCTTATCTAGGTTTATGCGTGAATCCATTTGTTTTTTTTTTCTTACAGAAATTTTTTCGTGTCTCTATGTTGATGCAACCAACAGCGCTCTTTTCGGATGCGACGCCAAATGAACGGCAGCGATGTTCAGATGATTGGCATCGATGGGGATGCAGCGAGATGAAAGTAATTTTTTTCATAGAAAAAATATATGATGATCACGGTTTTTGTTTTCAGATACTTATATGACGATTGGCAAGTCAGTAATGCCACAGATTCCCGTGATCGAGCTGGATGGAGTGGTGCATATTTTCCTACAATCTTTATTTATTGATTTACCAGCGGCATCTTCCCGGCCGTCGCCGGGCTGTGCCGCTGGGATTCTGCTGCGCCGCCCCCACACCCATTATTAACACTTAGGAGAGCAGGCGCTCCACGGCTAATCCGCGTAACAAACCGGGGCGCTCCGGGGCCACTGCATTTCAAAACTGTATTTTTGTTGGGAATAATTATTCCAAGAAGAGCTCAATATCTGTTCACCAGTCATGCAAGTTGTTTTCCAACAATAATTCAGAGGATCGGCTAAATCGGACCTAAAGAATCTTCCCGAGGATTAAGTCTCCCTTCTGATAGGTGAGATAAGTTAGCTGGAAGTTTTTCGGTTATTTCAAGTGTTCTCTGTATGGAGACTTTTCAGTGTTTTTTTCTGGATTGCCTGGGCTTACAATTAGGCCATCCAGGATGGACGGCAGTATGCTCATCGCACAACCCACCACGTAAGTCCTCCTTTGCGTTTTCAAACATTGCGTTGGTTTCTCTCAGCTGTACAAAGTGAACGATTTTCAAATTTGGAGACATTTTTTGAATCAGCACTGATCTCTCTTTCTTTTGATCGGTACGTGGCTTACTCTGGAACAAGGGTCTACTCTAGTTTATTTGAATATTCGGTTCAGTTTTTATTTTCATTTTACAATTTGTATTTTTATATTTTCAATTCTTTCAAAATTTAATCTCACTCTTCATAGGTATTATTTATTATTTACTCATTCAAGTTACATGCTTGAAACTTTTGATTCTGAACTATTTTGGTTTTTCTATTTGTGCTTTATTGGATTTTTATACGAATTTTCACTGTAATTTGAATATTTTATAATTCAGTTTGATTACGATAATATCCTTTATCAAATGGTTTCAATAACAACGATAAAATATTATTCGGATATAGATCGTTCTTTGAATTTAGACGAACAATTCATGACACTGAAAACTTTAGTCTTTGATGTAGGAGTAAATTCAAGTTTCAATCGTTTGTGTCAATATTAAAAATTTCTTGGAGTTATTCAAAATCCCGAAAATACCATTCGTCGCCCTGATTTCTAGAATGTTTTTCAAGTTTGTGCTCAATTGATTTTTTGTAGTTATGACATATTTCACCCTTCCACGAAGTTGAATTTCTTCAGAAATTTATGAAACTTCAACCTGAAAAACATCACCAATGGATTCTTGTCGTATTGTGAATTTCAGAATCTGTCTCCATACCTGGGGAAACCGTCAAGATTTACTTGATCCTGCCAGGTTTTGGATGAACTCCGCGCTGGCAATGGTCCCTTAACTTCCTGCGCCTCTACGCCCACTCTCACTCTCTCTGTTCCTCTCGACGGTCTAACGCACTCCTCGCTCGGAGACAGTCCCGAAAAGGATTGAATTTGAGCAGCGAAGATGGGCTAGAAAGACAGCGGTGAAACCAATGTTTCGAAAGCATAATGGGTGGCTTCTATACTTGTTCCAGATGGAATTTATTTCGAATATCCGACTTTTCATTCGACTTTTCGACTGTAGTCGGATATCACGCACCTTTCGAATATTCGACTTTTCGACTGTAGTCGGATATCGCCCTTTTTCGAATATTCGACTTTTCGACTGTAGTCGGATATCGCACTTTTCGAATATTCGACTTTTCGACTGTAGTCGGATATCGCACTTTTCGAATAACCGACTTGTCGAATAAAAAAGTCGACTTTTTATCCGACTGAAACAGTCGGATACTCATCCGGATTATTCGATTCGGAACAAGTATAGTGGCTTCTGCAATGTTGGTGTATGGGTGACGAGATAAAAGAAAGAAAACTTAACTGTGTGGGTGGCCAACATCATACGCGCATTTAGATGAAAATCGGAACAGGAACTAGCTCATATGGGTTGTCCTTTCCTGGGATTCCAGTCCCGTTCTCGTACTGTGCTATCGGTGAGCCAAGTCGCAGACCATCCAATCACCGCACTGATGACTCCACCAAGCAAAGGTGTGACTCAATCAACTAACTGCTCTTCGACAATTGCGGTCAGAAATTATTGAAAGAAGGAGAAAGGATCGGAATACGGAATTTTCACTTTCTCAATTTCATAATCACCCGCGAGCATTGCACCCACGCGGTTAAATGCTTTTCTGAACCCTCCGGAAGCTGTCCGGAAAACAGCCCCCATACCGTTAACTACTTTTTATCTCGTCCCCATACACCAACATTGCAGAAGCCACCCTTTCCATGACCGCACCTTCCACCGCTGTCTTTCAGCTCATCTTCGCTGCCCAAATTCAATCCCTTTCCGGGACTGTCTTCGGTTAGACCGTCGAGAGGAACAGATAGATAGAGTGGAAGTAGTGGAGGCGCAGGCAGCTAAAGGGGAAACCTGGCAGGATCAAGAGTAAATCTTGACTGTTTCCAGGTATGGAGACAGTTTCGAAATTCACATACGACAAGAACCCATTGGTGATGTTTTTTCAGGTTGAAGTTTCTATAGATTCTGAAGAACTTCAACTTTCGAGGAAGGGCGAAATATGCCATAACTACATTACTTCAAAAATAACTGTTTTCACAAACTTGAAAATTCTAGAAATCAAGGCGACGAATGGTATTCTCGGATTCTGAAAAATATTAACTCCAAGAAATTTTTAATATTGGACAAAAACACTTGAAACTTGAATTTGCTCCTTCATCGAAGACTCTAGAAGTTTTGGTGTCTGAAGTCAAAGTTGAAACGATTCATATCCGAATAATATTTTATCGTTGTTATTGAAACCATTTTTCAGATAAAGCGATAGTTATAGTAATCAAACTGAATTATAAAGTATTCAAATTACAGTGAAAATTCGTATAAAAATCCAATAAAGCAAATTGAAATAAGTATTAAATACAAAATAGAAAAACCAAAATAGTTAAGAACCAAAAAGTTTCAAGCAAGTAACTGAATGAATAGCTAATAAATAATACCTATAGGAAGAGTGAGATTAATTTTTAAAGAATTGAAAATATAAAAAATACAAATTGTAAAATGAAAAGAAAAACTGAACCGAATATTCGAATAAACTAGAGTAGACCCAGTCACACATTTCAGCAGCTCGATTGATTGTGTCAACCCTATATGCATTGTTTCAGAGTAAGCCACGTATTGATCAAAAAGAAAGAGGGATCAATGCTGATTCCAAAAATGTCTTCAAATTTGAAAATCGTTTCACTTTGAAGCGAATTATGATCAAAGCACGAAAAAGCGAATTTTCCGCGCTCGCCTTTCGAAAACTTAGGGTGGGTATTGTATTAAAGCCAGGATTCTCGATAGAATCAGTTGTTGTGCTATCCCCATGGAGTGTTAGATCTGGCCATCACAAAACCCAATTATCGAGATTTGTGTGAAAGCCTGTTTTGGCAATTTTATTTTGTTTTAAGAATTATTTTTGAGCGTTTCTGGCGTCTACGGTCTACTTAAACAGCAAAATAAAAGGCGGATAAGCAAGCATTAATGAAAATCTTGTAATCAGGTCGACACCGGTAATTAGACGTTATACTTTGTTTTTGAGCGTTTTACCGCGATTTTCTGTTTTTTTTCACTTATTTTTATTTTTATGATGACCAAATCTACATTCACATGAAGAGAGCTCAAAAGTCGTTTTTATCGCAAACCCTGCTTTTAGGGTACTTCTCGAGGCTCCGCAGAATGAACGAGGAAAGATGAAGGTCGTCAGCCTGAGAAGGGGCTAACGCATTGAACGGTCGGCTAACCGCAATCAATGGCGCATTGTGGGTTCTTAATTTTGGAAATTTCTAATACATTTCGATTCAAGGCAGTGTTCACGATAAAAACCATTTTAGTTCTTCTCGGGTAAAATAGGGAGCTTAGGGTCTGTTCGTTCAGGGGCAAGAAGAAAAAAGAGATAAAGAAACAAAACTCTGTCAGAATGAAGACTCCAATTCTCGTAGTGATTATGAGGTGGATTAGCTGTGAGACAAAGAAGAAATGTTCGATTTTCAGTGAAAGGAGATGGACCGGGCACTAATTGTTTAAAGGCAGTGTTCACGATAATCTTCAATTTTGAGATTATCCACTGTATTGATTAAGTGGCCCCCGGGTATAACTAAAATGGCGTTGAAATTGAGGAAAACGCATCAGAAGTACGCGAAATCCGTAAGTATCACCCCGTCTCTTAAGTATCACAGGAAGTGTTTGTTGTGTCAATGAAATCTTTTGTGGACCCGTCCGTTGCAATTTTCTACTCTCTGTTGCTCCGTGCTTTCCTTAGGGCCTCAAATAATCCTGCTTTGTTAAAAATATTCTTCTATTTTCGATTGACCCCATTGTCCACCGGTGACAACCACCATTAACATGTTCATCCAATCGGACAACTAGTCCATGCTATAGAATATTGCGACTGAAATACGACGTTTTAATGCGTATCTCGCCGTTTCTTTGTAATTTTGGTAACACTAGGAGGTCAACGCATTGTTTTATGTGAAAAACTCGGGGACGAAAATCATCGCGAACACTGCCTTTAAGATGGTGTTTTGAACAAAAAAAAAACACTAAACGCAGGAATTCTTTTCGCAAAGTAAATAATAGATTTTCATTCCAAGGTGTTAACGAGGAAAATATGCCAAAAAAACCGAAAGAGTCAGAAAGAAAAAAAAACTCGCCTGACTGCACCTGGTCTTGCACTCATTTTACAACAGTTTCAAACTCAGTTAATTGGAAGATACCTTTTGCTTCCAGGGGTTTAGAGGCCTACTATAGCATTCTCATTACGTCCGTTCTTTAGTATTCAATCCATGTCCCAGGTTTTGGAAAATTTCGCACCGAGCGGAACAAGTTGCTCCGCAACAGAAATTCTTACATCTGGCAAGGCCTTTGTCTTCTTACTTCAATTCTATTCCAGCTACGCGGGACTCCTTGGTAGTTTGCCATTGAAGTCGTGCTTGGGCTCAGATTTTTTATCAAAGAGGGCGGGGTGAGCATAGCGGGCCAACCAAATCGAAACTTTGCAGCCGTTTTTTCCCGAATTGAGAAGCAGTTTCGCCGCTTCCTTCGACACAGCTCCCTCCAGCCTCTGCCAGAGTACTGGCTCACACTGAAAACTCGATAGCAAAACTTTTCGTGAATACTGCCTTTAATTTGAAAGCTTTCTTGTACCTTTAATCGTGTATTCACGATCACTCTCAAAAGGAAGAATATCCAGATGTTTCGTTTAAAGGCTCTGTTTGCGATAAACTTCATCCTCGAATTTTCCATGAAAAACGCTTTCCGTGGCTCTCAGAAGCAGAACAGGTCGAAAAAACGGGACGAAAAGCTACCCAGGAGCCGCAAAACGGCTTAGAAAAGTGTGAAAACCCCGACATTGTGGGCAAGTCCCGCCTCTTCCCGCCCCTCGACGTGAACAAAGGAACACTCGAAATCGTGAGTTGAGCGATGGTTTCCGATCAAAAGCCCCGTTCTTCCCTTCATTCTCAACTCCTCTCTTTACTCAGGTTAGCTCGCTCACATTGGCTGCAAAAGACGGAAGTTACATGCCTCGAACAACTCGTCCACCATTTTCCCTAGCTCAATTTTTGAGGGACCATAACTCCATTCCCAGAAGGTCTTCTACGATTCCAGAAGCATCATTGGAATCAGAATGGGACCGGTTCCAAGATAGGCAAAAAAACAGAATCGCGATTTTCATCGCGAATAGTGCCTTTAAGTAGTGAGTAGGACGACTTTGTAAGAGCTGCTGTGCCTAATTAGGGTGGCGCAACGCGCCATTGGTGGACTGAGCTTTAGAGTGAGCTCCTAGATTAGGCCAGGATCTCAGAGCATTTGTGTAGGACATCGTAGAACTAGTGTTGGACGCTGAAAGTGACGGTAAAGGGAGTGCTCAGGACGTTCGGTTATTATGCTGGCCTGGGAAGCTGTATACGATTCGTTGTGGGAAGTGCGTGAAGCGTCATAGTGAGGCGTAGTGATTTGGACGTTACCGAATAAGGTGTGTGCAGAGCGTCGTAGAAGTTGTGACCCTATAAGGAGTGCGCAGTACGTTGGCATCAGGCGAAGTGCAGGACGTTGGGTAAAATTCGCGGATCTGAGAAAAAGATCACGTAAAAATTGTGGATCGGAGAAGTCTACAAGACTTCGGTAAAGTCGGGGGAGCCTAGGAATGAGTGTGCAGGACGTCGTCTAATAGAGGTGACGCCCAAGATGGACTGTGCAGGACGTCGCGAAAATTGAGCGGAGCGTTAGAAAGAGTGTGCAGAACGTCGTTAGAGGAGAGCGGATGTGGATGGTTTTCTCGGATGGGGTGCGCAGAACACCGAAAAAAATGTATTGGGCTCCCTTAAGTTCTCTACGCATCGGCTTCCCAACTCATTTCCCAGTTCACTAGTCTCGATCGTTCACTCACTCCTGTTCACTGGCCTTTATACGGCGGCTGATATGAATGAAAGTGAATGAAAATGAGTCTACCAAAATTTCCTCGGAACACATTGTCTTTGTGAATATTAGTGTATAAATATTTAGAATCGACTTGAGGGTCTACACACCTGTTACGAAGGATGGCCACGTCTGCTTGGTTCCCACGCCGGTGCGTTTTCGAATTAGAGCAGGCCAAGATTGAGGACGAATTCTTGGTATCGTGGTCAGGGCGCCGCCAACCTACGTGGGTGGCCTATAATTGGGCTGTTTAGACAACGAATTTCCCAGGTTTGATATGTTGGGGGCAAGTGGACCACAGCATCAAAAATCAACCCCGTTTTTCTTTAAGTGTGCTACGGAGGGCCAAGCGTCGTTGTGTAACTTCGCAACCCCGATAGTGAGGGGGTCGTACAAATGTTAGCTAAGCAATCGAAATTTCGAGTGAAAATAGTTAAATTTTTAGCCTAAAAACCGAAAATTCGTGGGGAATCGTAGAAATTTCTTAAATTTCGGGTGACGGACTGGAGGGGAGCGTTGGTTTGCTTACTTTCTTCACAACCGCTCGCTGAACCCTAATGCCATAGCTTACGTATCACAAAAGTCGTATTATGTTAACCCCTTTTCAGAAAATGAAAAGTTGCTGCACTCTGGCCGAATGAAATATGGCAGTAACTCAAGAATTCACGACTCTGCTTTGCGGTCCTGTTACTAGTAGCAAATTTTTAGGTACCGTAGCGAGCCTTAGTAAACGAAAGTTTAGTTTCTGACTCAGGTCTTCAAAAAAAAAGGAACATTTTCGTGGAACTTCGTTCAAAGACTGAACAAGCAAAAAATTCTTGATCTCATCAATTGAGATGGTAAGTCTTCTATTTTTTTCCGAATTCATATCGAATTTTGTGTATGAATCACAACTCTGAAAGAAGACAAGATGACCTCGATTTCATAGTCAGTTTATGAGACAGATCTATTTTGATTTGTAGCAGTTGTACATGTTGTTGAACTGGACCACGAGGTTGATAGATGTTTTATTGGCTTACGCACGTTTCGGCGGGATCGCCGTCTTTAGAGCCTGAAAGGATCAAATCAGAAATGTGCTTATTGGGCCACATGTCGACTAAACCTTACTAAAAGTTTGAAGAAAATCTTTCAAAACGTGGTCAATAACAAAAAAAAACTTAGAAGTTGCCGCACCTTGACAGGAAACTCGCTAGAAGACTAGCAGCGAAGTTCAACGAGAATCGTACCTGGAAAATTATTTAGATTTGTTTGGTAGATCGATGTTCATGACTATCATTACCTTCTTGCTTCCGCGCGTGCCACGTGTGTTCGTCGCGGCTACCCACACTGGATGTGAGTAACCGCGACGAACACACATGGCACGCGCGGAAGCAAGAAGGTAATGATAGTCATGAACATCGATCAAAGGATGTCACCTTAGATCGCTGCGCCGCGGCTACCCCCCCCCATCTAGTGATCACGATACAAAGTTCCATTGAAAGTGGTTGTTATTTTGGAGATATGAGTTTGGAACTCAGTTATCATGTACCTAGTTATCTGGATCGCGGCTGTAGGTGTTGATATAGGTTGGTAATTGTTGAGTACTATTTTTCGTTATCTCGCTCTTCATAACGTGCCTGCTTCACCCTGTGCCATTGTTACGTGTTACATCTTATGAATGTACCATTTACATAGTTAACGCGTATAAAATTGTTGAGAAACATGCGTTCGAATAAAAATGTGTGAGCGCGAAGTAGAAAATTCACAACTTGTTGGTGGCAAACATCGAAGCAGGTTCAAACAAGAAGAAAAAAATCAAACGTAGTGCCTGATTCAGACATATTAACAATTATCGCGATTTGCACTCTGTCAGCGCAATGGAGTAAAAGCTGTATGGCCAAATCGTAGAAAATCTAGGAGGAGGTTTCAGTGCAGTGACGGCAGTGCCTCAGGGCAGTGACGGTAGGGCTTCAGGGCAGTGACGACAGGGCTTCAGAGTAGTGACGGCAAGGCCCAGATCAAGCCAAAATCTCACTCCGGGGCTTCCTCCTCCCCCTCCACCCTCCCCCGAATCGGGGTGGGGGGCAACCGTCAGTGGGTGCTCGGACGGTTGCCCGTCGCTAGCGCCCTCCAGTGTATGTATGAGGACTGTGTATGTTTCTGCAGGGGTGTCCATTTGTAGTCACCCGTGAATTGACGAGGCGCGATCGTTGCGGCCGGCAGTACGGCGTTGGGTTTCGATCGATCTAGAGCCGTAACCGATCCATTCGCTCGAGTAAATTGAACACAAAAAGCTTACAAGCCACTGCGGAAAAGCAACAGCCAAGAGAGTTGAACCGAATCACTAAAGGAGCGACTGCAGATTGAAGCAAAGTAAAAACGAGTGGGGAGGCTGGTTCCTATGATTGGGCGTTAAACAAATGACGCAAAGTTAGGGAAGCTGTGAAGAAAGAGGGGTTGGGCCGTGAGTCTGGGAAATTGAAAAATCCGAAAATCAGCACGACTCGAAAGTTTGCCTTTTGAATGCTATAAACATCTGCTTTGCAATAAGACGTCAGTTGAGTAGCCTTGCCTTCCTGTGCAGCACCTTTGGGCGGCGAAGCTCTGATCGGGCCCTTAGACTTTGCATGCTATCGGTTGAGATTCTCCGCGACGCTACAGATCGCGTCGACACAGTGTCTGAAGCTCAAAAGAATCCATTCACTGCCTAAGGAACACGGGCGTGCATCGCCATGCGCATGGCAAGTACCTGAAATATCTCAAAAATGACGTGTACAAAATAGCTGCAGAAGTCCGTGGTCAAGTCGAGATGATCAGAAATCATCTACTTTTCGGAACAGTACTCTCTGGGCCATATCGATTTTTCTCCCACCAAGAATGGCAAAAAAACCAAAAACTGGAAATTCATACTCCTGCTAGAGATCAGGCGGCGAACTTGAATTGGCGCGGATTGACTGATCGCATGCGCATACAACTATTTCGGACGTATAAATGTGCCCACTTTTGGGTTTGAAAGTTGTGTGATCCACTAAAACCTGTCCCAAACGAGATGGGGAGCGTAGTGTTCAAAGAAGCAGCACGCCGCCTTCTGCGTCTCTGACATTTTCGTATTTTAGAACGTCGCGCACGCAATTACGTAGCACGCCCTACCGTAATCCAGAAACAGGAGACTTCGTGGCCTCCGAGCTGTTATCCATATCCTGAAAAACTTTCCCTGCCACGTAAAGAAGAAAATATGTATCGAGAGTGAATATCATGAGCATTTCGAGAGAAACAAAGCAAAAGAGCAATGGCGTATGGAAGAAAATGAAGCGAGAAAGTTTAAAACCTGTTGAAACCAGTTTTTGGATTACGGTAGGGCATGCGGCGTAATTGCGTACGCGACGTCCGAAAAAAACGAAAATTTCAGACACGCAGAGGCCGGCGCGCCGCTTATTTGGACTCTACGCTTGCCATCTCGTTTGGGACAAGATTTTTATGAGTTTGACTCCAAGGGAAACACGACAGTCCTGAAGGTGGAAAAAACAAGATATGCTTTTTGACACGCATTTTTTTCACTACTTGAAACGGGAGATTTCGTTCGAAGTCGAAACCTGCCCGGACATGTCGCAAGCCCTTCCAAATCGGAGAATCGCACGGATAAGCTCAGAATCTGATAAAACCTCTCATAACCATTCGCACAGCTTATTTCCGAGCTCAAAGCGTCTCCGTCAATGTATCAAAGTGCATCCTTTAGCCTTGATGAGGCTCTCCGAAACGCTCATAGACTACGTAACTATGCGCAAGAAACTGTATGATATTTTTGCTAATTTTCGGCAGTGAGGCATGTTTAATATAAAAAGATTACAGCGAAAAAATCCCAAGGAGGGAAAAATTTCTACAGGGAAAAACACCGATTTATTTCCAACAATCCTTCATAATCCCGCCTATTTCTGCTCAGTGTGCTTGATGCAGCAGAATTTGCGAGGTCGGAGACGGATTCGCCTTTCGAGAAACCTCTAATCACTTTCTTTTTGTATCTTGTCTTGCCGAGAATTCTTTCGGGTCAATAGTTTCTACTCACAAGTTTGAGATCAAGTTACTTGAAGGCTTCACGCAAGTTACCCCTTTTTATCTTGCAAGTAGCTTAGTTTTCTCAGCATTGTGAGTGGCATGCGAGCCAACTTTGTAGACCAAATTTTCACGAAATTTCCGAATTTAACCTTGCCATCTGCGGTCCGTTTCCCCTTTTTACGCTCTCAGAAGGCGCCGAAAAATCAGGATTACACACTATGGTGCGCCTACAAGTGAAGCGATAAAAACACTCATAACTCCGTTAAGAGAAAAGTTCCGCAGCTGATGGATGAAAATTCGTATTCTATGTCAAAAATTGTTGGCGGAAAAGAAAACTTTACTTAAAATCGCCTTTTGTGTATGTGTTATTTTCTTGTCAGCACACTCTACAATACCGCTCGCAGGATTTGGTCAGAAAGCGAGCGAGGTCGGGTTTTCGCGTCTATTTCGTCTTTTTTGTACAACTCGCTTCAAATTCAACTTTGAGCGTAACTGGGGTGATATTTATGATCCTGGCGTTGAGTGCTACCCAATGGTTTAGCCATTATGGTGATTACGTTGAGAACTATAGGAGTTTCGCAGTCAGCCAGGTTTGTTATTACGGTACCGTGGCGGTTGAGGCGATACCGTTTCTGTCTGCGTTTCTTTGTGTCTACCGCATGTAGAGAGCTGGTCGATTGCGAATCTTCCATAATTCTTGACAAAACTCCGACAATGGCTATATCATTGAATAGCCCTCAACGCCTGAATCACGAATATCTCTCTAGTTTTTCTCGAAATTGACTTTGAAGGGAGTTATACAAAAAAGGTGAAAAAGACGCGAAAACCCGACCTTGCTCGCTTTCTGACCAAATCCTACGAGCGGTAGTGTATCTGTGAACATTGCTGAAGCTCGAGATTTTACCAAGCCTTCGGAATTATTTGTAGATGTTACACAGCTTTGAAAGATATTGGAAAATTTTTGCTTGTTCAATGTAAATGATGTTCCCGATCAAAAGAGAACTAGGTCTGTAAAATCGCCTATCACTGAATCACTACCGTGATTAGAGGGTTGGGGGGGGGGCTCTAATAGAGGAAGAAATTCAATAAGGGGAAATACGGTATTTTATTGTAGGGATCGGAGTCCATTATTTTCTGAAAATCGATTTTTATTCAGGAACAGACAATTCTTCCATTCCAACCTGCCATCGCAGCGCTTCGTGGACGTTTTGTGCTCTCGCACTGTGGTCAAATCTAAAAAGCTCCCGTGAAGATCATTTCTATTTTCTACCCTCGTTGCTAAATAAAGCTTATTGTACTGTTTGTTCTTTCGATTTCAGTGATCGCATTGCTAGCCGCATGGAATGCGAAGGATATGTATGCGTATGTGTGCAGTAGGGCATTGTTGCAAGCGCTGACCACTGTCTTTCGTATTTGGCCACCTGCCGTTCGCCATGAAAATCACAGACCTATAAAATGTGATGGAAACATTTGCGAGATCAGCGCTCAGTTCATAATGCTATTTCGAAGTATCTTTGCCGCCTTCCTTATCGGCTATACAGCAGCACAAAGTTGCACAACCGGCGCAACAGTTGGACGTGAGTGATTTTTCACACATTTCAAGAAATTTACAGTAAGTCACTGCTATTGTCAATTTTTGATCATTTTCTTGACAATAGCAATATGCTCCCAACTTGGGCAGGCGCTTGAATAGATCTAGTTCTTGAAATGGAAGTTGTTCTCGATATCTCTTTTACCAGAACAAGCAGTCATGGTTTTTGTTTCGCAAGTGCATATAAACTGGCTTTGATGAAAGTTTTTCCGGCGATGGGCTTTCATCGAGGAATGCTAGAACGAAATTTAAGCTACGCATCACTAGAATATTAGTGAATCTTTGGCCGAAATAGTCGGCGTTTCACTTGTTTTCGTTTCGTCCTCTTTACCATGGAAGGAGCCTAAAATCGCAAACATCTTATCGGTTCTCACTATGGAGTGACCAGACCTGTCTGCCAGAACTACGCATGTAGCCATGGTTTTCTGATGGACCACCTTCCGGGTACTTGTAAAAACCCTAATTTAGCTGCCCGAGTAATGATAAAATTTTCAACATTTTTTTTATAAAAAAAATTCAAAAAAAATTTTCTCTCAAACTTCTCTCCAAAGGAATATCTGAGGCAGAAAAATTTTATTTTACCTTCAGAGCTCGCGATTTCTATGCCCATAACTTTTCGTTTACTATTACTCGGGCAGCTAGGATGGGGTTTTTATGACTACTCGGGAGTCGATACGAAAAAACCTGGTCTCATGGATAGTTCTGGGGACCAGGTCTGGTCATTCCCTTGTAAGTTGATTACGTTTTTGCTCACGAAACATGAGTTCCTTTGGTCAATCATCAGGAAAATGTCGAGGCACTCCTAATTTTTTTTCGATTTAGAATAAAACTCGTAGGTAGGGGTTACATAGGCTGCTGAACACGAACTAGATGTCCGATTGTCGAAATTCTGAGGTTTTCTGTATGCAGCTGCGACTACAGTGCTATTTAGGGCACAACCTACCGTGATACTTCGAACATCGACAAGTCCGTGTTCCTCAACCTGAATAACCACTGAGAAGTTTTGAGCCAAATCTAAGACTTTGATCGAACTGCAATATACCCATCGTAATCTACCGTGATATATCAGAAATCGAGATCATATTTCAATAAGGGGGTTCAGAAAGCGTTCAAGAAAATTATTTCAGATTTGGCTTCATATTCTCTGTGGGTGAATATTTGGGGCACTGATTACGAAGCTGAGGTTTATTTGCCAATATTCCAAGGTTTTTGACTAAATTCGTTCAAAGCTTCCCATGGAAAGGAAAATCTGAGGGCGAAACGTGACTTCTGACGATTTCTGGAATGCTATGATGTATGCGGCTTAAATACTTTCTCTGTGGATTACTTTTTTTGGAGTGCTGAACACCAATTTGAGATCAGTCTATCGATTTTTGACAGGTTATCGTAGATTGCGGTTGATATACGTAGTTTGGTCAAAGTCTGAAACTTGTCTCAAAATCTCGGTGCTGATTTAGATCTCCTGCTGGGAGGAGATTATCCTCCCGCTTTCTCGCCGTCAGCCTATCACTCCAGCCTTCGCAGCTCCTGTGATAGGTCAGCGGCAGGATAGTCGGCGGGTAACCCCTTCCCAGCAAGAGATCTAAAAAGGAACAAAAATTTCTATGCGGGGGTTATTCGGGGTACTGAATTCGAAATCGACGCTCACTTCTCGATTTACGAATTATTAAGGTAGGCTTCCCCCCCTAAATGGCAGGGTACCGTTACCTACATCAGAATTCCGCCAAGCGAAGACCAGGTTCGTGTTCTGCACCCTAGTGCAGCCCTACATTCATGTTCTGAGAAAAATTTAAAATAAAAAATTTGAAGACACCCTAAACGTTGGCTGGTAAGTGCTCTTTCATTTTGCGAAGCTTTAAAACGCTCATAGCTTCTTTCACAGCAAATCTCTGCAACTGCGGAAGGCATATTCGGCCTCTACGTCCAAGAGTGTTTCTAAAAAACTACATTTCATTTAGAATGGCCGGTTTGACCAAAAAGATTCCCCTTACAAGAGAAAATTTTGAGCCACTGAGTTTGCCCTGATCGTATGGTTTCCGTATTCGATTTAGTCCGACGCATGGATCTGTCGGCTGGCCGTGCGGGGTTGGCGGCCTCAGGCTCCGTCCATACGTGACGAGAACGCTCGCTCTCGCTCTCCAGCGCTCCTCAGCGCTCCCCACGGTTTGTGACAGCCGTGGTGGGTCTAAGGGATACGATAGCATTAGTTTTAAAAAAGTTTAGAGACTTGGTGCTTTAAGAATGAAGGTATAAGCATGAACCCTGTTGAATAAACTTTTGAAGAGAGCGTGAGCGGACGAGAGCGGGGGACAGCGAGCGTATGCGCACACGAGCGCCTAGCAAATCGTGTGCCCTCGATGACCATCGATTTTGCGCAAACGCACGCTCTCGCAACGTATGGACGCTGCCTCACTGGTGAGTGGGGTTTCGATTCGCGCGGGGTGATCTACCGTCGAAGCCCGGTCCATTCATCAGACTAGAATTATCTGGCGAACACTAATTTTCGTGTGACATATGCCAAGAACTTTTTGACTGGTGGATTTCAGATTCGTAAGCAGCACTGCACATAACACCTTGAGGAAATTTTACATAATATCAAAGACGTGTTTTGGAACACATTGAGATCAGGGATTTTCGTAATAGAAATTTTGTAATTCGTTAGTCATTAGTCGGTCAACCGGCCAAAACCCTCTTTAGTCGTTGGTCGTTAATCGTTAAAAATCTACGGTGTGAAAATGAGTACAGTGGAGACAGAAAAAATTCCTTATGATAAGAAAAAGAAGGAAGGCATAAAGAGACTCATTGGCTTTAAGCTTTTCAAAAGATTCATGACCATAAAGTACACAAAACTTTTGTCGTTAGAGAACCTAGTTTAAACCGCAAACCTACATATGCATAACTATGTAAATACATGAAGGAAAGCCTAATACTCGGGAGGGTGCGCTTGCTTACTTTTGTCTTTTTTGTTAGAAAAGAGGCAATATAGGAAACCAAAGAAACTTTGAGCTTTTCGATATCTTTTCAGTGCGAAATTTGCCATTCCGCACTATATAACGTTATATGTATGAGATTTACCCCTTGGTGACAACACGGGGAACTGCACCAACTTTGCACTATTTGTTCTTTTTCCAAGTCGCGAGTTGAGCGCGCGCGTCGTTTTGAGCTTGCTCCCGTAATAGGGGGAAGGCCGCAAGAAATAGTACCCAAGTGAAAATTTCACCCAGGTCCCAGCATCACTTCGTTGAAATCCCATATCACGAATTTATGACTAAAAATCGGAGGATGGCGCCCTTCACAACCCAATCATCGGATACAGTTCTCGTCGGTGTGCAGTTGTGGCCTGCAGGCACCGCTCCATACTATCACCTGTGATGGTGCCCTCTGTAAAATCTCCGCTGGAGCCAATCAGTGTCGGAACCGGTTCAGTGAGCCAACCATAAAGTCCGTGACCAACACGAAGTCGTACAAGTGCTGCGCCGGATTCTGTGCAACATTCGGTTGGGTGAATAATGTAAGGATTACAGAAGTGCGAGGCAGTTCCAGTAAAAATACTAAATACTGAAGGTTATGGCTATTTTGTACCATCTCCCTCGAGCAACCTCCGAGGAACTATGTATGTATCATTTCTGATGTAATTCTTGGGTTGGAGCGCGATGTGAATGACTAGTGATTTTCTAACGAACTCTGGGATTGCTTGCAAAAATATTTCTCATTTCGTTAGTCGTTAGTCGATGATCGTAACACCCAAAAAGCCCGTGAGTCGTTGAATTCGTTAGTCGTTGGTCGTAATTAAGCACATCTTTGATTAAGATCCACCTGCCTTGAGGGTAGACGCTCAACCAACGAGTGTAATCTCATAATCTCTCTGGACCCCTGCCTTGATTTTTCCCAATCCAACAAACTGATCGACTGGTTGTGGCCGGCCCTAGAAATGCTTTTGCGACGACCTTTTGGTAAGCACGTTAACCGCGTGGGCGGGCAGTCTCATTCGGGCAGACTTTATATGCTTTCATTTTCACCATTCATCGCTAAATTGACGGAAATACTTAGCTGAGAACATTTCTCTTCAGTGTGTTTGAACGATCAATGCGCTGCTGGGTTCGTATGTATAACGGACATAGGAGAATGCTGTCCACAGGCCGATGTAATCACTACAGTCCCTGCTACAACAGTAGGAACATCAGGTAAGAAGTGGGAGACTATGTTGCCAAAGGTGAATGACCCTATAAAGAAAAACCAACACTTTTCCAATCCTTATAGGAGCAACTAGTGTAACAGTTGATCCTACGGCGACCGCATCTACAGCAGCATCCTCCGCGACAGTCTCTGGAACGTCCTCAACTTCTGCTAGTAAGTTAATCGGATTCCCTGCTTCTCAAAAAGTTTCAAAAACGAAAAAAAAACGGAAAACGATTAAAGTCTTTGCAGCGTGTGTTGATAAAGTGAACCCGAAAACGGGCGTATCGGATTGCTCCAGTCGCGCTAGTTATTGTAATGACGCCAACTACTACGCAGTGATGACGGAGCAGTGTCCAAAGACTTGTGGAAGGTGCTCAGGATCGACCAGCTCAACGTTAAGCACCAGTGAGATTTGCACACACAGAGCAGAAAATTTGATTAGTTTTAACAGTAAATGATGTGAATGCCGACTGCTTCTCTTCTAGCTTGTGTAGACAAGGTCAACCCAACGACTGGAGTATCTGACTGTCCTGCTCTGTCACACCTCTGCACTAATACCGCCTACACGACTCTCATGAGAGAACAATGTCCAAGAACTTGCAGTATGTGCTCGTCCACGGGCTCAACGGCAACAGCAGCCAGTGAGTGGTTACATTGTCGGAGGGGGTGGGAGCAGAGAATCAACGCTTAAAGGCAGTGGTTGCGACCAATAATGCTTCTCTTCTTTTCCTCTCTAAACCCTTTTCTGGGTTTCGAGTAGCAGGGCCTATAAGAAAAAATCGCGAAAAAACCGCTGCTTTGGGTCAAATTTGAAGCCTGAACTTTCTTGTCTTTTGATTGTGCGCGAGCCCACTCCACATCATCGGCATCGATGATTTCTAATATAAAGAACATCAACTGCCTTGAAATTGAATTCCGATCAATGAGCATTACTCATTTAGCCAAGAACATTGATTGAAATGCTTGCTTTCATTGTTCAACAGTTTTTATTAGGCAAATTTGCATTTATTTCTTCCTCTGAATGTCGATGATTTTTGACTGCTCGCCATGAGACTGCCATCTTTTTGAGCGGCGCTGTGCACGTGTGCGCGAACTGGCATCTTTGGGCCCTAGAAACTCTAATTCTAGCCCGTTTTTCACCGCACAACCTTCTAGTTTCTCAGCTGTTTTCGACCTAAGCTGATTTTTGCAGTTTTTTCGATGACATTTTTCATCGTGACCACTGCCTTTAAAGGCGCACAAAGAACCGTATTTCGTTTTTCCATCGATTTTGGAGAGTACGTTCACAGGGTAGTGGATTATAGCAAAAAAAGGCTTGAAAGACTCTTAACATGCGATGAAAAACTTTTTCGGAAAGTCCGGAGCATTCAAGTTGACGCTTACCTTGGTATTTCCGTACCACACAAAAGTCGGAAATTTGAACATCGGGAGCGGTTTTGCTTCTTAAACTCCTTGGGTAAGATGATTCTTTTGTCTTTATACTGTCAAAAATTTTCTGAGAATTGGAAGTTCTCAATAAGCAGGTTTGGCTGTTGGGATCTGTTGAGTTAAAAGAGAATGTTCAGCACTGAACCTTTTGTTTACGTCGTGGCGCTTAACATCGGCGTGGATCCGGAAGAGACCTTGCGTTCCCCATCGGAGGTTGGCGCAAACTCGGTGCCACATGCTATAACATACATAGGTGCACCGAGTTTGCGCCTATCCTCAACAGTGAACGCAAAGTCTCTTCCGGATACACGGCGACGTTATGTTCTCTTTGCAAAAAAAAACAGATCGAGGGAATCTACTTTCCGCTGAGCAATTTCCACGTAATTTTTCGCCCAAATTAGTTGATAATAAGTTCTTGCAACCTTCATTTCTTATAGGTAGGTCCGTGGCTTGCCTCATGCAGCAAAAACATTTAAATCTAACCGGCGGCTGGAACGTGCGGTCGCGCGCTCCGGCTCGCTAGTCGATTCATTCCAAGAGAAGAGCGCAGCTGATCGGCTTAGCATACCGCCGGCGAGATTTGAATTTTTGCTTGAGGAGGCTAGTCAAGGGGGTGTTGATCGAATCTTACGACGTAGCAGCGCGTAAACCGAGCGCCAACTATTTTTCCTGTCGAAACCCCACGGTGAACGCGCCCAGCGACGACGTGCGCGCAGCGGTCTTCCGCCGCGCGCGTCATACGAGCCAGCCGAACTGAGCCCGCGCTGTGGATTCGATCAACATCCCCAAGCCAAGAACCTAACTGTATTTGGGACCACCAATAACTAATAACACGTTCACTCATTTGCATTAACTTATTTATTTCGTAAAATGGATTTGGAGGTGAAATGTAGAGAAAATCTGTAAACGAAGGAATTAGATTTGTGTAGTTTTATGCAGAAAAAGAGGGAAGTAGAGAGTTTGGGTGAAAAGGACAGTCAACACTGGATAAGACCTTAATTGGTCCGCCAGAGTTTTCGAACGTATACATAGGTTATTCGAAGAGAACACAAATTTTCGTTGCTTCAGCCACCGTCGCTGGCACCTGTGTTGACAAAACGAATCCGACTACGGGAGTGTCCGACTGCCCACAGAGAGCTTCTCTTTGTACAGACAGTAGCTACGCCACTGTGATGAGGGTGAGTTGAGGCCTGAAATAGATTCTCGATGTAGCGAGAGGACTAGTCAGCGAGGCATCTTGTTTTTGCAGAAAAAAAATTTTGCGTGAGATCACTGAAATTAGCACAGTGCACTTCTTGGAAGATGCAGAAGTAATGCGTTTTTGGATTATTTATGAACGAGCGCTCCGTTTGCCGCCTTGTTGATCTCAACCCCTCGATGTTCTAGGCTCAGTGCCCCAAGACTTGTGGATTCTGCACATCTTCCTCCGCTTCTACCGTCTCGTCACCTACAGTGACAGGAACGGCCTCCACAGCTGCTTCTCCGAGTGAGCCGGTGTTCTTTTCCCTACACCTAGAAATAGCTACAATAAATTTTTCAGCCTGTATCGACTCGATCAATCCTCGTACCGGCACATCCGACTGCCCACAACGTGCCGCTCTCTGTACTGACAGCGTTTACCAGACTCTTATGGCGACCCAGTGTCCGAGAACATGCGGTCTCTGCTAGACTTCACAAAGTGTTTTGCCTGTACAATTACGGTCGTTTTTTTAGAATAAAAGTTTCAACTTCTCGCTGATATTCTCTCGAGTTATGAAGAACCGTTCAAAAAGTATGGTTCATGTCATCCATTTAGTGCTCCTCAACGCAAATAGAAGGGATACATGGCTCGCGCAGAAGAGCGAGGTATCATCGCTAGAATGGTTTTGATCACTATAACAACTTGGTGGCTACTGCTTGAATCACAGGAATAAAGCGGATGTACCCACATCAAAGCAGCCGTTGCAACCACGCATGCGAATGCGCTGGTTCCATGGCATAGGCTCCGGGGTTCGAATCTCATTTTCAAAGCACAATGGCGAAAGTTTTTGTAGCAAAAGGGTGTGCACCCTCAATTTTCTCTCGCTGGAAGTCTATAGACTACGGCAGCTTCATGGCGTCATACCTACCATAGCCCTCCGCAATCGTTCCAGAGACTTTTAGCAAACCTCATTTCGTGCTCTGCGCTCCAAAAACCCACTAGGCCAAGTTTGGAAAAAAAACCGACCTCTGGAAACCTATGAGGGTTAGCCCAATTACAGTTACGGGGATCCGAGGTCAACAATTTTTTTGTGCCGAAACTGTTTTCTTCTCGGAGCACTAATCTGCTATAGATTTGTTGTCTTTCCGAAGTATTTGCACGTTACGGTAGCTGAATGGTGCTATGCCTACAGGGCTCCACTCTTTTTGGTGCGTTATTCTTTTCACTACTACTCCATAAGTAAGGATAGGGCTTTTATGACTGGGCGGCAGTCGATCAAAAAAAAAACGTGGAGGTATAGGTGGTTCTGGCGAACCAGTCTGGCCATCACCTTGTGAGTGGAACTTAAAGGCACAGTCCAACCTCGAAATCACTTTCCTATTTTTCTATCTATATTGAAAACGGCCCCACGCTGATTCCAACAATGTCTCTAAAATCGTACAAGACCCTCTAGGAACGAAGTTATGGCTCCTCAAAAATTGAGCTACGGAAGCACGTTGGACGAGTTGTCCGTGGCTTGTAACTTCCGCCATTTGTAACTGATGTATGCGAGCCGACCTGAATGGATAGAGAGTCTGAGAATGAAGGGAAGAACGGTGCTATTGATTGGAAAGCATCGCTCATCTCGCCACTGTTGAGCTCGAAAGATCGTAAAAGGGGCGTGCCAAAGTGGCTTCCGTATGTGGGAGCCCCAGGGTGGCTTCCCCCTATATCTCACTTATTCGGAGGAGTTGAGAGCTCGCACTTGGCAGGTGCTATACGGGGTGGGTCTACTTCACAATTATGTGGAAATCTCAGATTTCGCCCCCGAGCTTGGACTGTGCCTTTAATAATACCCATGCCTGACTACGGAAGAATAAGGTGGGACTAACACACGATCGGCCATTAGGCGAGTATGGGGGGGGGCATGATGAGCTACCGTCCAGCTATGGCCCTAGTTAAACATCGGCGATTCGGTGTCGCTGGTTTTTGCGAGACGTCTGCGATTGGTCAGATTTCGAAATTAACCAATAGCAGACATGCCGTGGAAGCCAGCGGCGGTGAATCGCTGGTGTATAACTAGGGCCTATGAGGGAGACACAATAGACAACGAAGATCACTGCTGGAGAGGCCACAGCTGAAGAGACGTATCGACCACAAAGCACCAATCCAATACATATAGCGGATTTCCTGATGTCTTACAGACATATAGAGTTATACTCTAGAGTGTTCACTAGAAGCAACAGTGTCTTAGCGATGGCACCGCTCAAAACACATGTAATTTGTTTACAAGCGCTAACTTTGAATGCATTTTACAAGATATCAATTTTGCAACTGTTTCACGTTTCCAACCTACTTGCCCTCAAAGGCCGAAAAGTATTGGTAACTTGATGCTATCACAAACCACATTGCTCAATAGGAGCGTTCACGATGATCTGCCTCGTTGACTTTCCACAGTGAAATGATAAGCTCCCAGTGCCGAAAGAACGGTAGAAAACGAGCCAGGAATCGCAAAATAACGGCTGCAAACTAGCGTTTTGGTGTTCCGGAACCGCCCCGTGCTCCAGTTCCGCCCCCTCGATATGAGCAAATGGAGACTTAGAATAGAAAATAATCAAGTCAAGGAAGGGCTGATAAGTGAGCTGATCGCCTTATTGCTCTGATGGACATCATCCTTTATAGCGGTCAATTCCTCCACGCTCAAAAATAAGCGTGAACAAGGGAGAACCTATTTTCGCTCGAAAACGCGGCTTTCGCGTCCGTTTAAGGCATGCTTTGCTATAGAGGGCACCAGACCTTCTGTAAACCGTAGAGATATTGGATGTGAAATCTGTCGAGAACACTGTTTTCTTAGGCCGGCCCAATTTCAACTTCCGCTCACCGAAGTGGGGTTGCACTCGAGACCAACAAAAATTCAATGCTGGAGCAAAGAGAGGTCCAAAAGAATACAAGAATGTGCTGCTAGCGCAAGCACAGCATGTGTAAGGAAAATGCATGCCTTTCCGTACGCTGCAACCCGTCTTCCAATTGTACTGCTGATACCTTTGTTGTCGGGTTCAACCAGCCGATTATTTTTTGTGGAAAGTTTGAATCCGACACCAAGTCCTTCTACAGCGCTCCGACGCCAACCGGTATATGAACATTATAATTACCTCTCGGAAGAAACAACCGGATTTTCGAATCGTACCCTTAGAGGTAACTTTGAGTCACTCTCACGAGGGTAAAACTGTATTTTGAAAGAGTCCCCATCAGGGATGTGCGGCAATTGCCGTTTGCCGGTTGCCGATTGCTGTTTGCCGGCCATTTTTTGACGATTTTTGTCGATTGTCGTTTGCCGTTTTTCTTCTCACTTTTCGACGAAATTCGGCAAAAAGTGCGCAATAGATAACAAACGCCGCGATTAGGACACGCACTGTAAACCCGATAAGCCTTGCAGCGACCAGCTCGAATGTAGATGGACAGACTATACGTACTCTAAAACTTCAAGCCAGTTAATGTAATCTGCCTTGCGGTCACGTCAAAGCAATTGCTAGTACTGTAGTGTCACGCTCGTCCGGGCCCTCTTGTCTGGAAGAGCACCGAATTCCCCACCCCCTACTTGTTGGGGCTTGAGCAATTACCGTAGGGTTCTTCGGGACAAGATTTACCATCCTGAACATTTCCAGGAGAGGACACAAGGGTTCAGAAGAACGCTGAATGGCTCAATTTCTTCCAAATATTTTTCAAAGCGTCGTGTAGAGGATGTTAACTTCACTGGCAGTTTGTGGGCTTATGCTTTTTGCCATCTGCTATGCTCACACTTGCGCCGAAAAACATGCAACCAAGTTGAGAATTGGAGTTCTGAGTTGAAGAAGTGGTAGAGTGTGTAAACGGCGTGGGGAACATTCGTTTTGATTAAATTCGCTGCTTGACTATAAACTGAATGCACGGAGGCGGGGGTAATCAGTTGGGAACAAGGGGTGGCGTACAGTTTGGGAAGGAGGTGGTTTGAGGTAATCGAGGTTTTTCAGGAGTCGTATTTTTTGAAAGCTTGAAAAACTGCTCAATTGTATTTGAATTGTCTGCGCGCAGTTGGGAAGAAATTTGAAAGGTTGGAGGGGGAGAGATGCCAAAGATGGAGCAGTTTTTCAGGAACGCTTCCAAGACTGTTCCAAAACGTGCGTTTAATTTGAATTCGTCCACGTAGTTATCTTTTTATCTAAATAAGGTCAAATACTAAACACACCGAGAGGCACGCCGAAGAGTACACCGCAAACTCTGAGAAAGTTTGCCTCGGCTGTGCCAGGATAGTAAGCGACCCTCAACTGTGCTGCGAGAGTTACGCGGTAGTGTAGCAGCGGCTCCGCAATCATCACTGTGCCGATACGATTCTGTTGCAGTGCTTTGAGCCTCGACAACGCCACGACATTGCCACGATAGTACCGCAGCGGTACCGCGTTAAAACCACACCGGCTCCGCGAGGATACATCAGCGAGCCCGCGTCGACTACGATGCACTGTCCTGTTAGTTTCGCCTGTTCAATCACCCACGTCCCGTATCTCCTTGCCCGCAGTAACGGGGATACCCTCTGTTCCTATTAGACAGAGAAACCAACAACCGTAGGTGCGCATTTTGTTCGTAGGCCTCTCCCAGTTGTACTATGACTCATAATTAATTTCATACGAGTTACCCTCCGTTTGTAAAGGCGCAGCCACCAATCCAGAGCCGCAGCGGCACTTTCGCGGAGCAGCTGTGGTGTCTGTAGGAACTTGTGTGGCTTTATCGTGGATCCGCCGTTGCAATTTCTACCAGAGAAGCGGCGCGGCTGCCACGCTCGTTAGAAAATGATCACCTAAAGTAGGAGCACAGTGAGCCCTTCATCTCTTTGAATGAATTTCAAGTGCTCACCCTCTTGAAGGCAGTGTTCATGATGATCTTCGTCACCGAGATTTTCACTTGAAACCAAGCGTTTGCCTCCAAGTGTTACCAAAATTACGAAGAAACGGCGAGAAACGCATTAAAACGTCGTATTTCAGTGACATTATTCTATAACATGGACTAGTTGTCCGGTTGGATGAATATGTTCACGGTGGTTGTCACCGGTGAGGAATGGGGCTAGTCAAAAACGGAAGAATGTTTCAGGCAAAACAGTATTAGTTAGGGTCCAGAGGAAAGAACGGAGCAATAGAGAGTGGAGGATTGCAAAGGACAAATCCACAAGCGATTTCATTGTTACAACAAACACTTCCTGTGATACTTAAGAGGCGGGGTGATACTTAAAGATTTCATGTACTTCTGGTGCGTTTTTCTTAATTTCTACGTTATTTTAATACTACCCGGGGGTATGTTAATCAATATAGCCAATAATCTCAAGATTGAAGATTATCGTGAACACTGCCTTTAACTTGGATTGCGCGATACCTTGAATTTTGTGAATGGAATTGAAACACGAAGCAAATGAATGACTACTGCATATTTCGAGAAAGGTTGACATTCGAGAACCTCGAATAATTACTGTTCTTTTACCACAACATTTTTATTACCAGTGTTCAATAGAATGCTCTTTAATTTTTATTACCAGTGTTCAATAGAATGCTCATTCTGGTGCCCTTTTTTATATCAGGTATTGTACCAACGTTAGTGGTTCAGCTTCTTGTGGTATTATTGAAACACCATTTCTTGTCTGGTTATTGAAATACCGAATAAGCATGAGAACAAAGTATTTTTAACCGGTACTTTTAGAACATTTGTATTGTTTTTGTACAAGTTTTTTTTCTTTTGCCGTTTGTCGATTGCCGATTGCCGTTTGCCGGCCATTTTTGGACAAATTTTGTCGATTTCCGTTTGCCGATGTTTCAAAATCGTTTGCCGCACATCCCTGGTCCCCATGCCTCTCTACAAGAAAAAAACTATCTCATTGCGGGTTACGGTAGGAGCGATGTCTTTAAGGGCAGTGTCCACGATAAGAAACCCCTATTATAGTTTTTGATGTTTTTGAGTAGGTAAGTCTACTGAATAGACGTTAATAGGGGATGAACCCCACAGAGATATCGAATACAGGAGGAAAACTGTTTTACGGCAGTGTTCACGATGAAAAAGTTGCCGGTTTTAGGCTAAAACGTAAGCTTTTGGTCCCTCTAAAAAGATTAGAAAGGGAAGCGCGACGAAAAACTCTGGATAAATGGCTGAGAATCTCCTGAGCCATCCAACCCATTGGGCCACCCTGCCCACGTCCTGTAACAGTTGCCCTGAATTCGTGTTACCGTGTTAACAGACAGCCAATTTTCGAATAGTCTCCATCGCGAAAGGTTCTAACATCCCAGCATGTACATTGGCCCCTCTTGTTTAAAAAAAATTTTGGTACAAGAAACAGAAAGCAAGGCCACTTACCTAAGAATTTTGAAGCGCGAAACCATTTTTCCGACGTCAGGTTCGATGTGTTGTCCGCATTCTCCCTACGGACAACGCGTCGAGCCTTACACACAGACAGGCATAATTAATTTCTTCAGAAATTTCTTTAAACACTTTCGCTCCCCTATTTGAGTGTTCCGCGGTAAGTTTCCCCTATTAACCTCTTAATGGACTTACCTACCCAAAAACATTGAAAACTATGAAACGGTTTTTTATCGCGAACAGTGCCTTCAAGGAAATCTCTGAAAGATCTAACTATGCCTTTTGGTGTTTCGGGAGACGGCATTTCATTCTGCGCTTTCAAATTTTCAGGTAAGTGACTTTGCTTTCTGTTTCCTGTACCAAAACTCTCAAAAATAGGGTGAGCCAATGCACGTGCTAAGATGTTAGAATCTTCCGTGATAAAGAGTATTCAAGAATTCGGCGATTTTCTCTATGGTGAAACGAAAGCAGGACAACTGTTATATGATGTGGGCGGGGTGATTCAATAGGTTGGGTGGCCCACGAGATTCCCCCCATTTTCTGACCATTTTCATCCTACTTCCTTTTTTACTCTTATTGAAGGGATCCTAAGCTTACGTTTTTTGTCAAGAAACGGACTTTTTCATCGTGAACACTGGCTCTGAAGTGGAATTCGACAAGTTTAGCCTCCTTTCTGCCAATTACCTCTCCAATTCATTCCCTTGTGTACCGTCCCAGTCGTTGTGGATGAGAAGGGGTAGAAAATTGAGGGACCTCATCGGCACGTGTTGCTGCCCATGAGGGGTTGCACTTTTCGCTAGGGTGCGACGGGTTGTGTGGAGATTCTCACTCCGGCTATGAGCCACGGGATCATTGGTAAAGGGTGATTGCTGTTGTGCCTACACAGCTTGTGTGTCAACTAGCTGAGGAATGCAAAGCGGTGCTGGTAGTGAAATGCTAACATTTTCGCCCGGAAAGCGCTGCGATGCGGGTTCAATTCCTGCCTGACACCTATGTTTTGTGTTGAACTCGGCTACTTCGTGTTAAAAGGTGAACTCAACACGATGATAATTAAAAATGCATTTTCTCTCTTCTAAAAAGATTTTTCGATCCACAAACTTCAGCGTGCCTCGATTTTTATCGTTTTTATGGGTACATTGCGACGGTATAGTTTGATCAGTACCTCTCTTTAATTGAACTAGACTCATCTGACTAACAATGACTGAGAGATTGCTCTGTATTAAACTCATCTCCACAAATATGTATACAGTATAATGAAATGCCATAAGAATAATATGCCGTTCTTATTTAGGAAATCATCTTTTCCTGTCCTTGATGCTTTCTCACAGTTCATTTCATTCCTGTAATAGAGGCAAATGTTTCATTTATACCTAAAAAAGCGTCAAAAACCCGCCTATTTTGATGGCAGTCTGAATCGTGATTTAGTAGTTGCAGAAGAGGTAGTATTGCCACAGAAACCACAAGTTTTCGGACACTGTTTCTGAACAAGATATGGTTTGACGTGAATCCAACAACGTTTTCGAATACATCCTATTGTCACTGTAGCTCAAAACTTTTCACCTGCATTACCCTCAAGTACTGAGGGTCCTTACAATATTCTGTTCTTTTAGGACAGTCGGAGATTCGTTTTTGAGGATTAATGAGGTCAACGCAGGGGGCGCCAGGAGGCAGAACTGTAAATGTAAGCGTTTAGCATAAAGGCACGGATGGCACTGATACTTTGCATTCCTCGTTGCGCGTTGGTGTAAACTCGGTGCATATGTATATGCTATAACATATGCGCACACAACAAAAACGCAAAGTATCAGTGCGATCCGAGACTTAGTATTTATCCATGGCCCAAGTTCAATGACTCACATGTCGTTGGGTTACATCTATCGCATGTTTTCGGGCACTGTTCCGTCATAACCTGGTAATACGCTGGATCGTAGCACAAATCCTTGCGAAAAGGACAGTCCGAAGAGTTGGTCAACGGATTCACTTTGTCCACACACGATCCTGTTGTTCCTACATGTATTAAGCTGATATATAGCAGAGATTTTCAAAACTTTCCTCAAACCTTTACATAGAGCAACGACAACCATGTACTGGGTGCGCGTCAAATACCCATATAAAGTTTCTGGTCGTGTGGTGCTGGCTTATGCGGTCTGTGCCTTACATTGAAGCTCCGCTCTTTCTCAAAATATGTATATAGAATTCCGCAGAGTCCTGAAGGGTCTTTAATGTTTACGAAATCAGCTAAAGTCTCTCCGAATGAGACTGTCCGCCCACGCGGTCGGGGTGCGTGTCGAGCGGCCGTTGCCAAGGTATTACATAGTTTGGCTCATAAATCGACTTATTCGGAATATTGAACGAAAAGCAAATAATATCTCCGTCAGCTGTGTGACTCGTCCAAAAAACGCCAGTTGCAACAGCCACTCGACATGCAAGCCGACCGCGACAATCTGATTCGGACACACTTCAGTGCGTGCTTGGAGTGCGTAATCGTCTATCCTTTTCCGCTTGTAAACGTAGGGATATAGTATGACATGAAGACTCGTTTTGGTGAAGGTCACTCGCCTTTCATTGAAAGAATAAAAAGCACAACACCGTTAAAACACGACGGCAAAATACTGTAGAGAAGCGGCCTGTTTTTCTGAGGCAGGACTCCTCAATGTATTGACCCTGGATTTGTTGATCTGGATTGCGCTTAGCGCGTGCACAAGCGCGCCGAACCCAACCCAAATCGACAATACTTTTCCATCTCCCTGGCACTGTCAAGGCGTGAAACGTTTGTCATATGTGCCTCTCTATCGATCTATACACTTTTCACCTAGTTTTCTTCAAAATCAATAAAATCGATATTTTTTCAATTTTCTCTGATATCGAGAAGTGCAAGATACGTGAAGAGTCTTGGACTACACTGAACCACGATATTCGCAACCTGGTTGTCGTAGGGGAATTCAAGAACTAACGAAATTGTGTTGATCAGAAATTGTTAGGGGCCGGTTTTTTCACGGTATTTTGCCCTCGTATTTCCTTCAAATACAGAGCCGAGCCCTATGAGTTCCGCCAGAATAAGTTTTGAGAGCGGCAACCTCTGCTCCAGAATGAACCTGTATGGTAGAGTTCACGTAACAAATTAGGTCTGATGAATGGACGGGGCTGTGACGATACATAGATCGTCGCGCGCAAATCGAAACACCGCACGGCCAGCCGCCTGGTCCATGCGTCAGACTAAATGTACGAGTAGGGCCCCATCGCTGAAAAGCGCGGCAGCATGCGGTGGAGGAAAATCGATTTTGCGACAGCGCATGATCGATACCCTTCCACTGCGTGCTGTCGCGCTTTTGAGCGGCGGGACTCTAATCGGGCCCTAAACCGAAAACGGAAACCATGTGTGGTATATGGTTGAAGAATAAGTTCGTAGAGTTCCGTTTCCGCGTTTGTTTCTTAGCGATTTGGGCATTATTTGGCTACTAAAAGGCAGTGTTCACGATTATTTTCGTCCACGAGTTTTTCAAATAAAACAACGCGTTGGCCTCCAAGTGTTACCAAAATTACGAAGAAACGGCGGGAAACGCATTAAAACGTGACATTATTCTATAACATGGACTAGTTGTCAGGTTGGACAAACATGTTCATAGTGGTTGTCATTGGTGGAAAATTGGGTCAATCGAAAATAGAAGAATATTTTATGCAAAACAGAATTAGTTAGGGCCCTAGGGAAAGAACGGAGCAATACAATACCCACCCTAAGTTTTGGTGAAAAGGCGAAAATAACGCGGAAAATCGCTTTTTTCGTCTTTTGGTCATAACTCGCTTCAAAGTGGACGTTTTTCAAACTTTAAGATAGCTTTGGAATCAGCATTGATCAATCTTTCTCCTTGATCTACATATGGCTTACTGTCAAACAAGGCATATAGGGTTGATACAATCAATCGAGTGAGAAGTGAGACAATATTCAATGCTGAAATGTATGACTGCGTCTCCTCAAGTCTATTCTACTTGTTTCTGATTTCGGGTTTTCTATTTAACGAATTTTGTTTCTTTTAGATTTTTGATTTTCAAAATTTAATTACATTTCACCTGTGTATTGTTTTTAGCTATTCAATCAGTTATTTGTTCAATATTTTTTGGTGTTTCATCACCAATCAGTTCTCCTCTTTCTTTATCACTGTCTCTATACCTGCGAAACAGTCAAGCTTTACTATTACTTTTAATTTACTTTTAGTTTTGCCTAGTCTTGGTTGAACTTCGTTCTGGCGATGATCCCCCTTCAGTTTCTCCGTATCTCCACTCCTTCCACTCTACTACCTCTCTCCCTTTCTCTCGACGATCTAACGCACTCCTCGCTCGAAAACGGTCCCCCGAAGTGATTTCAATTCGCGCAGCGGGGATGGACTGGAGAGTCAGACCACCAAGCAGACAGTGCGCGCGGCCGCGGCGCGTCACCGCATTGATTAATCTCCCAAACGAAAGGTCTGGCTCAAGCAATGGACGGCTCGTCGTCAAATGCGGATATGAATTATTAAGTACAAGCAAGGAATAGGGTCTGAACATGGATTTCTTTGATTTTTCTGATTTATCTTTTTAAAAATATAGATTTATCGGAATAAGAGTCGAAATATCGGAAATCTCTTTGTGTTATCTGTGCTTTTGTTTGGAAAGACCTCTAACAGTACCCCCTTAAAATTTACGTGCCACGGTGGGTGAATCCTTGGTCGCGGACCACAAAGCGGCCAGCGCCTGCAGCCGCTCATCGATTAATCTCCCAAGCAAAAGGTCTCAACCAAATAACTTCGATTCCTCGATCCTTAACAAAAAATTAATAACCACATCCACAACTGGACCAGATTAATACCGCCGTAATCCAACAAGCCTGTGTACACCCTTACCATTATAGGTGTACAACTTTGAAAAAAATGTCGAACAAACGAAAATTGAAATATTTTCGTTAGAAAAAATTTCAATTTTCGATAAATGAAAAAATCCGTTCGAAAGAAATTCGAACGAACGAAAAATGAAAAAAAATGTTCGAAAGACAAATTTCGAAACTAATCGAAATTTCGATTTTTTTTCGAAAAAAAAATTCGAAAAATCGGATTTCGATCGAACGAAATTTGGTAAAAATTCATTCGACGAAATTTTGAACAAACGGAATTTGAAAAAATTCCGTTCGACGAATTTTCGAAGGAACGGAAATTAACGAAAGAATTTTCCAAAATTTCGTTCGTGTAGCCTATGAAGTCTAGTGAATGGATGGGGGATAGGAGCTCTCTACTAGAGTGTTGCCCGAATATTCGTTTATTCGAATAATATCCGAATATTCGAGTAATTCGAATATTCAAAGAAGTGGAATATTCGCCTATTCGAATATTCGAATATTCAAAGACGTGAAATGTTCGGTTTATTCGAATATTCGAATATTCAGAGAAGTGAAATATTTGGTTTATTCGAATATTCGAATATTCAGCATAAATAATTTGAATAATCGATAAGATCGCACTCCATTTCGCCCTGATTTTACATTTCAAACATCTTAGTGTAATGACTCCTAATTTCTCACAACTCTTCAGTACCTCATAAATTTATAGTTATAGCAAGTATGTACAATATACAGTGCGTTCGGAAATGATAGGGACACCTCTAAAAAATGAGATTTTCAAAAAATTTCTGGGAATGGTGATGAATACTGTTCATCAATGAATTCAGCGTGATAAAAAACCTCTGTTCGCAACTTCCTTGAAACCGTGCCTAATTTCATAAGATTTTTCCTTTACATTTAGAAAATTTCACCGTTCGGAAATGATAGGGACACCTTGCAAAAAAATGGAAATTTTCACTTCGAACAAAATTTCCCGTTACAAGTTCACTATATGAACGCAACACGAGGACACCCAACATCTTTATTCCAATCATGGGCCGTGATACATCGCTTACTGTTCTCGAACAAGCCCAAATACGTGCCCTCAACGCTGCCGGGCTGAGCCAACGTCTAATTGCCTCCCAGCTCGGACGTTCCCCCAACTGCATCAGCCAGTTCCTACGAGATCCAGACTCCTACGGCTTGGCGAAGAGTCCTGGACGCCCAAGAAAGGTCAGCGGCAGGGATGCATGGAGGATAAGCCGACTCTGCTCAAACAGTAGTCTGTCTCTCAAGCAAGTGAGGGCTCAGTTGCCGCTCAATGTGTCGAAGACTACTGTTTGGAGCGTCGTAAACGCAGACGAAAACATCGTCCGCCAAGTGATGAAGAAGGCTCCATCACTCTCAGAAGCCCATAAAGTAGCTCGACTCCGGTTTGCAAAGAACAACAAGGCAACAGACTGGTCAGAGGTATGGGATTCTCTAAAAACCCGATAAAATTTAAAAAGATAAAGGCGACATGTTCCAGGTAATTTTCTCCGACGAAAAGAAGTTTAACCTTGATGGACCTGACGGTGCTCGATGCTACTGGAGAGATCTTCGCAAGAATCCGATGGTATTTAGTCGAAGAGATTTTGGAGGCGGTTCGCTGATGTGTTGGGGAGCATTCTGCAGCGAAGGTGTTCTGGAAATCGCCTTCACTTCGTGTCGCATGGATTCGGACGAGTATCAAGAAGCATTGAGTGCGCATCTTCTGCCGTTCTTCACTGGAAACAGGCGTCAACGCTACATTTTCCAGCAAGATAACGCTGCGGTCCATGTCTCCAGATCCACAAAGGCGTGGCTTCAACAAAACCGAGTTCGCGTAATGGAATGGCCCGCGTGTAGTCCTGACTGCAACCCGATAGAGAATATCTGGGGCATAATTGTGCGCCAGATTTACGCGAATAACAAGCAGTATGGGACCGCATACGAGCTAAAGGCCGCTGTACTCGGAGCCTGGAGAAATTTGGATAAAAATGTGATATCCAATTTGATCACTTCTATGCCGAATAGAATTTTTGAATTGATTTCCAACTCTGGAGGTGCGACATCATATTAGATTTCATGTATGTGTCGATCCTTGTTTGATAATTTTTGTTTTTTGATAGTGTCCCTATCATTTCCGAACGACGAATAATGTGATAATTTAAAATAAAATATTACATTATTATGCTATTGTTATAGAAACAAGTGAACGTAGGTTATTTACCTTGGTGAATTCATTTATGAGAATTACCGAACGCCGCACGCAATTTAAACATAAAGACTGTGGTTTTCGGGGGTATCCCTATCATTTCCGAACGCACTGTATTGAACTGCTCGTAGAAATTCGTCAAAACGCTAGAAATGCCCATTTCACCTTTAGTTATAGAGAAAAGTTTAAATTTCGAGCGACGCATAAGTATAGCAACACTTGAGGAACATGAAAGTATCCCGCGAAAACGGCCACATTGTATCATTTTCATGCGCATTTTTAAGGAACTGGTTCAAGGTGATGCTACTCGTCCACTTTCCCGGTGGACTTCACCTGAATTCTCAGGCTGACAAAAGATTTGAGTTGTCAAGAGGGTGCAGTTTATGAGATGACAACTTACCAACCTGTTGTCGACGCCCCAGTTTTCCTGAGTGGGTTGAATGGGATAGTAGTACGCAATAGAATGTTGCCCAAATATTCGTTTTTGGAATATTCGAATAATTCGAATAATCGAATATTCAAAGAAGTACAATATTCGTTTATGCGAATATTCAAAAAAAATATTCGTTCCAACACTCTACTCTCTCCACCCCTAGGGAGGAGTTGTCCCATTTTCGCAGTTCGAAACGCCACGCCACTCAATGCAAGCGAAGTGGTCCCGAGTGGAATTACAGCCGCACATCACGAGACAACTCCTCTCGGAGTGTGTAGAGAGCGCCTATCCCAATGGATGGGGCTACGACTTTAGATGCACGATCGAAACCCCTTTAGCCGCCGGCCCGCCACAAGAGCGAGCCTCTTCCAAACTTGAAATAGACCTCGTATTGGCGTTCGGCGCCCAAACAAACACCTCCCCACGTTCAAAATTCAGGCTGAAGATCTTTTACTTTCTAGACCCCCTGAAAGAATCCTTTTTCATCTGCCCATTGGCACTAAGAACTTAGCGAAGTCCAAATTGTTTCTTTCTATTTCCCCCCACCACCGTACACAAAATTTCGCATTCTCGGTTTATCCTGGGATCAGTCTCTCGTCGGCTCGTTCGTCCGCAACGTGAAAAAGCGAAGCCGCGTTCGCAGGACTGCTCTACAATTTTTAGTTTTGTGATCAAATATAGTTTTCAGCGAGAAATCGGAAAAATCAAGAAAAAATCTATCTTCCGACCCTGTTCCTTGTTCTTAATGATTCATATCCTCATTTGACGACGAGGCGTCCATTGCTTGAGCCAGACCTTTCGTTTGGGAGACTAATCAATGCGGTGACGCTGCGGCTAGCGCGCGCTGGCTGCTGGGTGGTCTGACTCTCCAGTCCATCCCCTCTGCGAGGATTGAAATCACTTCGGGGGACTGTTTTCGAGCGAGGAGTGCGTCAGATCGTCGAGAGAAAGGGAGAGAGGGAGAGTGGAAGGAGTGGAGATACGGGGAAGCTGAAGGGGACCATCGCCAGAACGAAGATCAACCAAGAGTAGGCCAAACTAAAAATCTTGACTGTTTCCCAGGTATAGGGGCTGAGCAGAGTGCCACCGCGGCGCGGCGCGGCCTGATGATTAAGAGCCGTATTGATAGATCGCGGCGATCTATCAATACGGCTCTCCATCATCAGACCGCGCCGCGCCGCGGTGGCACTGTGCTCAGCCCCATAGAGAGAGTATCGAAATCAGCATTACGACAAGAATCGATTGGTGATGTTCTTCTGGTTGAAGTCTCATCAAATCTCAAGAATTTCAACTTCTCGGGAAGGCGAAATGTGTCATAACTACTTCAAGAAAAAACTTTTCTCTTAAACTTGAAAACATTTTCGAAATTAAAATGATGAACGTTATTTGTGAATTCTGAAAATAACCCCAGAAATTTTGAGTATTGTTACAAGCAATTGTTACTCGAGCTATCTACCTCCTCCATTGTTGAGACTTGAGGTTTTCACAGCTTTGAATTGTTTATATGAGGTAGAGCTAAAAAGTTGATATCCGAATAATTATTTAACGTTGTTAGCGAATTCATTTTCTAAATAAAGCAAGAATAATATGAATGGAATTGAAATGTATAAGTATTCAAATTATAGTGAAAATTCATATAAAAATAGAGTAAATAAGAAAGAATGTTGCAAACAACACCAAAAAATTTAAAACAAATAAGAAAATGAATATCTAATAAATAATACACAGAGGTGAGATGAAGCAAAAATTTAGAAAAATCTAAGAGAATTAAAATTTGGTAAATGAAAAAACCCCAATCAAAAACAAGGTCAATAGACTAGAGGAGACACAGTCAGACATTCCAGCCTTTCATATTGTCCCACTTCTCACTCGATTGATTGTGTCACCCCTATATGCCTTGTTTGACAGTAAGCCACGTATAGGTCAAAAAGAAAGAATGATCAATGTTGATTCCAAAGATATCTTCAAGTTTGAAAAACGTCCACTTTGAAGCGAGTTATGACCAAAAGACGAAAAAGGCGATTTTCCGCGTTTTTTTCGTCTTTTTACCAAAACTTAGGGTGGGTATTGTAGAGAAAAGAGAACTGCAAGAGACCGGTTCACAAAAGATCTCATTGTCACAGCGAACACATCCTGTGATACTTAAAGGCAGTGTTCACGATAGAAATTGTTTTTCTGTTTTCCCGCCTATCTTGAAAACGGCCCCACGCTGATTCCAATGATGTCTCTGAAATCGTACAAGACCTTCTGGGGATGGAGTTATGGCCCCTCAAAAATTGAGCTAGGGAAAATGGTGGACGAGTTGTCCGAGGCTTGTAACTTGCGTCTTTTGCAGCCGATCTATGCGAGCTGACCTGAGTAAAGAGAGAAGTTGAGAATAAAGGGAAGAACGGGGCTAATGATTGGAAATTATCGCTCATCTCACGATCTCGAGCATTCATTTGTTCACGTCGGTGGGCGTGTGATGCGCTTTCGAGGTTTGCCTTGCGCTCGAAATGGCAATTTCAGGCTCTTCTGGAGCTTTTCCTGGCTCGTTAAAATGCGTTCTTTCGACGTCAACGTTACATTGTGCCCCTCCACTACCCATTCCTAGTGGAAACTGATATACATTTTTTATCGTGAACACTGCCTTTAAAGGCAGTGGTCGACTTCAAATATGCTCGTCTTCTCTTCCTCCCTAAATCCTTTTCTGGGTATAGAGTAGTAGAACCTATAAGAAAAAATCGCGAAAAAATAGCTGTTCTGGGCCAAATTCTAAACCTGAACTTTCTTGTCTTTTGAAGGTGGACGAGTCCACCCCACATCATCGGCATCGATGATCTGTAATATCGAGAACATCAGCTGGCTTGAAATTGAATTTCAATCAATGAACCTTCGGATTTATGTACACATCTAGTCAAAAACTATTGAACGAAGTGCTTGCTTTCATTGTTCAACTGTTTTGTTAGGCAAATTTGCATTTATTTCTTCATCTGAGTGCCGATGATATTTGAATGCTTGGCATGAGAATGTGATCTTTCTGCGCACTTGTGCACGAACTGGAAATTTAGGGTCTTATTAACTCTAATTCTAGCCCCTTTTCACCGCGCTACCTTCATAGTTTTTTAGCTGTTTTATATCCAAGCTGATTTTTGTAGTTTTTTCGATAACGTTTTTCATCGTGAACACCGCCTTCAAGAGGCGGGGTGATACTTAAGGATTTCGTGCACTTCTGGTGCGTTTTTCTCAATTTCTACATCATTTTAGTGCTACTCGGGGGCCTCTTTATCAATATAGGAAATAATCTCAAAATTGAAGATTATTGTGATCACTGCCTTTTAAAGATAGTGTCCACCATAAAAACCATGTCTGATTTTTTGGTGGAGATCGGCAGCTGCGGGGCCTAGCGCAACCCTAACGTTGAAAAAACTAAGAAAAATGAGCTCGGAACGGTCCCCTACGGCTCCAAAGTTGGACAGTCGTCAGCTCGTCACACCCAGATGCACTTTCCACGCCCACCGACGTGAATAAATGAATGCTCGAGATTGTGAGATAAGCGATGATTTCCGATCAATAGCCCCGTTCTTCCCTTCATTCTCAACTTCTCTCTTTACTCAGGTCAGCTCGTTTACATCGGCTGCAAAAGACGGAAGTTACAAGCCTCGGAAAACTCGTCCACCATGTTTCCTTAGCTCAATATTTGAGGGACCATAACTCCATTTCCAGAAGGTCTTGTACGATTACAGAGACATCATTGGAATCAGCATGGAGCCGTTTTCAAGATAGGCAAAAAAACAGGAAAACGATTTTCATCGTGAACACTGCCGATCTCCACCAAAAAATCAGACATGGTTTTTATCGTGGACACTGTCTTTAAATAAAATGTTTTGTTTTTATTTTTTTCTGGTACAAAGGTCGAAACCTTCACAAGTATCACCGACCTGAATAAAAAAATCAAAAAAATAAAGAAGTCGAATGATCATAATCAGCTGAAAATTCCTTATCTAACAAGGGAAGTATAAGAAGCGTAGGTCTGAACGGTAGAAATCTAATGTGATGTGGGAATGTTCACGCATTACATGGTGAAATAGTGTTGGGTACCCGCAGCGAAAGATAAATCTGAAGGAGTTATAAGCTTCGAAAGTTTGCCGACCATCGACCTCCTCCTAGTCTATGAATTGTTTAGCGGTCCTGTCAACAGCATCGACGGCGCAAAGAGAGGAAGGGGCACTGATGGGCATGTGACCAGAGCTCGAATCTCCCCCAGAGCTGCTTTTTTGCAAATTCACGGAACTTTCATATTTAGATCAAAAATTGTATCGCAAATGTCCAAATGTCGCAATTTGTATCGCAAATTTTATCCTTTTGCTGCGCGATATAGCCATATCGACAGTGAAATAGACTCGGGTACAAGGAAATCAAGGTTTTGTTTCCCATCGAAGCTTTCCCATTGTTTTGGGGAACTTATATGATTGGGAAGTATTACCCCACATATTTTGAACAAGTTACGAGAACCATCAAGTCACAGAAGACGGTGCGCTTGGTGCAGTCGGCTTCTGCGACCACCCGTAGTCTGACCGTCATGTCCCTCATTTTCCCATCGGGTTAGGTCGGAGAAATGCTCTTTGTCCAATTACCAGAGCCGGGTGGTCGCTTCCCATTGAAGGGTGTATTCAAGACAAAGAAACTTTACGTTGTCAGCGGAACATCCCATATCATGACGACGTTAACAACACTTGCATTTTTCGAGAATGTTTCCATCCAGCAAAAGCCGGAGAAATGTGTTCTCTTTCTCAACTCAAGAAGTGATTTTTCCAATCAAAGCGCGATACAGGCTCTTGTGCCGGCGGGGAAAAACTTGCAGATTTTGACGAAACCGCCTGGCGTAACAAGCTTGGTTCAGCTGACAGACATCGGGTTTTTCAGCTAATCAAAAGCACTGCTCAAGCAATTTCACTCTACTATTGCTCTTCGAAATTTTGAATTTTTATGTCGTTTAAAACAATATATGGTTTTCGGCGTGGACGATGCCTTTAAGGCCGGCTACGTTCTTATCCGTCCGGGTCCTTTCGGAACTCCAACTGATCTCGAATTCCCAGTAGCGCTCGGCCCCTGTGAAGAGATAGGTTGCCAGGGGCCTATCGCGTTCATTCGCTGTCCCTATTGCCGAACCTGTTTATGTTTGATGCATTATGTGCCTGTTTACCATTGGTCAGAGAAATGGTTATGTATTTTGCGCCCCATAGAGTGATGAGGTTGTTAAAAATATGTGATGTTAATACTTCCAAATCATGTAATTCTCCAAAACAATGGGAATCCTTGATGGGAAACAAAACCTTAAATCCTTTGTACCCGAGTCTATTTCACTTTCGACGGAGAAACCGAGAAAAACGCACCAGAAGGGCACAAAATCCTCTACTATCACCCCGCTTCTTTACTCTCACTGGAACTGTTTGTTGTGATCATGAAATCTTTTGTGGACCCGTCTTTTGCGATTCTTTACTTTGTGTTGTTCCGTTCTTTCCTTCAAACCCTAAATGATACTGTTTTGCTCAAAATATTATTCCATTTCTGGTTAGCCCCATTTCTCTCCGGTGACAACCACCGTGAACATCTTTATCCAACAGGACAACAAGTCCAGGCCAGAGACTAATGTCACTGAAATAAGATGATTTAGTGCGTTTCTCGCCGTTTCTTCGTAATTTTGGTAACACATGGTAGCCAACGCATTGTTTTGAGTGGAAAACTCGCGAACGAAAATTATCGTGAACACTGTCTTTAAGTAAGCTATTCTGGAGTTTCATCTCGTCTACAAGGCAATTAAATCTACCAAAAAGTTTAAGCTTACGAACTTTTGTTACTTATAGAAGTATTCCATTTCGAAGTACAAAAACTTATGGAAGCTCAACTTTTTTCTGAAATTTGGATATGACAGGCTTGTAGAGCAGAAAACATCCTCTGATTATTTACAGTTACCTACATTGTCGAATAACGCGCAAGATGTAATGTAACAAAAGCTAAAAAGATTCCTTTGTTCAGATGTCGGCAGAGAGGAAACAATCCCGATTTTGAGTGGTCAGTAGCTTTTTTCGAGAAATTCGAAAACCTCTTAAGCTTCTTTCACCTTTCATTTCGGGAACGATTTCACGCTTTAGATTTCGGTACATTTATGGAGAGAGATTCAATGAAAAGTACGAGGAGTTTGCACGCCTGCATGTGCCAGAACTTCAATATCAGAAACTTTGTTCAGTTATTCAATACGCGCCCTGTAGAATACATAGTAATGTCTAGGTGTACTCCAATTCAAAGCGTAATTCACTTGGTTCCTTCGCGCTTGCGCTTTAACAACTGGAAGATGTAGCGAGGGAGCGTAGAGGAGAAGAAGAAAGCAGAGAGCACACACATGCCATGAACCAATTCAATTTTGCTCCACCTACGCTTCAAAGCGTACCAATGCACATACAGTTCATCAAGCAGAAGGTAGTCGCGTCATTTAGTACTGGACAACTTTTTCACTCCTTCCGTGGTATAATAACGAAAATGTGGCTTCTTCGTTCAATTGGCAAACTGCTCGTAGCGCGCGTGCCCGTTGTATGTAGCTCGATTAAAGGCAGAGTTCACGATGAGAATCGTTTTTCTGTTTTTTAAGCCTATCTTGAAAGGGTCCCATGCTGATTCCAACGATGTCTCTAAAATCGTACATGACCTTCTGGGAACGGAGCTATGGTCCCTCAAAAATTGAGCTAGGGAAGCATGGTGGACGTGTTGTGCGAGGCTTATAACTTCCGTCTTTTGCAGCCGATGTATGCGAGCTGACCTTAGTAAAGATAGAGGTTGAGAATGAAGGGAAGAACGAGGCCATTGATCGGAAACCATCGCTCATCTCACAATCTCGAGCGTTCATTTGTTCACGCCGATGGGCGTGGAAAGTGCATCTGGGGTGTGAAAAGCTGACGGTTGTCCAACTTTGGTGCCGCAGGGGACCGTTCCGAGCCCATTTTTCTCAGTTTTTTCAATGTCAGGGTTACGCAAGGCCCCGCAGCTGCCGATCTCCACCAAAAAATCAGACATGGTTTTTATCGTGGACACTGCCTTTAAGCCTTACATACCTTTTGTGGTTGCGATAGCTGGTAGAATGGGCATCATCGTAATACGCGTGTAGAATGTCGAGAACACTGAAACGAATCGCGTTTTCAGAACAGAGGTTAGATGAATTGAAAAGCTGCTCACCAGTTCTTCCAGAGCCTGTTGTTGTCATTCCTGTTGGACAGCATTCTTGCAGTTGTGCATTACATGTGCTATCAGGTGGGCATGCAGGAACGCAGGCTGAAACACTGATTCTATTTACTACAATTTTGTTTTTTTTTTGTTGCAATGGTCATTTCCGGAACTGGTGCTGAAGCGCACATCATTCAGTCATTTCCGTAGCATTAGAGAAAAAAGAGAATATTAATAGGAGACATCGATATTGAAAGCCATAAAAACGTAGGCCCGTAGTGAATCCGGCAAAAAAACTCAGGTTGGCCTAACTCAATCAACGTTATGCAAAAAGTCGGACGAGCCGCACATATTTCAGAATTGCTTTATGTAGGATAGCGACCTAGGCTAAGTAAATAAAGTCAGCAACAAGCAAGGTCAGCTGAATCAACTCAGGTAGATGTGACTGACCTCTTATCTGAAGAGGAGAGGAACAGGGTGCCAAGTCAGGAAAGCGCTCGTGACTTTTTTGAGGAACAAAGGAGCAACTTAAATAATTTAGAAGAGATACCGGTTCATCAATGTATCAATGCTTATCATTATCAAGGTCAGCTTTCGCGAAACAACCAGCACATCATTAATTGAGAAACGGAGCATGGAGTTGGTCGATTAATGATTGGCCACGTATAGAACAAGGGGCGGTTGTTCTAATAATCACAGATATCATCATGTCCTCATCATATCATGGAATCGCCCGACCGACCGCTTGAATGTAGTCTACTGCTTAATACAATTCCGCACTTGTCTGGGTCATGTCTGAATTTTTTGGGGTTGTCCTATCACCCACTCAGGTAATACTGACTGAGTGGTGGGTTCATAACAGGCCGTAAACTTCAAGAAGTCTCAGCTCAACCGGTTGTAATGTCGACCTCTTCATGGCAAATAATACCCGTTGTCGAGTCGCTGATGGAGCACCTGCAGAGTCATTATGTAGACTGCATAGCTGAGGAATTTAGAATTGGTGCAGGGTGGTTTATACCGTAGCGCTCTTGCCCGAAGAGCAGTGTGTCCTGCTTGCAGCTTAGAATTTACAGAATATTTGCCTGGGTGTACTGTGCCCATGAAGGCAGCAAACACACTTGGGATTGTTTTCGAGCCCGGGGAATGGGAGGTTTGATTCTTCTAGCTTTCAATATAAATGAAACACCTACGGCCAAGGGAAGTCCGACCATCGGGGCAGACTGCAGCGAGAACGATCGGAGTAGTCGTGAGCAGCGCAATTACAGTAAATAACATGCTGGTTGTTTGTTTGAGCTGCAGAATCCAAAATTATGCATTTATAGGCGAAGGCTCAACATATGATTAAACACAATGTTTTGAGTTACCATCTGCTTGTTCGTGCGTGAATTCTTTTGTTTGCTACCATAGTGTACGTAGTCGTTACTGCACCACTATACATAGTCGGACTGCAATAGTATAGCGTGGCGAAATAGCACGGTGAACAAACGAGAGCTATCAACACGATTTCCTTCTTTTATGAGAGACTTTTTTTGAGGAAAATTCCTAACAAATTTGCAATTGTAATAGGAACTGAACCTTGATTAAGCTTGAAGGCTGTGCTCGCGATGAAATAAAGTAGCCGGGTGCTTTTAGTGGTCTGCTTTTGATTTAGTGTAGTACGACATATACCAGAAAACCGCGAAAAAGTCCCATTTTGGTTGTTCGTAGCAATCGATTAGTTACCCCACTTACCCTACACAACTCTCGCTAAACGGTCGTGTATGCATCTTCTCCCGCTGGTTTGAAAGTACCTACGGCTTCTTATCTGTGGTTTCTATATCATCGACTACCGATTTGTTGGAAGATCGATATACTGGAGGTTGTCCTTATTGACTGATGTCTTGGAAGTGGTTGTTGCTGATCGATATATTATATGTAATTGCTACTGATTGATACTTTGGAATTGGTTACCACTGCTGGTTCTTATCGACTCTTACTGATATGTTGGAGGTGATTGTTATAGCAGACTAGTGCTATCGGTATTTCTTCAGCTACACACTGCAATTTCCTATTGTGCAGAAGGGAAGAAAAAATTTGGTCTTATCACCATGCCTTGTATTTCAACACTGGGTATGTCTGCAGCCGATTTGTAGACTACAATCATGAACTTTGGAAGCTCCAAAGATCTGCTGATTTGTGCTAAGACTGTTCTGATCACTACGCGACTGAGATCCATCGCCAAAGAGACGCTATTCGTGGTTCACGAATAGAGGCGGGATATCGATAAAATTGTAAATAAAAAAACGCATCGAAAGTAGACATGGTATACCAGGTCATTGTTGGTCGAAAAAAGCGCATTGACCTGCTGTGGCCGATCTGGTCGATACGTGTGAATGGGTTGTGCGCCGATGCCTTATCTCAATCTTTCCGGTTTTTTTTCTTTTCCGAACGAATACTGTGTTGCACAATGTATATAGTTTTCCGACTCCGATTTACCTCCATTGTTCATCACTCTTTTCAACAAACGTCCCTTTTGTCGTCGCAAACAGTTAATAATCTCAATATTTCAAATAATTTTTGCATGTGTACAGTCAGTTCTCCCAAATTTTCGCTGACACAGTGGCCACGGTTGAGGAGAATGCGGAAAACTCTAGAAGGTAAGAGTAATTTGTAAACCAGAAGACTGGTTTTATGGGGGAATTCCCATATACCCCACGATCCCCAATTTCGGCCTTTTTTGAAACGATATTGAAACAAGAGGAGGGAAACGGGATTAAGGGTTCCCAAACCTTGCGTGCCACTCGACTGATTGAGTCGTTGAGTGCACCACATTTAATTCTTCGGAGAACATAGTCTTCATGTTCGACTTTCTTGAAACCTATTCAATGTGATATGTTTTGTGCTTCCTTTGCCGTGCAGATTCCATAAGTGGATGATTGTTAGTCTGACGTTTCGGCTATCTCTCCGTTTCCAAGGCGTAGAAAATGACCTGATGTGCGCATGTTATTTTTTCAGACACTCGTAAATTCTGGACGCTCTCACCTAGCATCACTAATGATTTTTAAATGCTTGGCAGACAAAGAGCCATTAGTACAATACCGCCCGCGACTTTGGGAAAAACGGCGTTTTCGGCGCTTTTTTTCCGCCGTAAAGCGCCGCTTTGTAATAACTTCGTTCAAAATTGCCCGTTCGGGTTGCTAAGGGCATATTTAGAATCACCATCGAGAGCTCTTCATTTTGAGCTCTCACATGTCTTACCCTGCAAACAAGGCATATAGGGTTAACAGAATCAATCGAGTGTACGGAAACTGAAGCTGGGTATCTGAAAGTTGTGAATATTTCACTTCATATCAACCGTATATATCAAGAACAAGTTATTTACAAGTATGTAAGACCAATTTAAGGAGGTTTCGGAAGTGAAAATTAATGTTTTAGTAGTTTCCTCGCCCCTGCAGACACACGCATTGCCCTTCGCTCGGCCGCGAAAGGTCTGCGTTCACAACTACGCTCAATATAGGCTATTTTAAAACAGAAAGAACCTGTCTGAAGGTCTAGCGCGACCCCGGTGACTTTGGCTTTGAAAAAACGACCCCAGATCACCGACGTCCCGTTCTCGGCTCAAACGGGACCAACCGACGTGAGACTCGGCCTACACCTCCACTTTCTTATCCTCTTTCAAGTGAGCACTGCGGCAGCCCAATCCGAAAAACTTGAATTTTCATCACCCTAAGAATTTACAGCGCTTTTAAGCCGTCTCGTCGCTGCGGCAGACACCCTCATCGTCTCGAGCTCGGGCGCAAAAGGTACGGGATCACAACTGCGCTTAGGACAGACCCCTTTAAAACAGAAACAACCGGTCTGGAGGCATCTCCCGCTTAGCGGCGCCCCGGTGACTTTGGCTGAAAAAGACCCACAAAGCTTTTCAATCCATAATGGCTTCTGACAACGCTTTATCCATTTCTCGACTGAAATCGCCCCCATCCCAGATTTGAATTTTTTTCGACTTCGGAACCCGGCATGGCGTGACGTTGCAGTAAAACGGGTGGTATCGCGACCGAAATTTCAAGTTTCTCTAGCCCCTGTTTCAAACTGTTTTTTCTTTGAACACGTTTAGGCAAATCTTGAGCGCGATGCTAGTCTGAAATTGTTCAGACCATCCGTTCCCGACGACTTTTTCGTGGCTACTGCTAATTTCCAGGCCATTATATTTCAGGAATTTCTGCAGGAATTCTTCTCTTTCGCAATAATGCTCCTCAAAATACAGATTTTCGGAAACTTGCTCGGATCTCAGCGGTTCACGCAATACAAGAATCGAAATTCTATCGTAAGAGGCTGCCGTATTCACTTTTCGATTATTATCAGCCCCATATCAAACTTCGGTTTTTCAGTTGTCGAGACTCACTATGGCCATTCAGTGCACTGAGGCAGTTTTACGTCAAGAAAACACGCACCCTCGCTGTTTCTCGCTCCCAAACGCCACTGCCGGACGCTTCCCAGCGCCCCTCACTCATCGAGTTACTATTCCCACCCCCAGTGTGGAGACCGGGGCAGAGATGCAGAGCCGCACAGCGCAGAGAAGAAGAGCAGAGGGACAGGATCAGGCCGCCCTGCTGCCTCACTTATCGATTCGTCATAAGGAGGTTCAGGGAGTGTGAGCGACGTTAATTTAACCGCGCGGCCCAACTTAGCATTGAATTTTGGATTCACAAAGAGCCATTCACCGGCGGCTCAGTCGCCGGTCTCAGAAGACCTTGGACTGATCACATGTGAACTTTTCAACTACCTTGAAAATGGTTTCGAAACCACCCATGCTTTTTTCCTACTTTTAAGAGAATGGCCAAGCAACATTGTTTTTTGCACCTCACCGCCACCTTGAACCGGCTGGACGTAGTGAGACCGGAAACAACAGTTCCGAAAACATGCCAGGGCTGGTAACCTTCGCATCTCCTTGCTGCACATCATAAATAGTCCGGAAAACCACCTCCAATTTTTTGTGATCTATTCTTTTCAAGTTCACAGTCAGCCGGTTTCCGGAATGGCACAGAGTTTTCTTAAGTATGACATCGAACAATTTGTTCTGGGCCTCTTAGATCTAGAAGAGTAATTTATCGTTGGTCCCTCGCTTTGCGTCTCTGCGTCCCTGCCTCTCCGCGCCTCGCACACTCCCACTTTTGAAGGTATCGGAAGCGCACTGCCTCGCTCAACAAGCGAAGTCCACGCGAAATGGATTGATTTCCATGTGCGGAGTTTGAATCGGGAGACGATGAGTGCGTGGATTTGAACAGTAGGAACGAGAGCAGAAAGAACAGGAAGAGAAACATGAGGGAAAGGTAGTCGCACGCATAGTATCCGAGTTAGTGAGTACATTACCCACCCTAACAATAAGTTTTGGCAAAAAAAGCGGAAAATCGCTTTCTTCGTTTTTCGATCACATCTCGATTCAAAGTGGACGATTTTCAAATCATCTCAGAAATCACCCATTATGCTTACTCTTATCACATTCCGACCATTGGTTTTCCAAGGACCACACCTCCCGCCGCAGTCTCTCCAGTCCATCTTCGCTGCTCAAATTCAATTCACTTCGGGGGACTGTCTTCACGCGAGGAGTGCTATAGACCGTCGAGAGCAAGAGAGAGATAGAGTGGGAGGAGTGGAGGCGCAGGAAGCTGAAGGGGGACCATTGCCGGCTCGGAATTCATCCAAAACTAGGCAGGAGCAGAAGTAAATCTTTACTGTTTACTTTACGCGGTATGGAGACAGTTTTGAAATTTGCAATACGACAAGAATCGATTAGTGATGTTTTTCAAGTTGAAGTTTCATAGATTCTGCAGAACTCGACCGCTCCGCATTTTACTGCAGCGCGGCGGTTTTAATAAACAATGAATGGTGAGTGGTCTGAAGAGCGAAAAAATATATATAAAAAACGCTCAGTTTTAAATAGAGAAGTCAGCGCAGCTCAACGCGGGCGGCCGCGTCGCGTGTGCGATAAGCCGCGTGAGGCGCAGTCTTGACGTTAACAGATGCGCGACAGATTCGAATCACGTGGCCTAGCAATACTATTACAGCGAAGATGCGATAGAATGGAAAAAAGTGATTGGAACACAGAGGTTTGAGCAAGCAGCGAGAGGTCGCTTCGCATATACATCAAGCTACGCGCGCTTCAGCCTTGATGTTGGAACGGACTTTGTGCCATGTTTCAGTAATCTTTGTCATTTGTCGCCATTCATGAAAACATCGAAGATAATTCTATCAAAGCTCGGCAAGTTCCAATAACGTGGCTCATCAATGGCTATGAATGACTCACCGCTTGGTGTAGCATTGCATGGCGTATACCGCGCTGCGTTGTGATTCGGCGTGCCGGTCGGATTGAGCAGATCATCAGAGGAACACCCGTAAATTTCAATTCTCCACATTCGATTCGAGAGGTTGATATTAAGACAGTAGACCACCCATGTAATAGCTTCCTCTCCAACCAGTTTATATAGTGGTTGGTGAGCTATGGACTATCCATCTCGTTATATCTCCTTCTAGCCTATCCCCACCTGTTGATGCTCGGGATATCACCCGCGCGATTATCTCCCCCCACATGTTTCATTTCTCTCTCGTTCCCACTGTTCAAATCCACCCACTCTTCGTCTCCCGATTGAAACTCTGCTCATGGAAATCAATCCATTTCCCGTTGACCTCGCTCATTGAGCGAGGCAGGCGAGATAGTGCGCTTTCGACACCTTCAAAAGTGGGGTGTGCAGGGGCAGAGACGCAGAAACGCAAAGCGAGGGACCAACAGAAGATGGCTCTTCTGAATCTGAGAGACCCGGAGCAATTCGTTAGAATTTGACCGTTAAAAACTACTCTGCCAATGCGTAGCTAGATGCCTCCGAGGGCGCGGCCTGAAACGCCGCCCCATTCCATGTAGCCAGAATTTACGGGTTTTAGCTATGATAGCTAAAACCTGCATATTTTTGTGTCGAGGCTACAAGGGTGCAAATTCTGCGCGTATTCTACGTAAAAACGAAGGCTAAATTCGAAACATTGATCTCACTGTCCTTCGCTAAACCCGTATATTCTCGCTATAAAATTGTAGCGAGAATCTGCACGGATTTAAGCGACAGCCTATGTTGTAATGCAATCTTAAACCCGCCGCTGGCTACGCGGAACGCTGGGATGCCGTTCGAACAGTGTTGGCCCAGTCAACTCACAGAGTGCTTACTTGAAAGACTGTGGCTGGTCGTGGAGGGTGACCCCGTGTCGCTCTCTGTAAGACCTTGCCGAGGATATTTTTGGCCGCTGGGAAGGTGCATGCCGTGAGGAAGAAGCGGCGTTGCGGTCGATCCCAGAGAGGATCGCCTTTCTAGTACGGATCGGGACTTATTAAGTCGATCGATCGAGGGCTGTATCGAGAATTTACATAGAATATGCGGATGCTGTAGCGAGAATTCACGTAGATTATGCGGGCGCTGTAGCTAAAATTTCACCAATTGAGGCTAAACTTTCCGTAATTTACGTAAATTCTCGTGTCAAAATTAGACTAGATGCCTCCGAAACCTGGGCATCTCCGGTTTCCGTGCGAGGCATCTAGCTACGCGCTGGCAGAGTATATACCATTGAAAAGCCCTTATCAACAAGATTCTGAAATTCGGGCACCAGCTGATTGCGGGTTGCCGAGCATCGGAAAACAAATAAAACTTATTGATACTAACGATCCGATTGTGGGCTTGAAAAAAATAGATCGCAAAGTAGAGGTGGTTTCCCGAACTATTTATCATGTGCAGCGAGGAGCTGCAAAGGTTACCGGTTTCTGGGAGCGAGTTGGGCCCTTCTTGAATGGGCTGCATACAAAGATCACTGATTGGACATCGCTGTGAACCACTCCTCGCGGCCTGAATTTTGTCCAAGTTTTCAATTATGGATGGATTCAGACCAATTCGGCGAAAAACACTATTACTGTCTGTAAATCTAGGCAAGAGGAGGCTTTTGGCCCCGGAAATGACCAAAATATTCGGGTCTGAAAGAGCAGAAATCCGAAATTTTGCAGAAAAGGCCGGTCAGTCGCAATCAGTTTACTTACCTGTTGTCTACATCGCTTACATTTTTTCAGTAAACGTGACATCACGTCGAATAACCGTCGAATAATTGCATGAATTTTCCTTTCGATAACTCAATTGGTTGTGTAAGTCCTATATGCCTAGTTAGTGGTAAGACAAGTGAAATCTCAAAAAAAGAGCTTTTGAGGCTCACTCGAAAAGTGTCTGTACGGACTCTGTGACGGAGCACATAGAGCCGAGTTATGAAGAAAAGTCGCGATTTGGCGAATTTAGAGGCTTTTCCGAATAAACTAGTGCGTGTATTGTACTTGTACATAACTCGTCCTTGATAGGTACGGTAAATATGAAGTCAAATATTCACAACAGTTTGATACCCAGCTCCAGTTTTCATAGACTTGATTGATTCTGTTGACCCTATATGCCTTGTTTGCAGGGTAAGACATGTGTGAGCTCAAAATGAAGAGCTCTCGATGGTGATTCTAAATATGCCCTCAGAACCCAAACGGACCATTTTGAACGAAGTTATTACAAAGCGGTTTGCGGCGGAAAAAAGCGCCGAAAACGCCGTTTCTCCCAAAGTCGCGGGCGGTATTGTAATTATGATCGTGAGTTTAGTTCGATTGAAGGGAGCATTTCGTATTAGTGCTACGCGCTAGCCTTGCGTGATCGAACACACCTTACGATCACAACAGTCGCACACAACTGCGTAAGAAAGATCGTACTAACAAAACAATGAAAGTGATAAATTCTAGGTGACCTTTCTACCTAGAAGTTTTCACTTCCAACGTTTCGCTCTTATGATCCTCCGATCACAGTCATGTGCTACTGGTGTGATGGCAAGGAACTGTGCGCGGAGGAGAGACGCGAGCACGTACATATATCGTTGATGCCTATCAAGTCGGAAGCCGAGCTCAGCAATCGGGAGCAAAAGCAATCGATCAATAGCCATCCTTACGTCGCTTTCCGACTAAGTAGAGCCGCGGCTTCCCCGCATACAGAGATTGACAATACTTAATTTGGAGTGTTTCCTGCATTCGGTGGAAGTGCGAACTAAATTTACGATCGCAATTGCTTACGGCTTCTTGCCTCTCAAGCATCTGGAAATCGGAAGTCAGGCTAGGTGAGGACGCCCCAAAGTTACGAAGATGTTCATCAAATATGCCTAACAGGGTTGGTATCACGTGCTATTTTCAAGGCATTTTCAGGCCTCTGAAAATGCGAGATAGATAAAAAGTCAGGCTAATTAACTTCGCACCTATAAACCTGTACGGCAGGAGAAGCAACACAAAACAGTTCCTCGAAGCACCTTCATCAGTCCAGCAGTCGGTCATCGAAAAAAAACAGCATTGCTACTAACAAGTCATATTGTAATTGATTAATATTCAATTCCACATGTAGTGATTAACACCGCACAGCAGCCGGATCCAACCACCGCCAATGACTCCTGATAGTGAGTGAGTGGCCTGCCAACAAGGTCACTTTTGCAACCGAAAATCAGTGCAAATGGGAATCAAGCCCACGATATTTCATAGCTGAAAAAATCCAAATCCTAGTTGACGATTTTTTTTGTCTTCATTCAGAGAATTCTCGCTCTGTCAAATATGATACATCTATTGAGCGTCCAGTTGTGTTTTTGGATGGTTTGAAAACATTGTTCAAGCATTCGAGTATATGTGGTGATTTCTTCTTCGTTCGACGTGGATATACATGCGTCAACACTCACATTTTTTTCAAGATGCCTCTGCTTTTTTACAAATCTTCGCGCCGACACAGGAACGCCGTTTAGTGAAGTAAAACCCCAAGGAACTCGTGATAAGGCAGCGATATAGATTCAATGATGGACAAATGAACTGGATCACACAGCTGTTGTCCTCTATGCTGAATAATGAAAGCAACACACCATAGGCGATCTCGAGGAGGATGCAGAGGAAGAAGTTTGTTGTGTAATGTCATCGACGCTGACGTAAAATTAAGTCCATAAAGCTTGGGCGCTACTCTGAATCAAATGCATTCCAAGTAGTAGTGGGCAACAGTACAGGGTGCTCACAGAAAACAGTGTCAGACATCATAAAGCTGGTAGTAGGTCTTCTCTCGATTTCCGACATTACGAGTAGATGCATGGTGTTCAATCAAATGGATGAGCGCTTATGCGAGGCGAGAACCATCGTTTCCAAGGACTGGAAAACTGAGAGTAAGCATAACACATTTTTCAGCATTTTCTGATGAATTCATGCGACTACATTCAGATATAATTGGTGCTGTGAATAAGACAATGGTCTGGATAAAGGCACTAGCCGTTGACAGCTTCCATTATATAAGCCGGAAGGGATCTCTGTGCCTTAACATCTGTATTACTTCAAACGTAGTAGGCTGGATTTTCTACTTCAAAAGCGGATCCACCGGAACAGTTCAAGATTCAATTGCTTGGCGGAACTCCGCGTTGGCCGCCGCATTCAGAAGTCTAATAACTGTGTCTGGTTACCAACTTCTGGGAGATTTCGGTTATGCGAACGGAAGTCGATTTACGACGCCGTTCCGTGCCAGCAATATTTGCGGGGACCACATTAAGAAGCACTCTAATCGATTACAGGTTGTCTCATGACATGATTTTCTGCCCTCTGGAATCAAAATTGACCCAGATCAAGCCGCTAAAGCAGAAATCGCCTATGCAGTCCTGCACAGCATCGGGATTTGCCTCGGTTTGAGTGTGATAACCTTTGAGTAATAAAAGTTTAACCACTCGGTACGTCGAGGGGCGTAAAGGGGGTATTAGGAGCTTCGATGACTTCGAAACGCTTGTTCGCAGCCGTTATTTTGCTATTCCAGGCTCAATTTCTACCGTTCTTTTGACACTGGTAGCCTAGGATCCTAATCGACTACCATTCTACGGAGGAAATTCACGTAGGACGACCATTGTGAACGCTACCCTTAAGTCCCAACACTGCAAGCTAAACAGGTCCTAAGTTCAGGAGGCTGAATCGTGTGGGCTACCTCATACCATAATCGCGCGTTTAAAAATTGAGATTTCAGCATGTCCTATACTCTATTCGATTTCCGGGCATCTCGTCCCCGCGGTGATTTCACACCTCAGTCGTAGCTTGCTACAGGTAGGAGTTTCCTCCCCTTTCAAGGCTTAGGTTCAGTATACCGCAATCATCAAACGCTAAGACTAAATAAGGCCTATCATTTAAAGGTCAATTTTCGATTTCTGGGTCGAGAGTGAACGGCTACGGGGACGAGATGCCATAGAATCTTCGGCCTATAATTAGCTGCGTGGGTGGTCCCAAAGACCGAATAGGGTGGTTCCTCAGCTCAATGTTAACCCAATTTCTTAAATCCATCGCAGCGCACTTACCCAAAACAAAAACCTTTCTGCACAATTTTCGTTCTGCACAACTCAGCAGCAACTTTGTAGTGGAATTCTTTGATGTTACAGTGCTTTAAACCAACGTTAGTAACGATGCGGCTATGGAAGCAGTTTTTTAGCTTCTGAATTAACATCGGAGCATGATTGCCACGCATGTTTTTTTCTGTACACAGCCTATTGGTTCTTCTTAAGGAGTGTCTCGGTACTAACGTTCCCAAACGAGAGCGTAAATGTTTTGCGTAGTTACGAGGGTTGGCTATCGGTCAGTGGCTGGCACTAACGTTTGCTATCGCCTTCATGGCGAAAGTCGAAGCACATGTGCGCGAAACCGTTCCATTGTTTCAACTGCGGTCCATTAATGACTGTCTCATATACTTCGCCAGGCAAGGAGAGATGAACAAATGTTTCGACCTAATGAACAGCCAGTCAGCGCTCATCAAAACGAGCCGGAAAAAACCGTCGGCGAGGGTCACCATTTCTGAACGTCCAAATTAAGCTAGTGAGGGACAGAGAAATTACTGAATGGTACCGCAAACTTTCAAGAAAAACTATTTGTGTACACGGATCCAAAAATATTCTTGTTTTATGGTGGTCTGCGCACCCTACACAGGCGAAATCAGCGGTTGTCAGAAATTTTTTTCTATCGCTAAAAATGAGTGTTTTGGCGCATAGGCGCGTGGGCAGCTGAAAAGGCTTGCAATCCAAATTGCAATTCTCAACGGCTAGGAATCACACTTAGAAAGAACGGGGCCCACCCAGGTATTAGCGGAACAAAAATATGAATTTTCGGAAACCGGTTCTCGGGTTGCGGAACAAATTTTTTTCTCGGGTTTCGGAAATCGGGCGCGAAACGCCTGAAAATGCGCGGAAATGCGGTTCTTGGAACGCTAAACGCGGAAAAATTTAGAGATCATCCAATGCTTTCTTCCTCCCAGATGGCCCGATATTTTCGCATTCCGCAGCGCTTTTTTGCGGTTTTCGGAATGCGGAACGCGGAACGCCAAAAATGCGCGAAACTGCGGGTCTCGGAACGCGAAACGCGGAACTCCGCTCATCTCTGGGCCCACCCACGGCGGACAGCATATCCAGGACACACAGGAAGGCGATAAAGCTTCACTCCTAATGCCCTATTCACATGAGATGAACATCGCTATTCAAAAACGCTTGACCGGGGTAGGGTTAGAAAATTTTGTGCATATAGGGACCCTTCAACTAATTTGAAGCGGCAGTTGGTTCGAAATCGCTAAGATGGCAGTGTCTGCGTTGCCCCACGTTTCGTCATCTGTCTATCGGGTAAGGAGGATGACTGCGCTGCTTCGGTTTTCATCTGCATCATCACACTTCAGAGCAGCTGGGAAGAGTATGCCATCGAAACAGCTCTACCTTTACACGTGCGATTAAAGGAAAACCCAGATGGGAAAAAAATCGCGAGGCAGCACTGCACTAAGTTGCTATAGGGTTAACTGCCACGACAGGGATGTTTTTGAGGTGAGAGTCGAGGTCCTAGCGCGAAGGCCGAGCCTGGTGCGTGAAAATCACTGGAAACGTTCTGGATCAGTGCGATGAATTCCAAGGTCTATCGGAAGGAGGAAGATGTAAATATAACACAGGAACTCCAACCCTGCATCAGACTCGCTTCCGATTGGAGTACTTCCTGCCACTCTGGAGCCGGATTCATCAACCGAGGCGAATTCGCCGAAACGTTAGTCAATTGATGTCATAATGACACGTCGTGCGAGCGGCTACAAACAAACGTTCAAGTTCCTGTTCTGAAGAAAGTTACTTTAGCAGTGATGTCTTGGCGGTGCGGAATAAAGTTGTGTTTTTCAGCTAAGACATGCACAGAAACTCCAGGCTTGCGTCCGCACACACAGAGGAGCACGATAATCCTGAAGTCTTTTTATGATAGAGTGGGCTCATTTCGACGATCTAGTAATGACATGGATGGTAAAACCATCATGGCGTTTCGTGGTGACCGGTCATGGCGGTCTCGCGGTCAGCGCGTGTATTGAGTACCATGAAAGTCACCTAAGAGGAAAAGTTACGAGTGGGAGAACGAAGAGAAGATGGTTACCGATCGAAGGATTTCACGCACTACTGCTGAGTGCGCCTTCTCAGACAATGGGAGCAGCGGAGAGTTGGCGAAAATTCGCCAGTTGCTCAACAGCTAGGTGATAATTAGCATTTAGCTAACCAATGGCAAACACTAGGCCGACATATGACACACACTCGCCATATCATCAAGTCATGCCACAAGTTAAGGATTGTGTTTTTTAGAACGCGGGCCAGTTCGTACATAGGTGTTTGTTATCTTCGCCTGTTGTGAACACGTATACTAACTGGGTACGTCCCTAAATAAATGAATGAATTAAGGGACGCTCACGTCATTCACTGTTAACCAAAACCTGTGCTGAGCGGCCTCGCAAAACTGAGCCAGATAAGCGAGGCGATCTTAGGTGGGCACGAGGTAACGGCAGTGGCACCATAATTTAATCGACTTCTGGCGAAGATCTATGTGTGTAACTAAGGATAAAACATCCGTTAAAAATATTAATGGGCCTAACTGAGGTCAACAAATTTGTTACGGTCGGCCCAGCGTGTCATGGCGAACCGTGACTTTCGTTTGCAGCCAACGCGTTCTAGGATCACGGCTCATAGAAACGCGCTCCAATCGCGACGAGCGCACGCGTGCCTGGTGCGAGATGGCGTAAACATATTTCAAAATTTTGGCCACCAGCTTTCATTCCTTTTACTTCTCCTAGGCTTGGTGAGCCTATCCCTCTCCCTTCTTGCTACAATAGAATTCGTCGTTGGAGCCTAATCTCTGGCTCACGACAAGATATTTCATCGCTTACACCGGCCGCACTCTTATCCGACCGAATTTTTTCCCGGTTTGCCCAGGTTTGCGGGCTTATTTTATTTTGTAAAATTGATGGTTTTTGGACTGGTCGTCTAGCTCAAACAGCCGTAACACCCGAAAGACATCACTCACCGTTTCAGTCATTGCTTGGCTGGCTGTTTTTCTGAGTGAGGCTCGTTGGAAAACTTCTGGTGCCTGTTTTGGTTGCGGATTCTTGAAACGAGAAGAGGTCAGCGCGATGGTCGTGCAAGAGATTTCGATTGTCGGAACGTGTTGAGAGAAAGGTGGGACTATTTCAATTAGCAATAAGTCACTCCCCTCAATTATTTCCTAACCTTTAAAAATCCATTGAACCCCCCCCCCCCTCTTCTTTCGTCCCACTCTCTCTCTCTCTCCAACTCCATTGCTGGACCTTCTTCACATATTCGGTCGTGGAAGGGCACGATCACCGTCACCGAGAAGACCTTCCCAGAGGAAGCTTTCTTCACCGTTGCCGAGGAAGCCCATCTGTGAAAAAAGAGGCCGTCGTCTCAGAAGAGAATCCCGCCAAAAAGGACGCAGTCGCCATCGCCTAAAAGAGCTGAGCGAAAGAGGTCAAAGTCACCTCAACCCGAGGGTAGGAGGAGATCTCTGTCATACAGAGACGAGAGAATTCATCATCTGAACGTGCCCGCCCCGTGGCCACCACGTTCGTGGTTCCCGCCTCTGCGCCCGTCGCGAACCCCCTGATGTTTGGAACTCAGCGCTTCCTCCGCGCCATCAGCAGGTGACTCACGTCTAGGCAGCAAAACGTGAGCGCCTTCCTATCTTCATGCATGCGGGCTGCCACAGAAAGTGACAGAGGAGGCAGCTCTTTGCAGGCGGCATAAGAGCGACCCATGGGCGTGAGGTAGGTGCTGAACTCGACGGTGGCGGCGCGATATGCGCGGTAGGTGCTGCATAGCACGCACAAAGGAGCCTGCTCTTCTCTCTCGCTTTTCCAAATTGATCCTTCAATTCTATCTGTTACACACGAAAACTCGTTATGTCTGCGAATTCGCGGTCGCCATCCATCAACGCTGAAAGGGACACGTTGCTCAATCAACTCGTGAGCGAAGTGGATCAAAGGTTCGGGTTTATCCTGGACGTTAAGAGAGCGAAATCACACTTCGACTACATTAAACAGAGGGCTCTTCATAAAGGCTTCGAAATCAACAAGTGGGGACGGCAGGAGAAGATGTAAGCACAGTATTCCCACCATCATGATAGTGATTCAAGATGATTGTCTGAGTACAGAGGAGGGACTGGTGGAGGCTTGAACAAGGAGAAAGAGGCTATTTTTCAAACAGACATTGGTTTCAACGATGACGTAGATGAGGCATCGTGGGAAGTATTCCGCGGGACACCGTCGGTCGTAAGAATGGATGGAGGGGAGACAAGCGTTGGTGCCTTACACACTCCACGAAGCAACAGTGAAAGCGTCGTCACTGTTGTACAACAGAGGTAATTGATAGAGGATGAAATCTGGACATGCTGTCGATATTTCACTGATGCTGCTTTTTCAGATCCGGCAATTCCAACATGGAGTCGGACTCAACTTCTGGTGAAACAGTCAGAGGAGATACAGCGTCGTTGTCCCAGGATGGTGGCGTTCGCCCGCAGAAGCGTACCAACAAAGAAAAAGTGAAGCAAGATTATGGCCATGCAATACTGCATAGGCTGCCGTCGGTGGTAGGATGGCGTCGTATAATTTTTAGGGTGAACTATATTTTGAAGCTCGTCATTAGTTTTTTGAATTAATTTTTTTCATTCAAAGTCCGTGGATTAGAATGTTAAAACACTCTAAAAACACTACGGGGGTGCGCAATTTTGTCAAAAGATTTTAAAACAAAAGAGGGATGAGAGCTCCGCCATGGTTCTTGCTATTGCATTCTGCCCTTGTTATAAATTGTGAACCCTGCGTGAGGGGAGCGTCATAAAGTTTACATGTTTTCGGTTTGGTCGACGGTTCGAGTTTAGGTTGGGGGCTGGTCACGTGATTGAGAATTAACTGATGAAGCAGTCGAAAATGATTCGAAAACGGAGAAATGTCGTATGAGAGATGGCTTGAATACAATACGTTTTCGTACAGTTATAGCTTATGTGGCGGGTTACACATGTGGGCATCTGTACGAGGGTTGTTATATGTTCGTGAAAAGGTACATGGATGAAACTAACAAATTATGAATCTCGTGAAAGATCTCGTGAAATCTACACAGAGGCTTGAGCGATATCCAATATACCGAGAACACTGGTGTTAGATGTTAGTTGAAATTGAAACATTCACAGAATAAAAACGTCGTCTAGAATGCACTTACAAGGAGTTAGTAATATGTATAAGCTCTTCTATCTACGTTCTGTGGGGGATGAGGCATTGTGCTCTTCACAGCACCTAAAGGCTGCCCACTCTGTGCTCCTAATTCGAAGCCCATAATATATAAGATAACACACGCTTTGATTATTTTTTGAAGCTTAGGAAGCTCAATTCTTGTTATGTTGTGCAGGATAGGGAAACGCCTCTTTAACGCCCTAAAAGCCTGTTCAAGAACTCTGCGACACTTGATGTGTTCCTTGTTAAAGCGCGTCTTTGCAGGATCAGCCTCGGCCCTGGGTTCTCTATAGGGCGTCACTATGGCGCTGGAATTGGCGTAGCCCGCGTCGCCGAGAAGGCAGTATCCAGCAACGCGATGCGGCCGAACATCGCCATACTGCCGAGTCATGCCGACTGCCAGGGTAGTTGCAGTTGATGAATAAGAATCTTTCCCAGGCGTCGACAATCGCTAACATGTTTACCGCAGGGTAACCTTTACGGCAGTAAAACTGGTCTCCGTATGCGCGTGGCCTTCGTATCCTTATGAGGCACTCGCTGATACAACCAATCGCATCTGAATAAGAGGTACAATGGTTCAGCCTTTAGTACACAAACTCGCATTTCATACTTACTGGTAAATCGGCTTCTCTTTGAAAATTGTGTAGCCTTCTCCCTGCACCATGCGGCATCATCAAGCGGGTATCTCATAAAGAACCCTTCAATGTCGGGATGCATGAGGGCTTCGATTACCCTACCAACGAGATCGCTGACACATTTCTGGCTCACTCCGAACACATCGGCGACGAGAGAGAACAATTGTTGCGAGAAACCGCAACGTAATCAGCACCTTCAGAAATTTAGGTTAAAACATTTACTTTTATTATTATGCTGAAAAGTTCATACCTGGTTTCTCTTGTTGATAACCCATGGCTCAAACCCATTCATGGGAGCAGGGGGGGGGATAGGGTTAGAACAATTTCATTCACTTGGTGTGGATAGATTTGGTACTTGGAGAAGAAGATTTCTTCGTTATCCTCGAACTCTTCAGTTGGGTAACGCCTGCGATAGTTGACGTTACGTCGCCTTTGCGTCGGGTGCACTAACAGCAGAGCCGTATTATTTCCCACCATGAGTTCTGAAGACTGAGAAATTGCCAGGTGAACAATATTTAACAACACGGACGATTAGTAATGTCGAAGGTTCAGATGTAGACGGAGCCGAAAGCTGTCCTCACTGTTTGAGCTGCGCCCTATTTATTTATTCATTATCTACGCCCATAGAACGCGCCAAAACAGTGTACCTTGAGAACCAAAAAGTAGTGAATATTCAAGAAAGAAAATGAAAAAGCAAAAAAAGAAAAACATTCAAAAGGAAAAGAAAAACGGGAAATCAAACTTCAAGTATCTGCGGAAAGCCGGGATACAGTCATAGTCACCGGTAGTAATTTGTATGATGTGAGAATTCTTTTTTTCTGCTGTGTGGACGTTTATTTATTTATTTGAGTACGCCGTATAAGGCAAACGCTGGAAAGAGAAAAAGAACTTTGGACGAATAAACATGATCTCAAATTAGCAAAAGCATACATCTATGATTTCAGCAAAAGTTTTACCCTTCCCCGTCTGAACGTTGTCATTGACCTGGCAGTTTTTTTTACCGTTGTCATTGACCTGACAAGACATTGCCAAACGAAAGCGAAAATAGACTGGATGAGAGAAAAAAGAAAAACAACGTTGTAATTGAATTGCGATACAAAGCCCATGAGGTTGGCGCGGACAGTGTCAGGCAGCTATAACACCTATATTTAGAGTTCACGCAATCATTTTAGTCTGATGAATGGACGGGTCTGCGACGGTAGATCACCGCGCGCGCGATCGAAATCCCTTTGGCCGGTATGAAGGCCAACACTGCACGGCCAGGAGCTTGGTTCATGGGTCAGACTAAAATGAATATGGATACCATATATACCGGAGCTTCGAAACATGGGTGACGAACAGTAACGAAAATTAGGGTTGATCCGTTCTGCACCTAAGTATCGAAATAATATGGTACAAGTGCTCTCAATTTCAGTTCGCACGGAAGTGGTTGTGAATCTGCCGAGGAAATAGATGTCGGCGATCCACGCCCGTTTCTGGTATGTAGAGCTGTTCATATACTTGTAGCCGCAAAGTTTTTATGATTTCCTCATTGTACACAGTTTAGGATAATTTTGCCGGTATGAGGAGGGCATTGAAGCCAAAGCGTGAGAGCTAGGTTTAAAAGCAGAGCAGGTTGCTTGATGCAAGTGTAGCAGCAGAATTCCTGTCGTTGATCGGTGCAAGATTTCTTGTTTTTCAGCGGCAAGACGATTTTTTCAAGGCGATGACCAACACGATGAATGAAGTGCTCCAGTACGTTCGCGAATGCCGGCAAGAGTTGAAAGGAAACCCGAGGCCTGGCGTAGGAGATCCGAATCTGGAGCCATCGACTTCAGGGTCGTTGAATTAGGCCGACAGAAGTTTCGGCTTATAACCAGCTACTTTTAGGTAATTAGCGGGATTGAGGCGCAATCGGGAGCTACTGAGCCGCTCCATTGTGAACAATACTTATTTTTCATTAGTAACGCGATGAATACCAAAAGCCTGTTAATGTGCACTTGTTCAACTAAGTTTTCCCAATGAGGCAATTCCTGAACGATTGTGGAGATACTGATCTTCCCTTTGACCTTCGGTTCCTTTGACTGGGATTGATTTCGGTTTACCAAATAATGATAAGAGATGGGGTCTTGATTTAGAGCCTCATATTTGAACACCGTTTCTTGAGCGGTATTAAGTTCGGTTGAAGATTTTTCCACAGTCCCTCTCAGTTTCATTAGTGTATACAGGCCTACGAAGATCCGCAGCAGCGACTACCTCTCTTTTCAGTTCTGTTCCAATCCTGAGGCGTTGCTCCTAACGCTACGTCGCAAGGGTCAAGATACGAAGCTCTTGACAGGGTTAAGAAAAGAACAAAACTCAGTTACAATCAAACTTCAGGGACAGGGGCTCTCTACACACCGAGGGAGCAGTTGTCTCGCATTTTGCGGTTCTAATTCCACTCGGGACCACTTCACTCGCGCTGCGTGGCGCGACGTCCCAAACCGCAAAAGCAGGACAACTCATCCCTTGGTGTGTAGAGAGCCCCTGTCCCCAAACTTCAGGTTTTGAAAATTTCAGGTTGCAGTATGAGGCCCCAAATCAAGATTCCATTCACCAAGATCGTTTCATATCTGCATCATAATTACATTATGCGATGCCTGCCGAGGTTTGAAGAACGGAAGAATGTATATTTTGGTAATCATTCTAGATTTGTCTTAATATCAGAGCCTAGTTGAAAAAATGATTACAGCAAGTTGCGTAAACAAGTTCGCATCATTATTGCAATTATATTGTGATATTTGTGTTGAAAGGGCTCTGTATGGCATTTCATTCCTCGTAGTTATTTGTCTGAATTGTTTCGAACTACTTTTTTTTAAATCCTGTTCTCGAGCATGTTGCCGAAGGTCATGTGGGGAAGAGAACTCTATTTGTTTTGAAAAAAAAAAAGAATCAATTATGTAATTTTTTTGACAACGCCCAATGCCATGTACTCGACAAAAATACCCACGCTAAGTTTTGTAAAAACGGGGAGCATCTGGCGAAGTTTGCAAAAAAGCGTTCGACGCATGTAACTTTTTTGAATGAAGACTTTTTTGAATTCTGAAAACGCTCTCATATTCACAGATCAAATGTCTACCTAATCATGTGACTTGTTAGCCGTAGTTTTCTAAATTCGCTTAGTTTTTGACTGAACCCAGCAGACGTTTGAGTGTACACAGGGAACGTTCGAGCGATATAGCGTGCACAACTATATTGCGAAAGTATCCCGCATTTCGCATAAAGGTGTCGCCGTCCGGCACACTAAGGCCTCTGATCCATAACACCTTAGGACCCGTACCTAGGGAGTTCATGGAGTCTTTGACCACAAGCCACATTTTCGCCACCCTAAATTGCCGGTCTTTGTCGAGTGACATCCAACAATCTGCGCTGTCCAATCTTCTGAGCTACTTCCAAGCACCGTTTGCTGCTTTGCAGGAAACTCGCCTCAAGCATGGACCCGTCATCAACGTCGGAGAGTACGCCATCTACTGCGGTGACGCTGATGATAGGAGAGTGGGAGGCTGTGCGATAGCTGTAAGGAAGGACTACAATGGTATGATCGAGGAATTCGGCTCAACGTCGTGTAGGAATGCATTTGTGCGCCTGCGGGATCACAAAGGATTCAATCTGTGGATAGTGAGTGCTCATGCGCCCACCGAAACCGCCGAAGACAATTCCAAGGATGCCTTCTATGAGGAACTCAATACGTTGCTAGCCAGGATACCTTGTCAACATGCTGTTGTCGTGGGAATCGACGCAAATGCGAAGATGGGACTTGATCAGGAATCCGAAGTACTCGGTAAATGTTTCTACCCAGTGGAGCAAACATCGGACAATGGCTACCGCCTTGTCGACTTGTGTGAACGCAGTGGTCTGCTTATTGCATCAACATTCAAGAGGAATCATTGCCGCCATCAGCTTACGTGGCAGGGACCAACCCAGCTATCTCTGGTAGAGCAGCGGAAGAGTAAGATGACGCTTTGAAACTACAGCTCGACTGCGCTCAGACGAGGAATATTCCAGTATCGGACATTCGAAGATCTAGAGCTGTGAGGGATGTCGCATTCGATTCGGATCACCGTCCAGTTCTGTTGAACTTCACTGCGAGGATTCATAAGAGGAAGCGAGAGGCTAAGCCTCTCCACAGGATTGATATGACAAGTCTCAGGGATGAATAATGCACAAGGAAATTCCGGCAACTTGTTTCTTTTCATATTGTGTACGGACTAAGAAGAAACTTCGCGACGCGGACTCTTTCGTCGAGTGCATCCAGGACGCTTCGAAAAAGGCACTCCCGGTTCTACAGTCTAAGAAGAAGCTCCCCTACGTCTCAGAGGAAACAACATCTACCTACAACAGAGTATGTGCTCTCCGAACTGCAGTAAACTTCGTGGAGGAGAAGCGTCTGAGGAGGAAGTTGCGTCGGCAGCTTCAAAGTGACCGCGACCGAGAATGGACGTGTAGAGCTAAGGAGTTTGAGAAGGATTGGGAGGAAAAGAACCCGAGGAAAACCTACACGTTGTTACGACAGTATAGCGGCAAGATGGAGAGATGTTCTGCTGTCCTCAACACTACCAATGGAGTTGCAGTTGGTGATGCGACGCTGCTATTATGGAAGGATTACTTCGATTCACTACTGAATCGTCCAGCGCCATCAGTACCAGAGCTGCCGCATTTTTAGAGAGCACATTAAGATGTCAGTGTGGAACCGCCGACTGAGGCTCAAGTTTTGAATTGCGTCCGCAAAATGAAGAATGGAAAGGCAGATGGAGATGACAATATCACTGCTGAAATGCTAAAAGCTCTCCCTCCGTCTGGGATTCGTGAAATGACCAACACTATTCGTACCATATGGATGAGCGAAAGGATACCCGATTCGTGGAGGCATGCGATCATCGTACCTCTTCACAAGAAGTTATCCGTCACGGAGCCCAAGAACTATAGGGGGATCTCTCTACTGCGTGTCATGTACAAGGTTTTTGAACGTATCATTCTCGAGCGACTCACCAAACATTGTGAGGAAACGACCAGAGAGGAGCAAGCCGGTTTTCGACCTGGAAGATGACCAAGTGTTCGTCGTGAGAAGAGTAATTGAATCGTGGCAGCGGTATTCAAAGCCATTACAGCTTGCTTTTTTTGGACTTTGAAGCCGCATTCGACTCTCCTCATCGTGATCGATTGCTCAACGCTCTGGGAGCCGATGGAGTCCCGAAAAAATATGTTCGACTAATCGAGGACATGAACAAAGGAACAACAGCAGCAGTTCGTACGCCTGTCGGGTTTACGTCAGCTTTCGAGGTGAGAACAGGAGTAAGGCAAGGAGCTGTAGCAGGACCTTTTCTATTCAACCTCGCCGTTGATGACATCATGCGTAGAGGTGCAGAACAGTTTCCTGCGAACGTGATCCTAACACCATCAGGACGCTCCCTTGTCGACCTGGAGTACGCCGAAGACATTGTGTTATTCGCTGAAAACAACACGCAACTGCAAAGGATTGTGAACCTCGTTTCGAAGTGTGCCGCAGCCTATGGGCTTCGTCTTCGTCCGGACAATTGCAAGCAGATGTGGGTCTCTTAGAGGCCTTCAACGGGAGTTTGTGTGGACGGACAACGTATCGAACTGGTGGAAGCCTTCTGTTATTTGGGCTGTTTGCTGAAGAACGGTGGTAGTTATGTAGCGGATATTCAACAACGATGTTCGAAAGCTACGTCTGCATTCAATCCTCTAACCAAGTGTTTGTGGTCTACCCCCATCGCGAAGGAAGTTGAGTGGTGCGTCTATCTATCCGCTATTCGCCCTATCATGATTACGGATCGGAGACGTGGGCAGCACCGAAGACGCAGATGGAAAGGTTGGATTGCACGGAGAGGAAGCTGTCTCGACGTTTGCTCGGATATTTCTGGCCGCGGATGTTCCACAACGAAGATCTCTACAACGAGATTGAGGCCTTACATCAACGTTTGACACGAGGGAGGTGCCAACATCTCCTCAGACACCGTTTCGATTCGAGCGCCGCCAGAACGAGGTTGGACCGTTGAACCGCTCTGGCTCGAAACGAAAAAAGGGGCGGGGTCAACCCGAAACGTGGCTCGTTCGTTTCGGGAATGGCATCGGTTCACTTCTCAAAGCCGGTATTGCAGCCTCGAGGATTTCGTAACCAATCCGTGGATCGTATGTCGGTCCACCTGTCATATTCGGGACTGCAGTCTCGGTTATGACGTCACTACTTCGTGCATCGCGCATCGGTTCACCTTTCATAGCAGGGATTCTATTGAGATGATGACGTCATCATCTTGTTACCATCGATTCTACGCCCTATACCCTTGATAGCGGTCACCGCGATGACGTCATCCTTGATTTTCGGAGCTTTGTGGCTATATGGCTTTGCCACCATGCTTGAAGATTCAAGGACGACGACGTCGTCGCGGTTACCGCTATGAAGGGTGCAGGGCGTAGAATCAATGCTAACAAGATGCTGACGTCATCGTCCTGATTTTGACCATGGAAATCCTACACTTCAACAAATATTTAAATTTAATAACACAACAATAAGTTTTTTGGTGATTCGTTTCCATTGATTCATAGCTCAGAGCTTTTGTTCATTCTTGCCCTGTTTTGCTTCTCATAGTGTCGTCTTCGGAGCTAACTTCCGGTCCGCAATTGCGGATTAGGGCTCTTGCATCATGCAACACGACGATAATCGTGCTGGAAGAAAGGTGAATCGTGCCGGGACCAAGCAGTCCAAGGACGAATCTTTTCCTGTTGCGATAATATTGGGTGGTCGTCTCATGGCGCCAAACAGTGAGGGGGGAGGGCAGATCAGTGGGAACGACTGTCAACGGTAATGGTCGAGAGACGACCACCCGATAATATTTAGCGGTGCCTGAAGGCCATAACTGCGCACTGACGGGAGTTATGCTGGGACCTCTCCGTGAGTGAAATTTTCACTTGAGTAATAATTTCTTCCGACCTTTTCCCTCTAATGGGAACAAGCTCAAAACGACGAGCTCAACTCACCACGCCGAGCAAAGAACAAATAGTGCAAAGTTGGTGCAGTTCTCTGCGTTGTCACCATGGGGTAGATCTCATATAACATCATATAGCGGCGCAGAACGGCAAATTTTGCACTGAAAAAAGCGAAGAGCTCAAGGTTTCCTCGGTTTCCCATATCGCTTATTTTCTCACCGAAAAAGAGGACAAAAATCGACAAACACACACTCTCGAGTATTAGGCTTTCCTTCAGATTTTTAGCAACATATGTACTGTCATTCTTGCAACCATATTCCGGTCCGCACTTGCGGACAACGGCTGCTGCATCACGCAGTAAGATGATAATCGCGCTTGGACCAATTGGTCCCGGCGCGATTCAAATTTCTCCCAGCACGATTATCATTGTGTCGCGTGATGCAACAGCCGTAGTCCGCAATTGCGGATCGGAATTTGGCTTCGAGAACCACAGTATATGTAGTTTTCGCAGTTTAAACTACATAGGTACTCTGACGATGGAAGTTTTGGATGTTTAATGGCCATGAATGTTTCGAAACGCATCAAAATCTTGATGCTTTCCTTCTCTTTCTATTCATAAGTTGGTTTCTGCCTCAGCTGTGTTTATTTTTAGAGCTAAAATTTTTAACGCTACACGATTGAAGGCTAACGACAAACGAGGGTTTTGGCCGGTTGAACGACTAACGACTAACGAATTATTAGGTTGATGCAAAAGTTTCCGGACTTTTCACGACTTTGAATGAAAAACATTTGTTTCAAAAACAAACAAGCCTCACCCAACAAAATAAGCTCCATCACATTAAAGGATCTTTCGCCACCGATCGCGCAGATCATGAATTCCCGAAGCGTAGAACTGTGGCTGTTCCGAGTCGAAGTATTCTTCTAAGGCCATTTTGACTTCGTCATCGTTAGTGAACTGTCTTCCATCCAGGAAGTGCTGCATCGGGCGGAACAGATGGTAGTCGGAAGAAGCAAGATCTGTGCTATATGGTGCGCCAGGAAGAACTTCCCAGCAAAGTTCCAGCAGTTTCTGGTGAACACTGTTCGCCTTCTTCACGACAATGCTTGGCCACACGTATCTCGGATAACCGGACAGAAACTGCAGGACCTTTCCCTGGACGTTTTTCCTCACCCTCCATATAGCGCGAATGTTACCCCTTCCGACTACCATCTGTTCCGCTCGATGCAGCACTTCCTGGATGGAAAACAGTTCACTAACGATGTGGAAGTCAAAATGGCCTGAGAAAAATACTTCGACTTGAAACAGCCAGAGTTCCACGCGTCGGGAATTCATAATCTGAGCAATCGGTGGCGAAGGGTCCTTGAATGTGATGGAAATTATTTTGTTGGGTGAGCCTTGTTTGTTTTTAAAATTAATGTTCTCTATTCAATGTCGTGAAAAGTCCGGAAACTTTTGCATCAACCTAATACAAAATTTTTATTACGCACATCCCCGTTGTGTGCAGTGAAGCCTGCGATGTCTAAGCCGGGCGGCGCTGAGTTGAAACGGATGCGGCACGACCGCCCCCTGGTATTAGATTGTCCCCTCCACTGAGGAGATTCTGCTAGCTTTCTACCCATATTCTTAGCATACTTCGTCTTCTTCACCTTCGAATCCACAGAATAACGAGCATTAGGCTGGCGGAATCATTTCATTTTCATTTTAACAGTGAAGGGCGATCTTGTACATGCTGAGTGGCTGCGCCGCGCCAGCTTCAACTCAGTGTCGCCCGGCTCAGTCGTCACAGGCTTGACTGTACGGTGCCGGGCAGGCAATCAGAAATGTGTCGAGGGGAAAATTATCTGAAGACGAAAGAAGTGAAGTGATTACACCAAAACGGAGCAAAAGGCCTAAAATTTAAAAAAAAAACAGATTTTATTCAGCATCTAGCAGTGGCTAGCCAGCTAAATTTACCGCAGAATGTGTGCGCAAATGGTGGGTTACAAATCTTCTGTAGACCTCAGCTTTACCCCTACGAAGGCTTATTATTGACAGCCCTTAACGCTAGGATTATAATCATCACCCTAGTTTTGTCCAGAGTTGAGTTGGAAGCGATTTATCTAAAACGGGCACAGAACACGCGAAAACGCGTCCTCACGCGCTTTCTGACCAAATGCTACAAGCGGCATTGTAGAGCCTCTCTCGCTCATATGAGTTCCAAAACCCCTTGTTCATTGACAGATCAAAAATCGGTTTACGAAAACCCGCTGTTTTCAACAGTTTCCTGCTTTGGAAAACTGAAATAGAGCCAAAAATATTCACCTCTGGCGACAGGTTACAGAGAAGCTTATTATATCCCTTGAAATCCGTTATTCCTTCATTTGCATACGGGTTTCGTTGGTTTTTTCGTCCGTTTCCCATACTACCAGCCCCGAACCCTCGATTAAAGGCAGCATACACACATACGTGATTGAGATATCTACGGAAATAGAATGGTATAGCTCAGAATACAACGCCTACGCATTTTGAAGTGTCAAAAACGACCCATAATGCCGTTACAGGAATAGCAAGATTGGCCCCGCCCGTTTTCTCACACCCCCTTGTATTTGCGCTTTTCCTGCAACCCAGGGTTGCTGGGTCATCTTCAACGTCGGTACTGTTGGCGGATTGCCTAACAAACGGACCACACACGTCACTGACGGCGAAGATGACCTAGCAACTTTGCGTTGGAGGGAAAGCGCAAATACAGGGGGCGTGAAAATACAGGGCGTGGCCAACTTCTAACTCCTGTAGGGGCATTGAGGGTCGTTTTTGACACTTCAAAATGCGTAGGCCTCATGTTGTAAACCATACGATTCGATTCATATAGTTATCCCTACCATGTTTACGAGCGCGTATGCTGCCTTTAATGTTATATAATCGATATCATTTTTGAGCGTGTCTGCTGCCTTTGAGAGAAATTTTGTGCTCCGATCTTGAGTAAAAAATTCAATTTATTTCATTCGAATTTATACAGTCCTTGTGCATTGCCTAGAATTGAAATTGACTGGAACTGAACTGAAAGGCTTATTTACCTTAGGCCTCCTTCAGAGTGTGATCGTAATGCAACACTACCGTGTGAACGGCGACGCGACAGTGCGATCGAGGCATAAAGTCGCCGAACTGCGCGAAAAAACTTTTTTTTTGAGGCGACTGTGTAGGGATGTGGTGCGACCTGATTGTGCGACGCGATCAGATCGGTCTGATTGTGAGATGTTTCTACTCGATCACGTCGCAGTACGATCGCATTCTGAGAGGCCTTACCGTTGCTAATCAGAAATTAAGTTCCGCTGCTCTATGTATCTAGTTCATTATCGCTTTTAAGGTGATCGTACAGTAGTGACCACAACCCAAAGTCACGGTACCAACGAAAGAAAGCTCTTTTCTGAGGCAGAAGCATATGCCGTTAAACTACATATGCCGTCCGAGAAATCTGTATTCTGATGCTGTGGACATGCACCACGGAGAAGAAATTTTTAAATCGTAACTACAAATCAAAGCGAGCTCTCGTCATTATGAAACAAATTTCCGAAAAGTCACTGAAACTATATCAATAAGTATTTGATCAATGTGATTACCCCGGAGAGCTACAGATCGCAACTGCTGACGATAAAAACAGCCGCAAACTCAGAAAATATTTCTTCACTAAGCATTCCTAAGCAATATAGGGTCAGAAGGTTACTCATGGATTGGGAGAAAGCAACAGAAATCAAAATGAAAGTCAAACATGTTTCATCCATGAATGGACGGCACGAGGAATCGATCGATGCAAGCGGTAGTTTTGTTTCGCTGTCGGTCCAATCGAGTTGATTGATAAGTACGCCCCCTACTCCCCAACGTCTCCCGTTTCTCTCGGGGAAAACGGGAAGGCGGAGCTTTGCCGAAACGTCTCTCGTTTTCCCCGACGCGGCAGAAAGAAGCGGTCCGGCCATCGGTCGAATAGAACTGGTGCCTGGGTCCCAATGCCATCTCAAGCGGCAACGGAAGGTCGTCTTCGTCTGTTGGGACATATTTTAAGAAGACCGCCAGATCGTCTTTTTCAGCACGCTCTAAGGATGCTTCCAAGTCCTGTCTGGAAACGGCCACCTGGACGTAGGCGGAAGTTTTGGACGGATGTGGTGAAGGAGGATTTGAAATCACTCGGCATTGAAAGGCAATTCAGGCGCGATGTTTTACTTCGCAGGAAGTGGAATAGCGACCAATGGATGGATTGTGTTCAAATTGTGGCTGAGGACCGTGACAAATGGACACGGCTGACTACTAGGACGGCACGATTTGGTGAAGATGCGGAATGACCGCGTCAGGCAAAAGCCAACCGTTTTAGTCAAGTCAAGTCAGTCAATCGTTTATCGAAAACGTCGCGGGCGACGAAGCGCGGCGATACCTTGAGCAGTATTTGTACAAGTAATTGAAGAGCAATCTGCATGCTTTCTTCATCAATCAGGTGAAGGTGAGAGAATCTCAAGGTTTGTGTAGGTTGAATTTTCGAAACCCTTCACTAAACACGCTTAAGAACTTCCTGAAAAGTCAGAGCTTTTGTTGCGAAAATCCCGGACTCCTCCTAGAGATTCTCTTACCTGCATCTAATTTATGAAGAAAGCATACAGATTGCTCCTCCAGTACATTTACAAATACTGCTCAAAGTTTCGCCGCACTTTGCCGAGCACGGCGTTTTTGAAAAACGGTTGCTAAAATTATTTACTTCAGAAACAAAGCGATTCTAGGGAGCCTAGGCCAGCAAGTCACATAATTAGGTAGCAGTTTGATCTGTGAATATGATAGCGTTTTCAGAATTCAAAAAGTCTTAATTCAAAAAAGTTACATGCATCGGACTTTTTTTGCCAAGTTTACCAGATGCTCCCTGTTTTCACAAAACTTAGCGCGGATATTGTACAGTGTTGATTTTATTGGATTGCTGAAATGTCGGTTGCGAGTAGTATACTATACTACTTGATTCCAAGGGTAGCCCTATTTGTCGTTATGCAATATCTCTTCCCAAATGGGTATTCTGTATAGGAAGATAGTATTTTGTTATTGTTACTCGTTATTCTCACTTGCTATTACTTACGTTTAGAACGGGTACTCATTGTAGACTAATTGTCGTGTTAAGTGTTGATGAAATTTTAACTAATGTTTTTTTATCATGTTCTGTTGGGTTCTTTTGTCTACGAGTTTCCCAAAACGCCGCGGAAATGAAAAAGCCAAGAGTAATTATAAGGAGGGTGGAAATTGTCCCAAGAGTCCTGAGTTTATCCATTTATTTAACACAGAAAATGCGGTATAATTTTCAACAGGATCAAATATGACAACGTTTGAATTGAATGCTACTATTAAAGGAGAAGAGATTTCGCACGGATGCTTTAAAAGGCAATGTGGGCGATGAAATCTTCGAATAACGAAACCCAGTATCCTTCTTGTAAGGCGCACTCCACTTCGTGCCCGAATTAACAGAGGCCCATCATATGCCGTGCGCGCGCATGCTTCTGCTTAGCCACCGTCGCAGCGACGGCCTCTCTTCCTCGCTCCTCATACGCATGCGAAGCAACAGAGTGAATTTGCTTCCAAGTGGGGTGATTGTGGTTAGCGGTGTATGTATGATTTGCTGTTCACAACAGCGGCCAACGGCTTTGGCGACGCCCGTGCTACAAAAGATCGTAGTGTGATCACGACCTTCTGTCACCATTATCCTCTAGCTGGCCGATGCAACTGCAGAACAGAACGCTGCCAAGATAAGGTCCCTATGTCACATGGAAGTAGATTATCTTTCTGACCATATAATGTTCCTTCATAAAAAGCCTTATTTTGCCACTTCGGCAATTCTACTTTTCCTACGCATTTGGCTTTATCGCGTTGCTCCCCCGTATACGTAGGCGTCGTGGTCAGAGTAATGTTCCGAGCCCGAAAGTTCGGAAAATATTGAACACATGATCGAGCTGATGAACTGCTGACATCAAATACGGCCAAACTAGATATCCAATAAAGAAACGAAATATTCGTTCCGGACGTGCAAGGCTGTGTGCTCAGGCGGCCAACATGGACCGTCTCGTCAGAAGTCACTTCATCGCGCTTAGCTTCCGCAGACCATAATGTCAGAAATCCTTGTAGTTTCACAAGCAGTAATATTGCGTCTAGTGGCGATTCTGGTGGTCAACTCGCACCGAACTATTGAGTCGCTGTTCTCGACCTCCCCAGACTGCGTTTCCAAAATTTTAGGGCCACCCAACAACATTCCTGAGGAGCTTGCCAGAGCGGCGGGTTTACTACAGGCCTAAGTCCCCTTAGGTGCGACTCGGAATCAGATATCTGTGCACAAATACATTTCAAGTAGTAGTGGGCAACACTACAGGGTGCTCACCAGGGATGAGCGGAATGAAAAAAATGAAATTCCGGAAATCGGTTTTCAGGTTTCGGAACAAAATTTTTTTCTCGGGTTCCGGGAATCGGGCACGAAAGGCCTGAAAATGCGCGGAAATACGGTTTTCGGAACGCGAAACGCGGAAAAATTCAGAAATCGTCTAGTGTTTTCTTACGTCTAAAGATGACACGATATTTTCGCATTCCGCGGCGTTTTCTGCGGTTTCCGGAATACGGAACGCGGAATGCCAAAAATGCGCGAAACTGCGGGTTTCGGAACGCGAAACGCGAAACTCCGCTCATCCCTGGTGCTCACAGAAAACAGTGTCAGACATCGTAAAGCTAGCAGCAGACATCCTTTCGAGTCCCGACATTATGAGAAGATGCATGGAGTTCAAGCCAAGTTCAGGATGAGCCCTTATGCGAGGCGAGAACCATCGTTTCCAAGAACTGGAAAACTGAGAGTAAGCATTACACATTTTTCAGCATTTTCTGATAAATTCATGCGACTACATCCAGAGATCATTGGTGCTGTGAATAAGACAATGGTCTGGATAAAGACACTAGCCGTTGACAGCTTCCAATATATAAGCCGGAAGGAATCTCTGAACCTTAACATCTGCATTACTTCAAACGTAGTAGGCTGGATTTTCTACTTCAAAAGCGGATCCCCCGGAACAGTTCAAGATTCAACTGCTTGGCGGAACTCCGCGTTGGCCGCCGCATTCAGTAGTCTAACAACTGTGTCTGGTTACCAACTTCTGGGAGATTTCGGTTATGCGAACGGAAGTAGATTTACGACGCCGTTCCGTGCCCGCAATATCTGCGGGGACCACATTAAGAAGCACTCTAATCGATTACAGGTTGTCTCATGACATGATTTTCTGCCCTCTGGAATCAGAATTGACCCAGATCAAGCCGCTAAAGTAGACATCGCCTATGCAGTCCTGCACAACATCGGAATTTGCCTTGGTTTAAGTGCGACGAGGATGCTGGGAGTACGCAGAGTAAGGATTCCACATCCACCGGCAGGACAAAAGAATGCGCGACCACATAGTTTATAGCTCTGAGTAATAAAAATTTAACCACTCGGTACGTCGACGGGCGGAAAGGGGGCATTAAGCGCTTCGATGACTCCGAACGCTTGTTTGCAGCCATTATTTTGCTATTCCTGGCTCGCTTTCTACCGTTCTTTTGACACTCGTAGCCTAGGATCCTTCTCGACTATCATTTTGCGCAGGAAAGTCACTTAGGACGACCATTGTGAACGCTACCCTTAAGTCTCAACACCGCAAGCTAAACAGGTCCTATGTTCAGGAGGCTAAATCGTGTGAGCTACCTCATACCACAATCACGCGTTTGAAAATTGAGATTTCATCGTGTCCATACTGCATTCGCTCATAAAACTGCAATTTCGGGTCATCGGAGAGCCTCACCTTGAATCATTCAGCCAAAGTTAAGGTTACGCAGTCAAGTTCACTATACCGTTCCTTAGTTTCAATGCAAATATGTGTTCATTCAGGAAGACTGGGAGTCGGAAGAGCGCGGCTGAATTCGTTAAAAGTAGCGTTCACGATTATCATCCTTGTTGACTTTCCACAGTGAAATGATAGACGAGAAGGATCCTAGGCTCCCAGTGTTCAAAGAACGGTAGAAAACGAGCCAGGAGCGGCAAAGTAACGGCTGCAAACAAGCGTTTCGGGGCCCCAGACACGCCTGGTGCCTCAGATCCGCCCCCTCGGAATGAACAAATGAAAACTCAGATTACATGAATGATCAAGTGAAGGAAGTGCTGATAAGTGAGCTGATCGCTTCATTGCACTGATAGACATCATCCTTCTAGAGGTCAATTCCTCCACGCTCAAAAATCAACGTAAATAAGAGAGGGCCTATTTTTGCTCAAAAACGCGTCTTTCGTGTCCTTTTTAAGCATGCATTGGTATACAGGGCACCAGACCTTCCGTAAGCCGTGGAGATATCATAAGTGAAATTCATCGTGAACACTGCCTTTAAGGGACAATTTTCGAGACAGGTTTGCTACAATCGATAATTCTTCAAACTAGTAGAAACCCCTACGACACACATTGCCCCTTGTTTGCTGGAACAGCACCGGGACTCGCTAGTTCCATTAGAAGTGAAAACCGTCTTTTCCGTTGATGAGGCTCACCTATCTGAAACTTTTTTTCGTGGACTTAACTTTTCAAAAACTTCGAAAACTAGACTACGTTCTCTCATACTGCGCACTGCCTTCAACAACGACAACGGTGATTAAAACACTATTCCTCTTCGATTAGTGAATAGTTGAGCAAACGAATATGCACTGCAAGTTACGTAGCATTTGCAAGCAGGTAAATGCCTAGCAAAGTGTGGAAATAGTATGCTGTACCAAAATTAGATCTTGGCAGTGATAGAACTTAAAGTGCAATTGATTTATTCATTCTTGGCCTGCTATGGTATACGCTCCTGTAACGGTCGCTACTGCAGTTTTCACTTGAAGTACGGGATACTTTGCAGCAAATTGGTTATACTTTCTATTGACTAGTCCAGAATGCTTGAAGATAGGCTATTACGTGAGAGGCGATTGAATTGCACTGTTGTCGATGTAAATGTTTTAGTTGGGTCACTAGAATCTATTGTGAATGTTGCTGTAGTCTTCTGGGCATGCGAACAGTGCTGCGCGTGTCGCCCCCGGAAGAACTCGATCCTATGGTTTTGTTCATTGGTTATCGTACCAAGAGAGCGACCATGGCTAAGCTCTGGTACATCCCTAGTGACCTGTTGATTTCGATTATCACCAGCAGCGTAGCAGTGGGCCTTGGTGAAATGTAACTAGTGATAAGGAGGTTTCGACGAAAAAGCCACCGCTCCGCGCTGTGATAACCGAAAACATGAGTTCACTTGGGATGAAACAGAGTCTAGCAACACAAGCGACAGCGGAATTTGAAGTGAGTGCCGCTGAACATGAATTTTCGCTGTGAATGCTACCTTCACACCGAACTTCAGAAAAAGGCGCACGCTGATTTCACATGTTGCAAGTCCACTAGAATGTGTTTACTGAAACACTTCACAGCTTTCGCGGTCTGATCCTATTACGTTCTCAAACCATGTTAACACTCTGCTTGATAGAATTAAGATTTTATGCATTTTTTGCTGACGCTTTCTCTGATGGAGAACTGCTAATTTCTCTATACCGAACACTGAGAGGAAAAGATGCGATTGCGACACGTGAATGATGTGCTTAATACAAATCTGCGATTTGCTAATCGCTTTTCGTTACTTGTTCAGAATCTGGAAGTCGACAGGAGGCGAAATCACTGGCGAAAAAAGAAATACGCCGACAAAGCTATTGAAAGAATTATCGAAAACTATATTTTATAGCTGTATGTAGCCAAAAAAAAATTGGTAGTTTTGTCTCACGGGAAACCTCGTTTGAGCGAAAAGAAGCTTGCAGTCTGTATACAAAAAAGATTTTCCTATTGCTGGCTACAAAAAAAAACGCTGCGCGACTGCACGCGTTCCGATTAGAATTGGTGTATTGTATTAGCCGAAGACTTCATTCAGTTCTTTGGATATGGTATTTTTAACTTTGTTTTTTAAAACTTGTTTCTGAATATCGTGCAATATTTCTGCTTTTTGTATACCTTTATGGTTCAGGAATATTGTAGATCAGGATTCAGGGTGGGCTGGAGATGGTCCCCGGAGTCCTTAAAAATCCCTAACCCTGTTTACCGGGCTTGTTTTTTCTCCATTTGAATCGAACGAAGCTTTCTAGTTGTGTTTTCAGCATTTTATTATTTACGCAATTAGCGGTTTAGGTTTTTGTTAGGGAGACCGGAAAGTAACGTCGTTTCTGCGCATGTCACTGCTTGGTGGTCAAGTATCCGCTCATTGTTTGGTTAAGAGGCGGGCCAAAGACATTGTAAGGATATAGTGACTTCTTTACCGATAGACAATCGAATTACATTTTTTGTAATTTCGGGTACAATTGCCAGCCAAATATCAGAAGAGGTACACATCCGGCATCGCATGCTTTTTGAGTTTCGCAAGGAATGTAAGGCAACAGTTACTACCAAGAGCATTTGCGATATTTATCCAAATGCATTGGGCATTCGTAAATGCCAAGTTCGAGTCGGGTAATTTTTATCTTTCCGACTCGTATCGATCGGAAAGAGCATCAACGTTAGACAACGACGTGTTAAGAGCGTAAGTGGAAGCAAATCCGTGTCAGACGATCGAAGAATTGCAAAATAGTGGGTTTCCTGAGCTTCATTGATGATTCTTGATATAACTGTATATGAACGCTCAACTTCTTACAACTTTATTGACACGACGTTTCGGGCCTAAGCCCTTTTTCAGGTCCGCTGAAAACATTGCAAAACAATCTGCATCACCACTACACAGCAACATAGCAGGGTGCTAACGCCGACCTGACACTATACTGGAAACACCGAGGGGGAGAGAGGGGAGCGGCAACGATGGAGCAGTAGACCAAAATGAAGTGGGACGGACTTAGAGGGTCTTCTTATCAGGGATCATTGGCGACTGTGTCTTATATGTCACGATTTTCTTGATCATTCGTCCTCATATAGTGATAAGCCTCATCGCCGACTTCATTTCCTCCTTGTTATTTATCGGTGGCTTCCAGTTCTTTATCTCCAGCGCCTCCTTTATTTTCCTCTCGACCGTATCCCTCAGATTTTCGACTTTAGACTTTCGTCACAGATTCTTTCGCAAAGAACGTGAATCAAGTCGTGAAGCAGTCAGGACTCCCCATAATTCTGGTGTTTCGACCACCACCGTCACTGCGACGACTACTAACAACATCCCGTCTATATGAGAGCCGATGTGAAATATTAAACTGTACAATTTGTAGTGGTGAAAACAAGATGTGCCAGATGAGGTGCATGGTTTATAAGGTGGAGCGTCTCTCATGTCAAGAGTTTTACATCGGAGAAACAGCCAGATACTCTTACCCTGAGAATGGAGAAGAGGAACATACTTAGGGCCTTACGTATGGCTCTCACGTCTACCCAGACAACCCATTCTCAAGGCACCGCACCCTCCGGCATCCACAACAACATCCGCCATAACTTCACGTTTCTGTTCTTCACCAAAAATCTGAGGGGATACGGTCGAGAGGAAGATAAAGTGAGGCGCTACTGGAGATAAAAAAACTGGAAGCCACTGATAAATAACAAGGAGGAAATGAAGGCTCACATGAGGCTATCATCATATGAGCTCGTCGCTATTTGGTCTACTGCTCCATCGTGACCGCTCCCTCCGCTTCCCCTCGGTGGTTCCAGTATAGTGTCAGATCGGCGTTAGCACCCTGCTATGTTGCTGTGTAGTGGTGATGCAGATTGTTTTGCAACGTTTTCAGCGGGCCTGAAGAAGGGCTTAGGCCCGAAACGTCGTGTCAATAAAGTTGTAAGAAGTTGAGCGTTCATATCCAGTTATATCAAGAATTGCAAAATAGTCTTAACCAACTTTGGTCGACCATCAAAGAACATTTCAGGCAGATTAGTGAAGTAAGCAGAGCAGCATGTGTTTGTATTTAGCGAAAGGAAACGACATTACTCTCCGATCCCTCTGATACTAACTACTGAAGGCGAATTCAACATTTGTACCATAAAAATATATGGTGAAAGTGTTCAGAATGAGACTCCAAAATTCGAAACGACAGCAAGAATTATCAGTGGGACAACAAAGGTTGGACCGACAACCATCAACCTTTGCATCGTTTCGAATTTTGTAGTCTCGTTTTGAGCTCTTTCGCCATAAATTTCTGTAACACCATCAGGCTTCGGGACGGATCAATTTTGATATTCTGTATAATCTAAAAAATGAAACCATGAAGAGCGTAACCAAAGCCGGCGAGATCTTGACAACTATTGAGTATTTTTAACGAGATTCTTACATTGCACGTCAAATAGTTTCCACCTTGATCTGCCGTTTCTCATCCACCGAATCCTCGTAAAATATGTTAGGAAGTGGGAAGCACGAAAGAAAAGATTGGATTAGACGGAGAAGAAGTTGATTGAACGTTTGCCTGAATATTTCTGGCCGCGGATGTGCCACAACGAAGATCTCTACAACGAAATCGACGCATTCCATCAGCGCTTGACACAGGTGCCAACATCTCAACGTCATCTCGAGCGGCAGCGGATGAACGACTTCGACTGTTTGGGCGTATCCCAAAGAGACCGCCAGATTGTCTTGCTCAACACGCTCGAAGGATCCTTCCGAGCCCTGCCTGGGAGCGGCAAAATGACGTAGGTGAAAGTTTTGGCGAATGCGGTGAAGAGGGATTTAAATTCACTTGGCATTAGAAGACGATGTAGGCGCGATGTTTTACCTCGCAGAAAGTGGAATTTCGACCAATAGATTGTGTTCGAACTATGGCTGAGGAACGTGAAAAATGGACACGGCTGGTTACTAGAACGGCACATTTTGGCGACGATGCGGACTGACCGCGTCAGGCGGAAGCCAGCCGCTTATAGGCATCGTTCACGATGAATTTCGTTTTCGAGTTTTCCATAAATAATGAGAGCTCTAGTACCCAAAATAACAGCTACGTTGAAAGAAGCGCGAAAAAATCACTGAAAACTCCTTTTTCCAGACCGAAGATATCTCAATCGACTTTTGAGAAAGGAAGAGTCGATCGTTAGAGATAGCTGTTTTGACCAACGATCTCACGATCAAATGAAGTTCATCATTCTTTCAAGTCTTACACGATTTTTGGAAGTTTTTTGCCGTAACTGCAGTTTAACGTCGCAGTGCACGTTATGGTATGTTTACACAAGGTGTTGAGTTGATCGCAAAACGCTTGGCTCCGGGCGAGATTGAACCAGCATCATGTCCCTTTCCGGGGAGCGCCTTATCGCACTGCACCACCCGGAGCCCCAGCGCCACTCTCACTCAACTGCTCGGTAAATCTTCACCGAAGCAATCATCCTTTCACCGCATAACGGGATGAAACAGGTATACCACGCCAGAGACTATCAACGATCTTGAACCTGTAGAATGATACCCACAGATTAAGTCTTGCACGATTTTTGGAAGTTTTTGCCGTAACTGCGGTTCAACGTCGCAGTACACGTTATGGTAATATTTGATTGTTGAGTTGATCCCATAGCCTTGGCTCCGGGCGAGATTGAGACCAGCATCATATTCCTTTCCGGGAGCATATATCACTTACGTTAAACTGCAGTTACGGCAAAAAACTTCCGTCGTGTAAGACTTAACTAGGGCATCATCTTGACAGGTCTACGACTGTTAGATAGTCTCTGGCAGTATACCTGTTTCATCCCGTTATGCAGGTGAAAGATGATTGCTTCAGTGAATTACCGAGCAGTTGAGTGAGCGGCGCTGGGAGCTCAGTGGTGCAGTGCGATAAAGGCGCTCCCGGAGAATATGATGCTGGTTCCCGTCTCGCCCGGAATGGCCAAACGACAGCTCGGCACCTTGTGTAAACATTCTTTCAAGTGATCTATGGATAAGGAAAGGTTAACCGATTTGTGTAGAAATGTCATTCTTCACTTAATCGTGAAGTATATTCCATCAACTTGCCCTCAGTTGTCCTGTATAAATTATTGCTCATCTACTTATATGATGGCAGACAGCAAATTGTGTCAGATGACTGACAGACGGCCGGCCTCTTTTGACGGAGTTTGAGACATTTAACCTCATTTGTCATTAGAATAAGGCGTTTTTAACCGTAAAAATTCTCCATACGTTCTTAGGTGGGCCCAGAAAATCATTTGAACCGAAAAAACGGTGAGTGGTTTTCAGCGCGTACGATGCCTTTAAAGGCAGTGTTCATGATTAAAAATGTGTTTCAGTTTCCACTATGAATGGATAGTGGAGGGGCACACTGTAACGTTGACGTCGAAAGAACGCATGAAAACGAGCCAGGAAATGCTCAAACAGAGCCCGTAGTTGCCACTTCGAGCGCAGGGCAACCCAAAGAGCTCAACACACGCCCACCGACGTGAACAAATGAATGCTCGAGATCGTGAGATGAGCCATGATTTCCAATAATTAGCCCCGTTCTTCCCTTCATTCTGAGCTTCTCTCTTCACTCAGGTCAGCTCGCATAGATCGGCTGCAAAAGACGGAAGTTACAAGCCTTGGACAACTCGTCCACCATGTTTCCTTAGCTCAATCTTTGAGGGACCATAACTCCGTTCCCAGAAGGTCTTGTACGACTTCAGAGACATCATTGGAATCAGCATGGGCCCTCTTCAAGATAGGCAAAGAAACAGAATAACGATTTCCATCGTGAACACTGCCTTTAAGTGAAGAAGGTCATGAAAAAATTATGCGTAGAAGTAAAACAGCCTTCTTTGATTTCAGGTTTTTATGTAGCTTGGCCTCTAGTGAACGGAAATGAAGAAAGGGCCTATGGAAAGCTTTATTCAAAAGAAAAAAAATCTATCGGAACACATTCTAAATATGTATTTAAATTTCGCGCCAAAAGTAACTGTTTTTCATGTTCTTCGACGGTCGTATTAACATTCTATGAAAACGTGCTAGATGACTGGTGAGAAATGGTTTCGAATCCTCGTCTAACCCCTTCCAACCTCATAATCCTACGTTTTTGAAGTTCCGAAACTCACCTGTGTGGTCTACCGGGCACATTCATTAAATTTAGCCTGGAAAATAGAACTTGGTTCCATTACGATACCTTCAAGTCCCTTCAATCGGGCTCCCAATACCAAGTCACCTAACTAAACCTGATCCGCCGAAAAGTTCCCCGCCTATTTCGGGGGAACGATAGTTCATTCTGATGTGCAGTAAATGAGTTCGGGTTGAGGATTTCCCAGAGCCCATAAGAGAAAGTTCAAGTAATCAAGTAATGATCTGCTACTTCCGTTTCGCTCTCTTCATCACTAACCTAGATTTTATCTCCAATTTGTACTCATTTTTGTCTAACGAGTCTTTGTACTATGGTTCTTCATTTATCACAGATCCTTTGGCGCTTTCTATTGCGTTGGAATAAGCCGTTGAGATGATCGTGTATGAGTTTATATGTACCTTCTTTCATTCGAGCCCATACATCATGTACTCAATTATTAGACATTGCCAATATTACATGGATCTGCCTACACTGGTTGAGTGGGAGGTGGAAAATGTAGACAACGAAATGTCATACTACACTGCACACTACATAAATGTGTAGTTGCTCTTAAGATTGAGCTATACTGATAATACATTTCATCACCTTTTTCACATTTGCGCACTGTTTTTATCTGGAGTCCAGTTTGTTTCTTCCTTTGTGGGATGAAATCAGTTTCGCAGTAAAAAGGCTGCAAATGAGGTACTTGATAATAGGCTTTTATGTACCTCCGCCAGCTGTCATGGTAATCACGTATTGAATGGTGATAGAAGCGCAAGCTCTCCAACTCGCTCCGCCTACGTCAGCCTACGAGTTGGCATACTATTTTTGTGGGTTTACCTGCACTTCCCTTGCATGCATATTACTTGACTTATTCCAACATAGGAGAATATGGAACTCAAATCCCACCTTCCCATAGGATCTGTTTTTTCTTCTTCCCAAACTGGTTTTTTTCTGCATTCGCACGTAATATTCAGTGCAAGATTTCACACACGAATATTGTTAGAAATGAATCATGGTGTCTAAACACCCTTACAGAGATCTGTTCTGCTATATACAAGTTAATTAGCTTGTGTAAGTCACTATGTGTGTCGTTGTGTCCGTTTCGCCTTACTGAAGACCTTAAAGGCAGCGCTCATCATGATTTTCATTCTCGAATTCTTCACATACTGTGCTTCTCTGGGCCAAATTCCGGTCCGCAATTGCGTCTCGACACGCTTTGCGGCCGGACGCTCCCAAGTCGGAAGAGTTTCCAGCGCCGCAGCCGCCGATCTCTGTTTACCTCTATAGTTTGGTTTGGAAAACTGGGAAACGCTAAGAAAAATTGGAAAAGCGCTGGATAAAAAAAGCCCGATCGTGTCGGCTTTTGGCGCTGGAAACTCGACCGACTCGAGCGCGTGCGGCTGCAAAGCGTGCCGAGACGCAATTGCGGACCGGAATTTGGCCCAGAGAAGCACTATATGAGTTCGCTTCCATGTAATACCAAAATTACGAAAAAACGGCGAGAAACGCATAAAACTTCGTATTCCAATGACATTATTCTATAACATGGACTAGTTGTCCGGTTGGATGAACATGTTCATGGTGGTTGTCACCGCTGGAAAATTGGGTCAACCGAAAGAAGAAGAATATTTCATGCAAAGCAGGATTGGTTAGGGCTCTGAAGAAGGAACCAAGCTATAGAAAGTAGAAAATTGCATCGGACGGGTCTACAAAGGTTTTCATCGACACAATAAATAGTTCCTGTGAGACTGATGAGGTGGGGTGATACTTGAGGGTTTCGCGTACTTCTGGTTCGTTTTTCTCAACTTCTACGTAATTTTAGTTCTACCCCGGGGCCACTTAATCAATATTGCGAATAATCTCAAAATTAAAGATTATCTTAAACACTTGAAACAGCTCAAAAACGCGTTTCATTCGAAAATCTTTGGATAGATCTGAATTGGGTATGCGGGTTATGTGGTGAAAATAGGTGAACGGCCAGCTGACTGAGAGACGGTGAATGAGAAAACATTTGTTCCAGCTGAAATTTCCCATGGAATTGTAGATTGAATTGTAGACCGCACGGAATGAGGTTACGGATCGTTGAGAGGGTCGTACTGTTAGAAGTAGCACAAAACAGCTCAAATGCACGCGTTTTCTTTGAACATTTTTGGGTGAGTGTTTGTGTAACTGTTTCATGTAGACCATCAGAAGTTGTACACCAACATGTAAATGGGATGTGGTTATCTGGAGATCAATATGCACAAAACTCATTGCTGCCCACCCGCTCTCGCGCGGGCGCTGGCGAACGTGCTAAGGGAATCACGCTTGTTGATCTCCCACCATCCGCTTCTCGTTGATATGTAATAGTCGTGCCGCTGCGGGTGGTCGTCTCGAGGCGCCAGACTGAAGGAGGGCGGGCAGATCAGTGGGAAAGGCTGTCACACCTATTGGTTGACTCAGGCAATCGCGGGGGTCGGTGGCCGGTTAAAACGCCCCCTTCCCAATCAAATTGATCGGATCTGGCTGATCGGCGGAGGTTTCGGCATGACTCATAACTGCCGAAGTTTTCGTGGTAATGTCTCATATGTGGCGAAGTTTTCAGGGCAACGTGATGCAGCGTATGCACTGTTTTTCTCTGATACTTTCTCGTGTAGAGCGCGGAAATGACAGCTCACAATGTACACGCTGCGCTTGGATGTAAGGTATCTGTGCTTGTCATGGTTGACACTGTTCAGAATATCGACGCTCTGGCGGGCTTCGGTGGCAGGTTGAATCGCCAATGCTGCCCTGACGCCCGCGACTGCAGTAGTGGTAGGTGGTGGTCGGTGGGAGGTGATCAGGCGAAACCTTCGGTGTGAACACGTGGGTGTGACGTCACATTGAGTGGTCGGTGAGAGGTGAATAGGCAGAGCTCTCGGTGTGAACGGGTCAACTGTGAGGTGGCATTGTAGGGTTGGTGGGAGGTTGACACGCGGAGTTTTCGTCATGAATGGGGGAGTTTTCGGGCTTAGACCGCCCCTTTTTTCGTTTCAAGCGGCAGCACGCTGCCTGTTGAACTCATCTTAACCGGCCACCGACCCCCGCGAGTGTGTGAGGAGGTCACGTTTGCAATCATTAGCGCTGCCTAGCCCTTCCCACTTTCTGACGCCACAAGACGACCACCCTGCCGCTGCTAGTGGAAAGCACTATAGAATGAAATGCAGGTACAATTTACCACATTGTTAAAAGGTGATGGTGCAGTTGTGGTCGACACACAACACCACGGTGAAAAACCTGGCTCTTTGCTACATTTCGTCATCGATCGATGTCTGCAGCTGATAAGGTTCCTTTTTTCCTTCTTTTTCACGCTTGCTTCTGTTTTTTTCGCTTCTGACTTAAGTGATGATGCAAATAGGGGCTTTTCTTCGTGCGTGTGGGGGATTCGCCTACCTTTTCAAATTGAAAGTAGAATTTCGGAGGAAAACAATACCAAGCCCAAGCAAATGACGGATTCTTCTAACGCACTAAGAAAATCACCAATTCGAATTATTAAAAGGGTCAGAAACGAAAATAAAGCAGAAACAAGCATGAAAAATAGGAAACCTGTAATTCACCCAGAATATCAGCTGTGTTGTCGTTCGAGGACGAAATCTGGCAAAGCGCTAGGTTTCCACCGCAGTACAGGGCAGGGCAGGGCACACGTCCCGGTTGACCTTAGAGGGGTGCATATTGGACGCTGCGGAGAGGGTAAAAGGGGGTGCCTAAACCGAACACCCAGATATAGTGGATTTATCCACTAAAGTGTTGCCCGAATATTCGTTTATTTGAATAATATTCGAATAATTCGACTATTCAAAGGAGTGGAATATTCGTTTATTCGAATATTCAGCATGAATAATTTGAGTATTCGACAAGATCGCACTATATTTTGCCCTGATTTTACATATCAAATATCTTAGCGTAATGACTCCAAATTTGTCACAATTCTTCAGTACCTCATAAATTTATAGTTATAGCAGGCATGAACAACATATTAAACTGCTCGTAGGATTTTGTAAAAACGCTAGAAATATCCATTTCACTTTTTATTATAGAGAAAAGTTTAAATTTCGAGCGACGGATAAGTATAGCAACACTTGAGGAACATGAAAGTGTCTCGCAAAAACGGCCACATTGTATCACTTTCAGGCGTATTTTTTTGGAACTGGTTCAAGGTGATGCTATTCGTCCACTTTCCCAGTGGACTTCACCTGAATTCTCAGCCTGACAAAAGAACTGAGTTATCAAGAAGGTGCAGTTTATGAGATAACCACTTACCAACCTGTCGTCGACGCCCCAGTTTGCCTGAGTTGATTGAATGGGATAATACGCAATAGACTGTTGCCCAAATATTCGTTTATTCGAATATTCAAACAAGTGGATTATTCAGGTTAATCGAATAATCGAATATCCAAAGGAGTAGAATATTCGTTTAATCGAATAATCGTAAAATTCAAAGAAGTTGATTATTCGAATTATTCGTTTATTCGAATATTCAAAAAAATTATTCGTTCCAACACTGTACTATCCACGGCAAGGACCGATGCATAACCCCTGCCGCCGGCACTGGTGGGCGGTGCGCAACGGGGTGGGCGCCCTGTGGAAGGGCATCGATCGATTGCCGGCCGCACAACTGACCGGTAGCAACGCATTTTCTTCGTTTTCATCCCTCTTCAGCTTTCTCATTCCATCTTTCTAACCATCTCCTAGTTTTTCTGTTTCTCCACTATTAACTAAGTGTTCTAATTGTCCGTGCGATGGAATACTAACCTTAAAAAAAGAATTTGGATAAAAACTTTGAACATCACGCAGTCTGTTGGCGAAGAAATGTGAAGCAAACGGACGAGCCCAATTGAAATACACTCAGTCAATGATGGAGAAACAG
>JAPDOI010001373.1:0-187303 GCA_029168955.1 Aplectana chamaeleonis | reverse complement strand
TGGACAGGGACATCATGGGACGTGTGCAGGACCCCAGTAGGGGTGTGCAGGACGTCGTGGAATGTGCAGGGCCTCAGTAGGGAAGGTGCAGGACATCATGGAACGTGTGCAAGACCTTAGTAGGAGCGTGCAGGACATCATGTGACCTGTGCAGGACCTCAGTAGGAGTGTGTGCAGGACATCATGGAACGTGTGCAGGACCGTAGTAGGAGTGGACAGGACATCATGGGACGTGTGCAGGACCCCAGTAGGTGTGCAGGACGTCGTAGAATGTGTGCAGGACCTCAGTAGGAGTGTGCAGGACATCATGGAACGTGTGCAGGACCTTAGTAGGAGCGTGCAGGACATCATGGGACCTGTGCAGGACCTCAGTAGGAGTGTGCAGGACATCATGCAACGTGTGCAAGACCTTAGTAGGGAGTGTGCAGGACGTCATGGACCTGTGCAGGACCTCAGTAGGGAGTGTGCAGGACATCATGGGACCTGTGCAGGACCTCAGTAGGAGTGTGCAGGACATCATGGATCGTGTGCAAGACGTTAGTAGGAGTGTGCAGGACATCATGGACCTGTGCAGGACCTCAGTAGGAGTGCAGGACATCATGGAACGTGTGCAGGACCGTAGTAGGAGGAGAGGACATCATGGGACGTGCAGGACCCCAGTAGGGGTGTGCAGGACGTCGTAGAATGTGCGCAGGACCTCAGTAGGAGTGTGCAGGACATCATGGAACGTGTGCAAGACCTTAGTAGGAGTGTGCAGGACATCATGGGACCTGTGCAGGACCTCAGTAGGAGTGTGGAGGACATCATGGGACGTGCAAGACCTTAGTAGGAGTGTGCAGGACATCATGGGACCTGTGCAGGACCTCAGTAGGAGTGTGCAGGACATCATGGGACCTGTGCAGGACCTCAGTAGGAGTGTGCAGGACATCATGGATCGTGTGCAAGACCTTAGTAGGAGTGTGCAGGACACCATGGGACCTGTGCAGGACCTCAGTAGGAGTGTGCAGGACATCATTGTACGTGTGCAGGACCGTAGTATAAGTGGGCAGGACATCATGAGACGTGCAGGACCCCAGAAGGTGTGCAGGACGTCGTAGAATGTGTGCGGGACCTCAGTAGGGAGGTGCAGGACACCATGGAACGTGCAAGACCTTAGTAGGAGTGTGCAGGACACCATGGGACCTGTGCAGGACCTCAGTAGGAGGTGCAGGACATCATGGAACGTGTGCATGACCGTAGTAGGAGTGGACAGGACATCATGGGACGTGTGCAGGACCCCAGTAGGAGTGTGCAGGACGTCGTAGAATGTGCAGGACCTCAGTAGGAGTGTGCAGGACATCATGGAACGTGTGCAAGACCTTAGTAGGAGTGTGCAGGACATCATGGGACCTGTGCAGGACTCCTCAGTAGGAGTGTGCAGGACATCATGGAACGTGTGCAAGACCTTAGTAGGAGTGTGCAGGACATCATGGGACCTGTGCAGGACCTCAGTAGAGTGTGCAGGACATCATTGTACGTGTGCAGGACCGTAGTATAAGTGTGCAGGACATCATGGATCGTGTGCAAGACGTTAGTAGGAGTGTGCAGGACATCATGGGACCTGTGCAGGACCTCAGTAGGAGTGTGCAGGACATCATGGAACGTGTGCAGGACCGTATTAGGAGTGGACAGGACATCATGGGACGTGTGCAGGACCCCAGTAGGGGTGTGCAGGACGTCGTAGAATGTGTGCGGGACGTCAGTAGGAGTGTGCAGGACATCATGGAACGTGTGCAAGACCTTAGTAGGAGTGTGCAGGACATCATGGGACCTGTGCAGGACCTCAGTAGGAGTGTGCAGGACATCATTGTACGTGTGCAGGACCGTAGTATAAGTGTGCAGGACATCATGGATCGTGTGCAGGACATCATGGAACGTGTGCAAGACGTTAGTAGGAGTGTGCAGGACATCATGGGACCTGTGCAGGACCTCAGTAGGAGTGTGCAGGACATCATGGAACGTGTGCAGGACCGTATTAGGAGTGGACAGGACATCATGGGACGTGTGCAGGACCCCAGTAGGGGTGTGCAGGACGTCGTAGAATGTGTGCAGGACCTCAGTAGGAGTGTGCAGGACATCATGGAACGTGTGCAAGACCTTAGTAGGAGTGTGCAGGACATCATGGGACCTGTGCAGGACCTCAGTAGGAGTGTGCAGGACATCATGGAACGTGTGCAGGAACGTAGTAGGAGTGGACAGGACATCATGGGACGTGTGCAGGACCCCAGTAGGGGTGTGCAGGACGTCGTAGAATGTGCGCAGGACCTCAGTAGGAGTGTGCAGGACATCATGGAACGTGTGCAAGACCTTAGTAGGAGTGTGCAGGACATCATGGGACCTGTGCAGGACCTCAGTAGGAGTGTGCAGGACATCATGGAACGTGTGCAAGATCAGTAGGAGTGTGCAGGACATCATGGGACCTGTGCAGGACTCAGTAGGAGTGTGCAGGACATCATGGGACCTGTGCAGGACCTCAGTAGGAGTGTGCAGGACATCATGGATCGTGTGCAAGACCTTAGTAGGAGTGTGCAGGACACCATGGGACCTGTGCAGGACCTCAGTAGGAGTGTGCAGGACATCATTGTATGTGTGCAGGACCGGGGTATAAGTGGGCAGGACATCATGGGACGTGTGCAGGACCACAGAAGGGGTGTGAAGGACATCATGGGACCTGTGCAGGACCTCAGTGGGGAGTGTGCAGGACATCATGGAACGTGTGCAAGACCTTAGTAGGAGTGTGCAGGACATCATGGGACCTGTGCAGGGCCTCAGTAGGAGTGTGCAGGACATCATGGAACGTGTGCAAGACCTTAGTAGGAGGTGCAGGACATCATGGGACCTGTGCAGGACCTCAGTAGAGGTGTGCAGGACATCATGGGACCTGTGCAGGACCTCAGTAGGAGTGTGCAGGACATCATGGATCGTGTGCAAGACCTTAGTAGGAGTGTGCAGGACACCATGGGACGTGTGCAGGACCTCAGTAGGAGTGTGCAGGACATCATTGTACGTGTGCAGGACATCATTGTGTGCAGGACCGTAGTATAAGTGTTCAGGACATTATGGGACCTGTGCAGGACCCCAGAAGGGGTGTGCATGACGTCGTAGATTGTGTGCAGGACCTCAGTAGGAGTGTGCAGGACACCATGGAACGTGTGCAAGACCTTAGTAGGAGTGTGCAGGACATCATGGAACCTGTGCAGGACCTCAGTAGGAGTGTGCAGGACATCATGGAACGTGTGCATGACCGTAGTAGGAGTGGACAGGACATCATGGGACGTGTGCAGGACCCCAGTAGGGGTGTGCAGGACGTCGTAGAATGTGCGCAGGACCGTAGTAGGAGAGGGCAGGACATCATGGAACGTGTGCAAGACCTTAGTAGGAGTGTGCAGAACATCATGGGACCTGTGCAGGACCTCAGTGGGGAGTGTGCAGGACATCATGGAACGTGTGCAAGACCTAAGTAGGAGTGTGCAGGACATCATGGGACCTGTGCAGGGTCTCAGTAGGAGTGTGCAGGACATCACTGTACGTGTGCAGGACCGTAGTATAGTGTGCAGGACATCATGGATCGTGTGCAAGACGTTAGTAGGAGTGTGCAGGACATCATGGGACCTGTGCAGGACCTCAGTAGGAGTGTGCAGGACATCATGGAACGTGCAGGACCGTATTAGGAGTGGACAGGACATCATGGACGTGTGCAGGACCCAGTAGGGGTGTGCAGGACGTCGTAGAATGTGTGCGGGACGTCAGTAGGAGTGTGCAGGACATCATGGAACGTGTGCAAGACCTTAGTAGGAGTGTGCAGGACATCATGGGACCTGTGCAGGACCTCAGTAGGAGTGTGCAGGACATCATTGTACGTGCAGGACCGTAGTATAAGTGTGCAGGACATCATGGATCGTGTGCAAGACGTTAGTAGGAGTGTGCAGGACATCATGGGACCTGTGCAGGACCTCAGTAGGAGTGTGCAGGACATCATGGAACGTGTGCAGGACCGTATTAGGAGGGACAGGACATCATGGGACGTGTGCAGGACCTCAGTAGGAGTGTGCAGACGTCGTAGAATGTGTGCAGGACCTCAGTAGGAGTGTGCAGGACATCATGGAACGTGTGCAAGACCTTAGTAGAGTGTGCAGGACATCATGGGACCTGTGCAGGACCTCAGTAGGAGTGTGCAGGACATCATGGAACGTGTGCAGGACCGTAGTAGGAGTAGACAGGACATCATGGGACGTGTGCAGGACCCCAGTAGGGGTGTGCAGGACGTCGTAGAATGTGCGCAGGACCTCAGTAGGAGTGTGCAGGACATCATGGAACGTGTGCAAGACCTTAGTAGGGGTGTGTAGGACATCATGGGACCTGTGCAGGACCTCAGTAGGGAGTGTGCAGGACATCATGGAACGTGTGCAAGACCTTAGTAGGAGTGTGCAGGACATCATGGGGACCTGTGCAGGACCTCAGTAGGAGTGTGCAGGACATCATGGGACCTGTGCAGGACCTCAGTAGGAGTGTGCAGGACATCATGGATCGTGTGCAAGACCTTAGTAGGGAGTGTGCAGGACACCATGGGACCTGTGCAGGACCTCAGTAGGAGTGTGCAGGACATCATTGTAACGTGTGCAGGACCGTAGTATAAGTGGGCAGGACATCATGGGACGTGTGCAGGACCCCAGAAGGGGTGTGCAGGACATCATGGGACCTGTGCAGGACCTCAGTAGGAGTGTGCAGACATCATGGATCGTGTGCAAGACCTTAGTATGAGTGTGCAGGACACCATGGGACCTGTGCAAGACCTCAGTAGGAGTGTGCAGGACATCATGGAACGTGTGCAAGACCTTAGTAGGAGTGTGCAGGACATCATGGGACCTGTGCAGGACCTCAGTAGGAGTGTGTGCAGGACATCATTGTACGTGCAGGACCGTAGTATAAGTGTGCAGGACATCATGGATCGTGTGCAAGACGTTAGTAGGAGGTGCAGGACATCATGGGACCTGTGCAGGACCTCAGTAGGAGTGTGCAGGACATCATGGAACGTGCAGGGACCGTATTAGGAGTGGACAGGACATCATGGGACGTGTGCAGGACCCCAGTAGGGGTGTGCAGGACGTCGTAGAATGTGTGCAGGACCTCAGTAGGGAGTGGTGCAGGACATCATGGAACGTGTGCAAGACCTTAGTAGGAGTGTGCAGGACATCATAGGACCTGTGCGGGACCTCAGTAGGAGTGTGCAGGACATCATGGAACGTGTGCAAGACCGTAGTAGGAGTAGACAGGACATCATGGGACGTGTGCAGGACCCCAGTAGGGGTGTGCAGGACGTCGTAGAATGTGCGCAGGACCTCAGTAGGAGTGTGCAGGACATCATGGAACGTGCGCAAGACCTTAGTAGGAGTGTGCAGGACATCATGGGACCTGTGCAGGACCTCAGTAGGAGTGTGCAGGACATCATGGAACGTGTGCAAGACCTTAGTAGGAGTGTGCAGGACATCATGGGACCTGTGCAGGACCTCAGTAGGAGTGTGCAGGACATCATGGGACCTGTGCAGGACCTCAGTAGGAGTGTGCAGGACATCATGGATCGTGTGCAAGACCTTAGTAGGAGTGTGCAGGACACCATGGGACCTGTGCAGGACCTCAGTAGGAGTGTGCAGGACATCATTGTACGTGTGCAGGACCGTAGTATAAGTGGGCAGGACATCATGGGACGTGTGCAGGACCCCAGAAGGGGTGTGCAGGACATCATGGGACCTGTGCAGGACCTCAGTAGGGGTGTGCAGGACATCATGGATCGTGTGCAAGACCTTAGTATGAGTGTGCAGGACACCATGGGACCTGTGCAAGACCTCAGTAGGGGTGTGCAGGACATCATGGAACGTGTGCAAGACCTTAGTAGGAGTGGGCAGGACATCATGGGACGTGTGCAGGACCCCAGAAGGGGTGTGCAGGACATCATGGGACCTGTGCAGGACCTCAGTAGGGGTGTGCAGGACATCATGGATCGTGTGCAAGACCTTAGTAGGAGTGTGCAGGACACCATGGGACCTGTGCAGGACCTCAGTAGGAGTGTGCAGGACATCATTGTGCGTGTGCAGGACCGTAGTAGACGTGGGCAGGACATCATGGGACGTGTGCAGGACCCCAGAAGGGGTGTGCAGGACATCATGGAACGTGTGCAAGACCTTAGTAGGAGTGTGCAGGACATCATGGGACCTGTGCAGGATCTCAGTAGGAGAGTGCCGGACATCATGGAACGTGTGCAGGACCTTAGTAGGAGTGTGCAGAACATCAAAGGACGTGCGCAGGACCTCCGTTGAATGTCCAGGACACCGTATGCAAGTCATGCCTCCGAATCAACAAGAGCGATAGGCAATTGCGCCAGAACAAGGCTATTGTAATCTCACTCGAGTTGGCTCTAAAATTTTCTAAGTTCTGACTCCGAATTCGCTACATCTTCACTACCGCTGGTGTTGTTTTTCTGCTTGTAGTCCAGGCAGATCCTCAACTGCTGACCTCTGGAGAAGGACGGTGTGTGAATGAAGACACACCGCTCTTCACTTCTTTTTATCTTTATCATTGATCAAATTGGGTATCATCAAATTTGTTTAAGAGAGCCGAATAACATCATTCCTAAGGTTACGGTAGTCCTCTTCTAGCGCACTTAACTATCGTTCGTGCTGGAAATCAATTTCATTTTCAGGCTCAATTTTATGATTGAGCCCGGTAGACCACACTGGTAAACTTTGGCGCGTCAAAAATGTTGGACGATGAGGTTGGAAGGCGTCAAAGATTAATATCCGCCACCAATTCTCACCAGTCATCTAGCACTTTTTCCTAGAATGTTGGTGCGACCGTAAGACAACAGGAAAAATAGTTACGGCACGAACTCCACATGCAAAAAAACTCTTAAAATGATTTTGGCGCGAAATTCAAATTCGTATTTACAATGTGTTCCGATTGACTTTTCTTTAATGAGGAAGGAGTTGAAAGAAGAATGAAGGTTTTTCATGAGCCCCTTCAACATTTTCGTTCACTAGAGGGGCCAAGCTTACGCAAAAACATGAAAAAATAATATACGGTTTTCTGCACGTACGATGTATTTAACTATCGTTCTTGTTCCGAATCAGACATATGGGCCGGCGCAGACGAGCCACGTCAGCAAGAACCGGTGAAGTTTGGCTAGAGCGACTGACCCTGGGTCTATCCTAGACGGGGTGAGGCCACCCAAGACTCATAGAAATGATGGAAAATTCTGATAAAAGATGTCTGATACTGCTATCAATCATTGTTTTTATAGAAACTTCATGAAAATACTCCGACTGGTAGCCTTACCAATGGGTGGTTCATTTCACTTCTGTCTTGAATTTGAATGGTGGGTGCCCCTCTCCCTGTCTAGGATTGTGCCCCCAACCCTGTACAATTGGGTCATTTTAAAAACCTCATTTCTTCATTTTCTCGATTTTTAAATTCAAAAAGTATATGCCTTGTATCTTGTCTGTAGGAAGTCATGTTGCAACTATTATCTTGCAATCCTAGCAGCTGTTTCTTCATTTCTACCACTATGTTTCAAAGAAAAACAACTTGCCTTTTAGAGCTTGACGATATTGTAGAAGGAAACCCTTGTAAAAAAGTTGTGAAATTTCTGAAAGTTGGGCTCCGCAGAAAAGGTCAAGGATTTGGCATTGCTCCTAAATGTCGAAATTGTCTTATTGGATTTGGCTCTTAACTTGATTGATTTTTCAAATGTAGTGAAATTGTCGAATTGATTTGGCTGTGATGATACTATATGCAGATAACATAATCATTAAATTTATTTATTTAGGTACGCTGTATAAGACACACGCTTAAAAAGAAAAAAAAACTCGAATGAATAAACATGAGCTCAGATACGCAAAAAACGCCTATGATTTCAGCAAGAGGTTGGCCATTCCCCGCTTGAATGTTATCATTGAACTGGAAGTGAGTGTGCTTACTGACACGAAGATACGCTGAACTCCGCCCTTACTGTGAAGAATTTGCATCTAATTGTGGTTTTCGGCCTCGCGAATGATATTTTCCTCTCCCCACCTCGTGTTTTCGAGAGGACTATACTGAAGAAGTGTGAAAATTTAGCACCAGACATCCCGTTCAAAAGCTTGTGCACCATACAAATGTCAAACAATTCACGCCGTGACTCGAGGTTCGCTATGTTGAAATATTGGTTCCGAATCCTGGCATTTGGAATTTTAGAGTACAGAAACCCTCCACGCCGTATTAATATCTTTCTGGTAAAGTTGTTCTGCACCTTCTCTAGAGAGAGTGATGTCTTTTTTTTTGTACGGGGAGAAGACAACCGTACCATTTTCAACAAGCGGACGAACGTAAACCTTGTACACTCTCAAAAGGACGCTACTGTCTTTTGTAGTGAGAGCATTAAAAAATTTGATAGGTACGGTTGTGAGCCCTTTTGTACAACTCTTTCTTTGTAATGAGAATTGAAATCAAGTTTCTCATCATACAAGAAACTGAGATCCTTGATTTGGCTGACTCTCTCAATACCCTGGGCATCTATATTATACGAAGTGGGCAGCACGGAAGAACCAATACGCATCCAGAAAGACTTTCCGGGAGAAATCGGAATCTGCCATGTCTTTGACCATGCTTGTAAACGATCTATAGCTGTCTGCAAGCGCTCTGGATCAAGAAGGGTAGAGACTCTCCTGTAAATTTTTAGGTCGTCGGCATATTGTCTACAAACGACCCCATTTTTGTGCAAAATATTACCCAGATCAGCAGAAAAAATGTTAAAGAGTATCGGCGACAGTACACCTCCTTGTGGCACTCCACTTTTGACCTCAAAAACATTCGACAAAGTCGAATTTATGCGAACTTGGAACGTTCTTCCAGTCAAAAACTCGCCAAATCCAAATGTAGTGAAATTGTTGCAAACGGATTTGGCAGGAGCTCCATCAATTATCACAGTCAAATCATGCGTCAGAAGGTCCTCTGGCGAGCGAATGAAGACAAAAAGAAAAAATAATAATCCTCAGTCAACAATGCTGAACGAAACGTGGCCTTATGGGCTAGGAATTAAGGTTTCCAAATGCTATTCTGCCTTTTCAGTGTGGCCTTTCAGGTACCAGACCTTCCCTCACCGATGAGATAAAATTCATGAAAACGAAATCTAACGCAATTTACTCGCTACTGACTATGTCTTCGTGTCCTCAACGCTTTCACGGTTCGCATTGTATAGAAACGTTTTTGCTGGGTTAGGTTTATTCCTGTTCTCATTCGATTCAATATGCGCTTCAAGGAAAACCCCTTCTGACGCATGATTTGACTGTGATAATTGATAGAGCTCCTGCCAAATCCGTTTGCAACAATTTCACTACATTTAATGATTATGTTATCTGCATATAGTATCATCACAGCCAAATCAATTCGACAATTTCACTACATTTGAAAAATCAATCAAGTTAAGAGCCAAATCCAATAAGACAATTTCACGACATTTAGGAGCAATGCCAAATCCTTGACCTTTTCTGCGGAGCCCAACTTTCAGAAATCGATTCAATAATTTCACTACATTTAGGAAATCAATTTGATAGCCAAATCCAATAGAACAATTTCACGACATTTTAGAGCAATGCCAAAGCCTTGACCTTTTCTGCGGAGCCTAACTTTCAGAAATCTACAACTAATCTTGAGAGGCCGGTTTCCAAGTTTGAAACGCCCGTTAGGGGCCCAGAGGTCATTATGGTGAGTTCTCCTAATTATTATCGGCATTCCCGTGGCTGATTACCTCTAGTCACAAAATTTCAAGCGATTTGGTCCACGCCTTTTAAAAAGTGGAATTCGACGGACGGAGGTGGAGGCGGAGGCGGAGGCGGAGGCGGAGGCGGAGGCGGAGGCGGAGGCGGAGGCGGAGGCGGAGGCGGAGGCGGAGGCGGAGGTGGAGGCGGAGGCGGAGGCGGAGGCGGAGGCGGAGGCGGAGGCGGAGGCGGAGGCGGAGGCGGAGGCGGAGGCGAAGGCGAAGGCGGGGGCGAAGGCGGAGGCGGAGGCGGAGGCGGAGGCGGTGGTGGAAAACGTTTTTGCGTACTTTCAGAGGTCATAACTTTAAAAAGCGGGGACCAGTTAGGATGAAAAGTTGCACACGTATGTAATTTCTTGCAGCGCATCGAATGGTGTACAGCTCATACCTCTGGTGACGGTATGAATAGGTGATCTCATTGTAGGGCACCCGCGCGGGAATAGATCAAAGCCAAATCCTGGTGCGCGCTTCGCGCGCACCACAATTAGGGAATAACATGTGATACATAAAAACTGCTACATCCTTCTGCACCAACGTTATCAACACAGCTGGAATGAATTACAATACGAATACCGGTAATGTTATGACCACGGGCAAAAAAGCTCCAAAAAGATATCGAGGCACACGTATGCTATTCTTGACGCTGTAACAACAACAAGGACCTATACTGTAGGCAGGCAAGAGACTACAACACATATTGAAGAGTACTCTGCAACTGAAAAGGACCCGGTTAGTAAGTCAAATCATAAAAGGAGATACAACAACCAGATAAGAAGATATCAAAACTCTGAAAAAAGGCAATCTAGTGAAAATATTGTCCAACAGAAGCAACAAACAGGTACGGCCGTTAGAAACAAAATACTTTTTTTCAGACTTCAAAGCCAGATATTAGATAAAAAGGCACAGGCACAATATTGTCGATGTGGGTGAAACGGGTGAAAACTACAGGAGAAACGAGGAAAAAACACAAAACAGGCCAAAGACAATTTCCCAGTGAAGCTGGGCCGCCCTGGGTGCGAGCTGAACGACCAATATACGGCTTCATAGAGTTAGAACTAGCCCAGCGACCTCTCAGTTGAACCTGAGCAGGAGATATGCCATTTTCGAGTGCTTTCGTGGTCCCACCACGACGGAACGAATGAGGTGGGAGTGTCCTCATGCCGGAAGCCATACACAAACGTCGTATTTCCGAACTCGCCGCATTCGGAGACCACTTGCCTCCGTTGGATGCAGCGATGAGTGGTCCGAGTGCGGTCATTTGTAGACGGGAATACATCAGCTCGTCGAACCACGCTTCCTTTGCCACGAATATCTCGGCTCCCACACAGGGCTGGGCACACGTCCCGCCATGGCGATTTTGAATATGCATCCCCCTTAGCTCGGTAATTTTCAGGCACCCCCCATGGGAAATTCAAATCGGCTGTTTTCCGAGAAGTCGAGCACAACAGCCATGATCTTGACTTCCTTATTTTGATAAACCAGAGTAAAAAAAAGCACTGAATAAAGAAAATTCCGAAAATGTCAACAAAAAAGGTAGTGTAATTTTTAAATTTCCAAACAATCTTATGAAGAAAATTTTTAGTAAGAAGGTAGGTTGTGACAAAAGATGAAACAATTTTTCATTCATTACAATTCAGCAATTACAAACAACAACAGAGCTACTATTATTGCAGTAATTGATGTTTTCTATCGAATGTTTTCATGAACCTTTGTATGAAGGATTAATCCGTGTTTGATCGTTCTGATGAAAAATTTTTCAGAATTATTTTGTGTTGTGGAACCATTTAGGGATATTTGGGATGCGTAGGGAGTGGAAAACCCGATTTTTACCCACGTAGAACGCCGCAATACCTTAGAGACTCGGCTCGCCGTGCGATATGGTGTGTGTACGCAGCTATACAGCGCACACGGGAGTGGACGCGCACACAATATTAATAAAAAATGTATTTTATTACAGAACGGGGAAGAGAAAACGATTGAAACCGAAGGAAATGGAAGATGATGAGAATTGTCTATTCTGGTAGTACCCATTTTAGAAATGTAATGTAAACAAACAAAGTTGGAGCAGGGGTAATTATTTATCCGTGACAAGTTTAATTCAAACGAACCTAGTTGATCAAAAGTAGCATTAAACATGCGAGCAAAGGATATTGTGGGAAAGAGGAGAATCTGGCAAACAGTTTAGCTTCAACAAGATCGTTTTTTAATGTGATTTAAGGACCTTAAATCTCGTCCCGGTTTTACACCGAAAACCGGGACAAAACCGGGACGAGTTTTAAGGTCCTTAAATCACATTGGGTATCAAAGATTTTGTTACTCAAATGTTTGCCAGAATCTCCTCTTTCTCCCAACGCTCTTAGTTCTCATGGTTAATGATGTTTTTGATCAACAAAGTTCATTTGAATGAACCTTGTCAAGTCCGAAAAATTCACCCTGCTCCAATTTAGTTTATTTATAGTCTATAGTGGAGTCCACCAAGAGTGTCTCATTTACTTATCAATAAGGTTCGGTCGGCTGGGGATCAATGTGCATGAATCCCATACCAGCACGCTCGATACCGATTGAGCGAGAGCGGTTGTGCTGCAACGAGTTTCATATTCATTGATCTCCAATCGACCGCTTCGCATGTATAAGTAAATGAGACACTCTTGGTGGACTCCACTATACAGCAATTGAAGTAAGACCTGGTGAGGTTGCGGACTCATCCTAACATACGGTAGTTTGTTAGTGGTATCACTCATTTTTTCCTAAAAGCTGTGATAGATCGGTGAGTCTGTGTTTTTACTGATATGACTACATCTGTGGAATCAATGAAAACAGGTGAAAATGTGAGAGTGGAAACAAAAACTCACCGACCAATCTCGTGTATTTCAAAAAAATGAGTGATAACACAATCAGACTACAGTATGTTAGGAAGAATCCGCAACCTCACCAGGTCCTACTTAAATTGCTGTAGACTATACATTAACTTTCTGAAATGGTTACATTGAAAGCATCCTACTCCTGCCTTCTTCCATTTACTCGACTTTCGATTCTTTTCTCCTCCCCGTTCTGTAATAAAACACATTTTTAATTAATATCGTGCGCGCGTCCACTCCAGTGTGCGCTGTGTAGCTGCGGACAAACACCATATCGCACGGCGAGCCCAGTCTCTAAGGGATTGCGGCATTCCAGCTGGATAAAATTCGGGTTTTTATGTACAGGGTACTTCTCAAGTAGAGAGATACGATTATTTGCTTTTTTCACTGGAACTTGCAGTCTTCGATTTCTACAGTCGGCTCTCTTCATAAGTCATTCTCATAGACGAAAATCCGTGGGTTAGTTTTGATATTTACCGTCATATCTAAGTTTTTAGTCTGCCATAATACAGCATTTCGCTAATCCTTTTCTGAACGTGAACGATAGCACGTCTGAGCGTTGTCTTTGTATCCTCGCTTCTAATCGGTAACCACAAGCGTAATCACTGAACGTTACACCAACTCAGAAACTCGCTGTTGTGAGTTCGATACCAATAGGATGTCTTCCTATTTATACACGCCGGAGTATATCGGTTTAGTTGGAGGAAGATAACAGTATACACTGCCGGTTATGAGCTCAAGACTAATAGGATATGTTCCCATAGACACTGCCGGAACATATCCGTTTAGTTGGCGGAAGGTAATAACAAACACTACCTGTTGTGATCTCGAAACCAACAAGATATCTTCCTAAGGACACTGCCGGAGCATATCCGTTCAGTTGGCGGAATATATCAGCTAACACTACCTGTTGTGAGCTCGGCACCAATAGGATGTCTTCCTATTCATACACGCCGGAACTTATCGGTTTTGTTGGAGGGAGATAACTGCATACATGAGCTCGATACCAACGGGATATGTTCCACTGGACGCGCGTGATTTTCTGTCACAGATGTCCTTCCACGATGTTAGCACGAGTGGGTTAGCGTGCTAGGAACGTATCGACAGGTAAAATGGAGCAGGAAAGTTAGCGATACGAGTCTAGCATGTCAGCGCACTCCAAAAAATCATATCGGGATATTTGGAGTACTGCGGTCCAGCTGGAACATAGCCGCTTGGCTGAAACACATTCACTACATCGGAGAGATCACTATTTTATTTACAAATAGGATAACGTAGAACAACATTTCCTCTCCATTAAGCTCGTCTCATCTCAGATTGAAAAGTGGCGGTATTGCTCATTCCAGAAGCAGCGAAACGTGAGCAGGGAACCTGAAGCTTTCTCATGACGCCTTGCGATCGTTCTTTTTCATTTATTTCTACTGCAAGCTGGAGTGCTCATGACCATGCAGTCATCATTGGCAGGTTGAAGCCGCCATTTTTCCTGTCTAATCGCGGCGATCAATCTGCAGACAGTGGGGGGGGGGGGGAGGTAGTACGTCGGCACAATAGGGGTTGTGTTCCACGGCAAACATCGAATACAGCCCATCGTTGTCTACGGAGGCTGCTGCTTATGGCAGCATATGCTGTCAACGTATGCTGGGATTCAACTCCTCGTTGTCGACAGTTTTTTTTTCTGCAAACGGAGAAAGAACTTGGACTCCTACCTCTGTAGCGGTGTGGGTATGATCCTCGTCAGGGCCTGCAGCAAGGAGGCCAACCTTGTCACGGTCTACAACAAGGGCATCATCTTCACCACGGTTCACAACGAGGAAGCATTAGTCGCGATGGGCCATCGGGACGACCCCTCAGCGTTCAAAATTGACGTTCAGAAAGGGGCGGATGGTCACCTTCTGGGACCGGCCTCAAACGGCCAACTGTCCCCTCAGTGAGCCTGGCCGCCTTATATACCCGCCTTCGTCGTACAAGAGGATGTTGCAATGTTTATTCGTATTAGACAAATCAATGGAGGAGAGTGCAGCACATACTAAAAGAAGGGTGGACTACCTCAATTCATGCATTTATTTATTTTATTTTACCATACGTGTGAAGCTACTACCTCTTCTCATACATTACTGTGCTTCTCTGGGCCAAGTTCCGGTCCGCAATTGCGTCTCGACACGCTTTGCGGTCGCACGCGTTTGATTCAGTATAGATTCCAGCGCCTAAGACGACTCGATGGGCCTTTTTCTTACAATTTTCTCCTATTTGTTTTAGTTTCCAGTTTCCAAAACCCACCTAGAGTCAACAGATCGACGGCTGCGGCGCTGGAAGCTCTTCCGACGCGGGAGCGTGCGTCCGCAAAGCGTGTCGAGACGCAACTACGAACCGGAATTCGGCGCAAAGAAGCACAGTATGTATTTTTTAATTGCAAAATGAAGCGATTGATTGAAGGGGCTGCCTACGCACGCAGGGGTTCAACCCCTACTGCCGATATCACTCGTGTCAGGATAAACAAAGGGGTTGTATCCCAGCAAGCAGCAGTAGCTATTGCAGAGGTGCTGCTAATCTTTTTGTACCTTAGTGCGACCCCTGTTGTGGCAAAGTACTACCCCTGACTATCTGAGAAAGAAGGAGTATACTCGTCTCATGATCATCACAAGTGGGCCAAGGGTTTCGATCCCAGGTAAGGTGGGGGTTGCAAACCATGCGTCAGCTATGGCTTCAAGACTTGGCACTAAGGTGCACAAATAATTAGTCTATTCAAGAGAAGAGGGTGTTGTGCGTCCAACCCTTGGTCTTCGATCGCTCTGTCCATTGTGAGAGATGATCACTCTGTTGTTGCACAATTTTGGTTTGAGAAGGGGTGGGCACGAAACAAAGCGACAAGACTTCCGATTTAGCTTCGGGAACGCCGCACGGAAAAGCTGCAAACAGTTTTATGTGAAGCCGTGTACTTAAAAGCATGTAGGACCACCGGTGTGAGTGCGCTGGATGTCGTTAAGAGTGTTCGGGTCTAAAAATTTCTCCAACACACACGAGTGCGTTGGGTATGACCAGTCTCGAAATGGAATGAAGAAGTCTACCTCTTTGTGCCACAAGTGATTTTCTTGTACGAATCAATTAGTTTTGTATCTCTTCTGCTCTCAACCACGCGCTCGAGCCTTTTTGGGAAATCCTCCTTTAGCGAAAAGCTAAATTTCTAATCGATTAATGCAGTAATTTCAAAACTCCGAAAAATCACTCACTTTCTCATATTCTTGTGTTTTTATAAGGTTTCTGTCACATTCAGTGGTGGTCAACGCGCAATTGCAATTGACGGTGGACAATTTCAGATGCAGATGCACTCCAATTATATGATGTGCCCACATATTCCATATTAGATACACAATGATACCCTAGGACCTGAATTTTAATTGCAGACGTTTGACCTTTTCATTATGGCTGTCTGAGAATTGACGCCTGGAATGATATCTGATGAATATTTTCTCGCTATCATGGAAGTCGAGCGGTTGTTCGTCTGATTGTACATTGTATTTTCTCAGAAACAACTTTCAATGTTACACCCTCATCATGTAGTTTACCCCAAATACCGACCACTACCAATTGCCACAAGAGCATGAAATGATGATAACAGTTGCATTTATATACCAGACCGCCCGACTAAATTTCTCCAATGAAAGTTGGAAAGCGTTTTATGGCTTTATGGCGATCGGTACCGCACGGTATTTTGCGTCTATCTAAATCATCATAAAGCCTAGATTGCTCGGATGAGTCCGGGAGAAGAAAGCAGCAGAGCGGTCGGTCACAGCAAAATATACCAGTGGTAACAAGATTTAGACAAGATAAGCCCGATAAGCCTTGCTTCGGCCAGCTCGAAATGAGGAAGCTAGCCTATACTTCGGCGAGAGCGGCAAATGCAGCTATTATCAGTAGAAAAATAAGGAATCAGATGTCTGATACCCTTCCTAAGCAAGAAATAAGATTCTTAGCACCGTTATCAGACATCTAATGTTTCATTTTTCTGCTAATATTCCGTGGCATTCGCCGCTTCCTCAGACACTCGCTGTTGTGAGTTCGATACCAATAGGATGTCTTTCTATTTATACACGCCGGAATATATCGGTTTAGTTGGAGGAATATAACAGCATACACTGTCGGTTATGAGTTCGAGACTAAAAGGATATGTTCCTATAGACACTGCCGGAACATATCCGTAGGGTTGGAGGAAGGTAATAGCAAACACTACCTTTTGTGAGCTCGATACCAATAGGATGTTTTCCTATTTATACATACCGGAACGTATCGGTTCGGTTGGAGTAAGATAACAGCACACACGGTGGTCATGAATTCGATACCAACAGGATATGTTCCGCTGGGCACGCGAGGGTTTGTGTCACAAATATCCTTCCACGATGTTAACAGGAGTGAGTTCGCGTACTAGATACGCATCGGCAGATCAACTGAAGCAGGAAATTCAACGATACGCGTTCCGGATGTCAGCGCACTCCTCGAACTCATATCGGGATGTTTGGAGTACTGCGGTGCAGCTGAAACATAGCCGCTTGGCTGAAACACATTCACTACATCGGAGAGAGATCATGATTTTATTTACAATTAGAATTACATAAAACTACATTTCCTCTCCATTACACTGGTCTCAACTCAGAATAAGAAGTGGTGGCATTTCCCATTCCGGAAGCAGCGAAACGGGAGCAGGGAACCTAAAGCTTTTTTCATGACGCCTTGCGATAGTTTTTTTTTCATTTATTTCTACTGCAAGCTGGGGTGCTCATGACCATGTAGTCATCATTGGTCGGTTGAAGCCGCCATTTTTCCTTTCGAATCGCGCCTATCTGGAACTCAGACACTTGGGGGGGGTAAAACGTTGGCACAATAGGGGGTGTATTCCAGATCAAAAAATAGAATACAACCCGTCGCTGTCTGTAATAGCAGCTGCTAACATATGTTGCTACCAAAGATTTCGATCCCGGATAGGGTGGGGGTCGCAAACCATTCGTCAGCCATGGCCCAAAGACTTGGTATCCTTATACTTAAGACATTTATGTCCCGATGTGTGTGTGTGTGTGTGTGTGTGTGTGTGTGTGTGTGTGTGTGTGTGTGTGTGTGTGTGTGTGTGTGTATGTGTGTGTATGTGTGTGTATGTGTGTGTGTATGTGTGTGTATGTGTGTGTGTGTGTGTGTATGTATGTATGTATGTATGTATGTATGTGTGTCCCGCGGATCCAAGGAATGGCCGATCAAATTTGTATGAAATGGTACCAACATTTAGGTGGGTAGGACATATATCGATTACCAAAAAACCAGCCCGAGTCACCTCTTACGTGCCTCGGGGCAACCGTGTTTGTCCGTGGGGCGCACTTTTGGCCGTGGGTCTTGATAACTTCTGCGAGTCATCTAGCGCTAGGAGGGCTAGGCTCTAATCAAAGCGATAGGTTTCCAGTAGCAGTGGATGGGACGCCATACAGAATCGTTAGGTTTGTAGAGTGTGCAGGACGTGAGCGATAGTGTGCAGTACTTCAGCGGGAGTGTGCAGGACGTCATAGAAAATGCGCAGGACCCGAACGGTGATGTGCAGGACGTCATAGAAAGTGTGCAGCACCCCAGTGGGAGTGTGCAGGACGTCATAGAAAATGCGCAGGACCCGAACGGTGATGTGCAGGACGTCATAGAAAGTGTGCAGCACCCCAGTGGGAGTGTGCAGGACGTCATAGAAAGTGTGCAGGACCCCAGTGGGAATGTGCAGGGCGTCATAGAAAGTGCGCAGGATCCGAACGGGGATGTGCAGGACGTCATAGAAAGTGTGCAGGACCCAAGTAGGAGTGTGCGCGACGTCATAGAAAGTGTGCAGAACCCAAACGGGAGTATGCAGGAAGTCGTAGAAAGTGTGCAGGACCCAAGTGGGGGGGGGGTGTGCAGGACGTCACAGAAAGACCCAAATGGCAGTGTGCAGGACGTCATAGAATGTGTGCAGGACCAAGTGGGAGTGAGCAGGACGTCATAGAAAGTGTGCAAAACCCGAATGGGAGTGTGCAGGACGTCATAGAATGTGTGCAGGATCCAAGTGGGAGTGTGCAGGACGTCATAGAATGAGTGCAAGACAGCAATGATAGTGTGCGCAACGTCACCAGGAATGTAGAACTTTAAAGAAAAGAAATTCGTCAATTTTTCCATGCCAAATTTCAACCCTTTTGTAGCAAAGAAAAATTTGAGAACACGTATCTCGAGAAGCGTGCGACGCGTTTTGAGGGGGGCGCAGAACTCCGCAGACTTTTCCTTGCCAATCTGGGGAAACAAGCAACAGCTTCACTTCCACACCCCTGTTCGTCGCTACTCGTAGCTAACCGTCACGGCGGCTGCGGGGTGGCGTAACTCATATTTTCCTAATTTATGTACGCCAAAATCCGTCTAAATGTGTGAATAAGTATGGTTAGATCCGCGGCCTGTTTCCTCAAGAAAAACGTGTAAATTCAAACCGCGGTTGGCGTGGCGGTTTGAATCTCAATCTCTGAGAATTAAACCGCCGCGCCAGCCGCGGTTTGAATTTAAACGTTTTTGCTTGAGAACACAGGCCACGGACCTAACTTTATTGATTTCAGACCAATCATTCTAAAAGCAGGGGATCTAATTGGGTCCTTTCCTAAGAAATTCGGTGGAGTTGCGTTCTAAAGGCGTGAGGAACAACTCGTCCTCCGCCTACAATTTCAAGATTTGAGAAGTAACCAAAATTGTGAATCGCTCTTCTTTTGAAATGGTGAAGGCTCGCACACGCACATGAACTTCACTCCTTCGGAATTTTCGGTCCCCTCTCCGCAAAATCTAGAAACGCCATGTGCACCTGGACGAGTTGCACCCCGCAGCCGCCGTGACGGTTAGCTGCGAGTTTCGTCGCTCATTACAACCGCTCAGTCATTTCGATTTACTAACTTCCCTAAACCAAATTTATGTATGTTGAAAGTCCGAGCTTATCAAGATCTGCTTCATGAAACATCAACACCCACGTGCATATTTCATTTTTTGAGAACAAGGGCATGGTGTTGGCCAACCAGGGAAACAGCACCTAAAATGAGAGTGCATTTTTCCTTATCGTGACAGAAATGGTAAAGCGAGAATAATCGCTTGGGAATTTGCAAATCGGAGGGAAGGACAGAGGGTTTCGACATAAAGGAAGGAGGGATGGCAGAGGTCGTAAATTTGGTGCAGGTAACAACCGATCTACCTCTGGCTTCTTATGTTTTGCGGTTTGATCGGATATTTTCATACCCCCACGCCCAGTTATAAATGTCCGGCAGTCTGCTCTGTTTAGGAGAGTCCATACGGGCAGTAACTTTTGGGTAGACGGAAGTCAGTTGACAAGCTTATCTGCGTCAGGAAGTTGGCGCACGTCAAAGTTTTCTTGAGCGAAAACTTCGCTAGGTCTCGCTAGTTTGGGTTAACAAAGAATCAGTCTATTCAGGAAAAGCTAGTGTTGTGCGTCCATCCCTCGGTCTTCGGTCTCTCTGTCCATTGTGAGAGAGGACCACTCTGTTGTTGCACAATTTTGATTTAAGATGGGGTAGGCACGAAACAAAGCGACAAGTCTTCAGATTTAGCTCCTGGAACGCCGCACGGAAAAGCTGCATACAGTTTCATGTTAAGCCGTGTACTTTAAAGCGTGCAGGACCACCGATGTGAGTGCGCATCATGTCCTTAAAGGCAGTGTTTACGATGAAATATGATGGTCAACTTTTTAATAGTGAAGTCTTGTTTTGGTTAACTGTAGTGCGACCTATACGAAAAAACACGGAAAAGGCTCAGTTTTAAAAGGTAGCATACACGCTCGCAAGCATAGTCGAGATAACAGCAAAGATAGGTCCGCACGGCCCTTACTATGTCGTCAACGACGTTTGAAGCGCTGAAAACTGTCCAGGATGACAATATTTGACAATGTTCGAGCAATCTTGCCTTCCACGCCCGTATTTTCACACCCCTTCGAGTAACAGAATGAGAATCGATACTTGAGAAAACATTTGATAACATAGAATGATAGCACTATAAAAAGGGAGTGCAGTAGAGAAAAAAACTCGATTTACCTCAATATAACATGTTTGTGCACTGATAAAATCCTCCATTTCAAGAGGTCAGCCAAAACAGAGCGGCATTCTCGAAAGTGGACGAGAGTCAATCGGTATGCAGACATGTTATACTCAAGTAAACCAAGCTATTTCTCTCGTGCTCTCCCATTTGATAGTGCTATCACTCTCAATTATCACACGTTTTCACAAGTATCGATTCTCATTCTGTTACTCGAAGGGGTGTGAAAATACGGGCGTGGAAGGCAAGATTGCTCAAACATTGTCAAATATTGCCATCCTGGACCGTTTTCAGCGCTTCAAACGTCGTTGACGACATAGTACGGGCCGTGCGGACCTATCTATGCTGTTATCTCAACTATGCTTGCGAGCGTGTATGCTGCCTTTAAGTGAATCTTAAAGGCAGCAGACACGCTCAAAAAAATTTTTATGACATAAACCAAAGGTTTGGAGCTGGTTGTATTCGGAACTGACCAAAAAGCGAACAAAAACTGTGTGAGAATAGAGGAATAACGGTTTTTTTATGAGGTGGAAGTGGACGAGTTTTACGGCGCGCGGTTGAAACAGCGAATATTAGCAAGAAAACGGTTGAGATAGAGAAGCCGATATACTCTAACAACCTGTACTGGAACGTTAACCTCGTTGGAAGCATCAAAAACCAACCGAAGACACCGTATTAGTACTATCAATCTAAACGAGTTTGTATTTTGGGGCGGGGTTGCAGAAACTTTCCGATTTTAATTGCTTAAATTTAGTAGTTTTGACTCGTTTTTGACGCTTCCAACGACGTGAGCAGTCTACTAGGAGCCATGCGACTTCAGAAACGTAGATATCTCAACAACTTTTTCGAGCGTGTCTTCTGCCTTTAAATTGGGGATTTTCTGCTGGTGCACGACTCTACACTGCGTATCATAAAGATAGAACACCCCCTGAATTTGCCGGTCTCGTGTTTGTTGAGCAAGGTAGATCTTTTTCGTTAATACTACTGTGATCAGAATGTAAAGAAAACCCTATACCTCTTTTGGGTTAGATTGAATGTTTGTGCACTTTTCTAGAATAAATTTATGTTTTAAATCGCGTATCAAAAAGGCAGGACACCCCTGGGCTAAATCGGAGTTTTTGTCCGATAAAATTGTGTAATCACAAATCTAATAGGCGATTGGCTTTCCTTTCACTCTTACTGCCATAAATACTCGATTTCGTCTACTTTCGACCAAATTAATCGGCCTTTGCCAGTCGATCTTGCTCCATTTTTCGGTTATTGCCTGTTGGAGCGCAGGAATCGGGAGGAATCGCCGACCATTGGCTCACACCTGACAAACCGAAAAATCCCAGAGATTCTTCATTGTGTTGAGATCAGGACTGCAGTCTATCCACTCTGGACAAGATAGTTATTGCCGAGCAAAGAAGCTGACCTCAGACCTGCTCACAAGAACTTTTTGGTTGTCCTGCTAGAAACTGCAACTTTGTCGCCCGAAAAAGTGGGGAAATGGAAGTAGGTGTCTCTCTGACGTCGCTTAGTACTCGCTGGAGATCATCCGACTGCTTGAGAACAAAAGCTGTAGACGTCCTCGACAGACAAATACTCTGACAGATTATGAGAGATCTGCGACCGCAGTTCCGACGGCTGAAGTGGACAGCTACTTCGACTATTCGTGCATAGGCGATAGTTTCTGACGTAAAAAAGTCTTTTTTTCAATGGATCTGATGGTCGGAAGTCCTACTAAAGGAATTTGAGGGTAGGTGCTGTCCACTTTAGCCGTCGGAACGGCGGTCAGAGATCTCCCATAATCTGTCAGAACATTTGCCCGTCAAGGATGTCTGCAGCTTGCGTTCGCCAGCAGTAGGATGATCTTCAAAGAGTACGAGAGGATATCAGAGTGACACCTACTTTGATTTTCCCAGGTTTTCGGGCGACAAAGTTGCAGTTTCTAGCAGGACAACCAGAAAGTTCACGTGAGCAGGTCTGAGGTCGGCTTCTTCGCTCGGCAATAACTATTTTTCCAGAGCCAATAGTCTACAGTCCTTATCTCAACAAAATGAAGAACCTTTGGGATATTTTAGTTCATCGAGTCTGAGCTAGTCTAAGGTGTTAAATGTATCATAGCAGCGGCGAAGCTTACCCTAACCAGATATAAACGACGTATACTGAGGCCCTGCACACGTCCCATGATGTTCTACTCAGTGCGATGCAGGTCCTTCCCACATTCTATGACGTCCCGCACACGCCCGCTGTGGTCCTGCACACATTCCATGACGTCCTAAACACTTCTGCTAGGGCCTGCACACGCCTACTGGATTCCTGCACACATTCCATGACATACGGCGCACTCCCAATGGTGCCCTGCACACATTCAATGACGTCCTGAACACTCTTAGGCGGCGTTCAGAGTTTTCGCGGCGCGACGCGATGGCACATGTCAGCGCGACGCGAAAATCGCGTCGCACGGAAATCATGGTGTGCACGGCGCGCGAACGCTAGGCGACTACGCGCAATTACGTAATTTCCGCAATTTTCCGTACCCAAGCAAAACTAATCAATATTTGATTTTATTCTGTCTGTTCAAGTGTAATGTACCTTTTTTATCTTTTATCTGTATTATTATGGCACATTTTTGTTTTTGTTGTGATCAGTTGCTTCTTTAATAACGAAACAATCAAAAAGACATCGGGAGCAAATGATGCTTAGATGTTTTTTTTTTGGAGTTGATAGGGAGGCAGAACAGGGAGGTTTCGGTGAAATGAGACCGAATTATGCTTGTGTCGTCATCACACTGTCCCTAAATATGCAGACAAAATTGTTTGCAGTATCATCTGAGAACAATACAATAACCCATAACAATTTCACTCAACCTAGTCTTTGAAAAGGCCTGAGAAAAATAAAAACGCCCTTGAGTCGCCGATGATGGAAGCATTGCAACGCGACGCGATGGTCGCGGAGCGATTATAATTTGCGCGTCAAATTCAGTGTATCGCGCCTCTTTACTGTGAACACCTAGCGACGGCGCGACGCGACGTCGCTTGATCGATACGTAGGCTAATCATAACGTCGCGTCGCGCCGCGAATGAACTCTAGACGCCGCCTTGCTGAAGCCCTACACGCGATCCATGACGTCTGGCGTACTCCCACTGGGGCCTGCACACGTTCCATGACCACCCAAACACTCCTTCTGGGGTCGTGCACACTTTACCTAAAGTCCTGTATAATGCTAGTGAAATCCTGCACGCACTTGATGATGTCTTGCGCACTCCTAGTGGGCTCCACACAATCCATAACATTCTGCACGCCCCTACTGCGGTCTTGCATACCCCTTACCTGTGGCTCTCCGTAACTCTAACTCCAGTTGAATTGTTGGGAGTAGTTTATTGGTCCACCGCTCATAATAGAACTAGCGAGACCTAGCGAAGTTATCGCTCACAGAAACTTTTGCGTGAGCCAACTACCTGAGACGGATTAGTTTGTTAGAACGGTGGTGACTGACTTCCGTCTACCCTAAAGTTGCTGCACGTATGGACTCTCCTGAGCAGAGCAAGGTGCCGTACATTTACAGCAGGGCGCTGGGGTATCAAAATGTGGGATCATAAAGCAAAACATAAGAAGCCAGCGGTAAATCGTCGGTTGCTACCGGCACAGAATTCACAACCCCTTCTGTACTTCCCTTACGTCGCTAACCACCGCCCTTTCTTCCAATTTGTAAACTTCACAAGCGATTATTCTCCCTTTACCGTCTCTATCATGATAAGGAAAAACGCATTCTCATATTATATGATGTTTCCCTAGTTGACCAACATCATGCCCTTGTTCTCAATGAATGAAATTAATAGGTGGTTGTTTATGTTTTTGTGGTGCAGATTTTGATAAGCTCAGACTTGCAACATATATAAAACTGGTTTTTCGTAGTTTGGGAGATCGAGATGAGTGAGCGGTTGCAATGAGTGGGGAACAGAGAAGGTGCGGAAGTGGAGCTGCTGCTTGTATCCTAACACCTCATTCATACTTTTGCGATAGCGGCAAATGCCGCGGACTATCAGAAGAAAAATGAGAATTTAGATGTCTGATACCATTATCAGACATCTGATTTCACATTTTAGAGCGGTATCAGACATCTGATTACTTATTTTTTCACTGATAATCGCGGCATTTGCCGCCATCGCAAAAGTATGAATGAGGTGTAAACTGGCAAAAAATGTCGCAGGAGTTCTGCGTAAATCTCAAAACGCGTCGCACGCTTCTCAAGATTCATGTTTTCCTATCTATTTCCTCTCCACAAAAGGTAAAGATTTAGCATTAGAAAAATGAAAAACCTTTTTTCCAAATTCTACACTCTTGGTGACGTCCTGCACACTCCCACTGCGGTCCTGCTAACTTTTGATGACCTGCACACTCCCACTCGGGACCTGTGCATTTTCTATGACGCCCTGCACACTCCAACTGGGGACCTGCGCACTCTCTATGACCTCCTGCACACTCCCGTTAGGGTTCTTCACACTTTCTATGACGCCCTGCACGCTACCGTTCGGGTCCTGCACACTTTCTATGACGTGCTGCACACTCCCGTTGGGGTCCTGCACATTCCTACTTAAGACCTGCGCACTTTCTATGACGTCCTGCACACTCCGATTAGGGTCCTGCACACTTTCTATGACGTCCTGCACACTCCGAATAGGGTCCTGCACACTTTCTATGACGCCCTGCACACTCCCACTGGGGTCCTGCGCATTCCTACTTAGGACCTGCGCACTTTCTATGACGTCCTGCACACTCCGATTAGGGTCCTGCACACTTTCTATGACGCCCTGAACACTCCCACTGAGGTCCTGCACACTTTCTATGACGACCTGCGCACTTCCGCTGGGGTCCTGCACAATCCTACTTAGGACCTGCGCACTTTCTATGACGTCCTGCACACTCCGATTAGGGTCCTGCACACTTTCTATGACGTCCTGTACACTCCGATTAGGGTCCTGCACACTTTCTATGACGCCCTGCACACTCCCACTGGGGTCCTGCACACTTCCGCTGGGGTCCTGCACATTCCTACTTAGGACCTGCGCACTTTCTATGACGCCCTGCACACTCCGGTTAGGGTCCTGCACACTTACTATGACGTCTTGCACACCCTCACTGGGGTCCTGCACACATTTTATGACGCCCTGCATTTTTTGCATCGCTAGACGACTCGCAGAAGTTATCATGACCCACGGCCAAAAGTGCGCTCCACGGACAAACTCGGTTGCCCCGATGCAAGTAAGAGGTGACTCGGGCTGATTTTTTGGTAGTCGATAAATGTCGCACCCACCTAAATGTTGGTACCATTTCATACAAGTTTTGATCGGCCATTCCTAAGATATTCGGGACACATGCACACACATACACACACACACACACACACATCGGGACATAACTGCTTTAAGTATAAGGATTGAATTAAAAAATGGCTTGAATGATGAATGGTTTCTTACAAACTATATAATCAGAGTATCATTCATATCATGCATATGGTAAAGATGCCACACAACAGAACACGGTTTTAGTCAGCGGTTCATAACACGAAGCTGCTTTTAGTTAGCGGTTCATAAGACAAAATTGTGTTCAGTTTGCGGTTTATAAGAGAAAACCAATTTAGGTCAGCGGTACATAACAGCCTCTTCTTTACACTAACACCAAACCTATAGCAAACCAATGAACCGCTCTATTGGTTGCCGTTTGGTTTGAAAAGGCTTTTTTAGTTTGCTATTCATTGGCGGTTGATAACAACTGTGATTTTTGGTATCGAACTCACAACAGCGAGTGTCTGAATCCGCAAAAGTATGAATAGGGTGTTAAAACCATCATAGCAGCGGGGAAGCTTCCTCCAACCAGAGACTAACTACCCATACTGAAAAGAACGTAAAGGCCAACCGAACATTGCTCGACACGACGCGGTCGCGTCACGGCTTTTGAAAAAATTGATGATAACAATTGATTCAGGGTAGGCTATAAATTAAGTGGAGAGCGATGTGTCTCCGTTCACATACCGTCCTTCTCCAGGGGTCGGCAGTTGAGGATCTGCATGGACTAGGAAGTAGGAAAACACCATAGCCGGTGGTCAACATATAACAATATCGGAGCAAAAAACATAGACAATTTAAGAGCCGTGACGCGACCGCGTCGTGTTGAACAATGTTCGGTTGGCCTTTACGTTCTTAGGCCGGTTTCATCAAAGCATTTTCCATGGTAAGTTAGCGTTATCGGCTAACCGCAACCATTATCAGGTATTCAAAGGCTTGTTAGCCGATAACGCTAAAGCCCCATTCATAGCTAGTCGCTTCGACTTGAAGTCGAAGTGATAAACAAAACTGTCGCGATTTAAAATCGCTGGACGAAGCGATTTCGAATCGCTTCGTCTAGCGATTTCAAATCGCTTCAACTAGATGAATGGCTTCCATCATGGAGGCGAAGCGATTAGTCGAAGCGACCTAACGAAAACAAGCAAGTCGCTTCGACTAGCTATGAAATACCCCAATCGCTCGGCGATCGCGTCTGAAACTGCAAACTGTTCCAAACCGTCGCGGCTCAGTGCAAGGTCTGTTGACGCGACGGGTTTTGTAACTGTTGGCAGTGCCGCGAAAAGTGGAAGCGACTAGCTATGAATGAGCCTTACCTTACCATTGAAAATGCTTTGATGAATCTGGCCTCTTATACTACACTGAGGTTCCGCACACGTACCAAGATGTCCCACACGCCGTGACACAGGTCCTTCCCACACTGTATGACATCCCGCACACGCCTACTTGGGTCCTGCAAAATTCCATGACGTCTTGAACACTCCTACACTCCTGCTAGGGCCTGCACACGCTCCATGTCGTCGTACACACTCCTACTGGAGTCCTGCACACATTCCATGACGTCCGGTGCACTCCTACTGGGGTCCTACACACATTCCATGACCTCCCAAACACTCATACTGGGGTCCTGCACACACTATGACGCCCTGCACACCCCTACTGCGGTCTTGCATTCCCCTTACCTGTGGCGATCTGTAGCTTTACCTCCAGTCGAACTGGTCGGAGTAGTCCATTGGTCCACCGCCCATAATAGAATTGAAGTTAAAAATGGATTGAAGGTTGAATGATTTCTCACATACTATATCATCAGACTATCATTCATATCATGCATGTGGTAAACATATGCCACACAACAGAACACGGTTTCAGTCAGCGGTTCATAAGACAAAATGGTGTTTCATAAGCGGTTCATAAGACAAAGCAATTTATAGTGGAGTCCACCAAGAGTGTCTCATTTACTTATCAATGAGAAGCGGTCGATTGGAGATCAATGAACATGAAACTCGTTGTAGCACAACCGCTCTCGCTCAATCGGTATCGAGCGTGCTGGTATGGGATTCATGCACATTGATCCCCAGCCGACCGCTTCTTATTGATAAGTAAATGAGACACTCTTGGTGGACTCCACTATAGGTTAGCGGTTCACAACAGCCTATTCTTTACACTAAAACCAAACCTATAGCAAACCAATAGACCGCTCTATTGGTTGCCGTTTGGTTTGTGAAGGCTTTTTTAGTTTGTTATTTGTTGGCGGTTGATAACAACTGTGTTTTTTGGTATCGAGCTCACAACAGCGAGTCTCTGAGAAAGAAACATGAAACCACATCAATCCTTACTTGCTAATAGATAACAAAGTAGTGTTTATTCCTTCATCAAAACAATCAAACACATTATATATGATCTCTAATTCATAGAGTTGTTGATGAGAAGCTTTGACAGCAACTATGAATTATTGCGAACACAAACTGCATATCTATCAAAAATTTTAATTCTGTAAGTGCTTGTCTTAAAAAGCGGAGAAGAAGATATGACAAACCAGAAGAGAATCGTGTATTATTTTGCTCCTGAAATTCGACAGAACATGCACTTCGTTTCTTTTTTGGTGTCCGGTTTAGGCACCCCCCTTTGCCCTCTCTGCAACGTCCAATATGCACGCCCCTAAGGTTAACCGGGACGCGTGCCCAGCCCTGCTCCCACATCCGATTGATCGGTCTTGGACTTCTGTAATAGGTTAGTATAAATAGATCAAAGACGTGCACTGTTCTAAGACCATACCTCTGGAAGTTCCACCTTGGGGTACTACTTTAAACTTAGTTTGACACCCAACTTTTTTTCCTGGCATTTATGAGCGCGTGGCAACTACAAAAAAACAAGTAGAATTGTAGATCTTACATTCATTGTGAATTTCCAGCTTCCTCCTTCCTCCGAGACATCAGAAATCAGCAGATTTAGCGCTTTCGAGACTCTGAGTAATCCGCAAAATAGCAAAGCGAGTAACAATTGGGCTCTGACTATTCTCCAGTGAGGCCAGCCGATCGTTTTCGCCGTACTAAGCAGTAACTGCCACTCCTGCTGGGTCGCGAACTTCTGTTGTTTGGTCGGTTCTGCTCTCTTCCTGGCCTTCACCATTTCGTCCAGGATCAACCATTGCTCTGACTCGTGCGGCTTCCTGCCCGTTCTGAAGAACGCCAAGGCGGAAATGAAGGTTGCCATGGACCTAGCAGAGGAAGAGCAGCTCTTTTTAGCGACAAACACGGCGGCACTGTCCAGCTCATTGCAGGTCCTCGTTTCTGGGAATTCCTGTTGCCAAGCTTCGAATTCCCCAACTGCTCTCTCGTATGCTTTTGTCGTGCTGGAGGCCCTCGATGGCAATAGGAGGTTCTGTATCACCCCGTCCAGAGGCTCATCCATCAGCCGAGCTTGGTCTTGCAAGAGACGCACTGATTGATGCCGCGGGTGGTGGTCCAGAAAACGGCAATTTCTAATTGTCCGATATGGGCCCAACGACAATAAAACCAAAAAACTAAAAAAATAACAACGTGTTACTACCAATGACAAGCCTAGAATGACCCCTTAATTCGCTGCTTACCTAAAACCCCTATGCTTTAACATCTGATACTCAGTCAATCCCGCCAACAAGAATCGATTATCCAACTCCTACTGCGGAACAACTCGTCCGCTGCGGTGTTCTCGTCCCTGTTCGCCCTCGTCGTGAAAAGGGTCATTTCTAACACTACTTCACTCTGCTCGGCTCATGCTTTCGTAATGTGGTGCGCGCGAAGCGCGCACCAGATTTGGTTTTGAACTGGCCACGCGCGGAACCGAATTTTCGAAATCTAAGTTCAGAGTGAACCTAGAAATCAGCTCCGAATTGCATTGAAAAGAGCGCAAAAAGTTGGTATTATTCCCCGAAAATGGTTTGGAATGGTTCGCTGGTTTTCGAGAATATTTTAAAAAACCGCTCAATTTTGGTGTTAATCTCCATTTTTTTCAGTTGGCGTTCATCAACCTGTGGGTACACCTAAAATTGAGCTAGGAAGATCATTTTTGGACAGTAGGCTGGAAATGGATGCAGGTCGCTCCTATTCCAATTTGAACTTGAAACATTAAATTTGAAGGGTACCTCAAAATCGTGGGTTTACATACTAAAATAGCCGTGGAGCGCGAAAATTGCTGGCTCATGTTACGGCTGTGGAGAGCAGGGTATGTGGGTGGATCTGCAGTCAATTAACATACGCCATTAGGGGTAAGTACTAAACTTGTCAGATTTCGTGCTCATGACACGTCATCGATCGATAATCAATATTATCGATTTTCGCTCTTATTGCACGAAATGCGACGAGGAGTGGTAATTGTTGATGGGTATGCATCTCTTGGTTTGGGAATTTTACTCATCAAACATTATCGATTGATACCAACCAATAATATCGATTTTTTGCCTGTTGCACAAATTGCCGCAATGAGTGTTGATTGTTGAGGGACTAGCTAGGGAACTTCGCATGGTGTACCCCGGATCAGAAAGCTGATGAATGTTTTCTAGTCAACTCTGGCACGCCCTCTTTGAATCTGAACTCGGATTTCACGACGGAAATCTGCGAAAAAAGTTATAGCCTGTCAAAGTTCGTATTTCCCGCTTTTTTTTCTGTGAAAAACGCGCATTAGGGTTTTCAAAATCCCGAAACGGACCTCATGCTTGTGTTCAGCGCCCAAAACTACCCCACTGAGCAAATTTTGGGTAAAGGCACATTTTCCAAACTTTGCACAGGCTGATAGTGTTTTGGACTCGTGCGGATTTTCGGTTGAGCGCTTATTTATACCTGTGAAAGCGTTAAAAAAATGTTGCAGATTTCACTCAAAATCCTTCCAGGTGGGTTATTTGGGGCGCTGATCACGAATCTGGGATCTATTTGTCGATTTTTCAAGCTGTTCGACTTCATTCATTTAAAGCTTACCGTCGGGGGAAATTTTGATGGCAAATCGCGACGTTTGCCGATTTCCGGAGTGATACGATATATATGGCTCAAATTGTTGCCCTGGAGGTTATTTGCAGTGATAAACACGAATCTGCATTCCGTTTATGATAGATTACGGTAGGTTACGGTGTGTATACGGTAGCTTGGTCAGTCCCGGATTTGGCTCAAAATTTCTCTGTGGGTGTTATTTTGACGCCGAACATGAATTTGAGGTCCATTTTTTGATTTTCGACATTTTAAGGTAGGTAAAGCCAGTTAAAAGGCATTATGCCTACCGTAACCTACAGTAACCATAATTCTAGCGACAAACAGGCCCCAGATTCGCGTTCAGCGCCCTGAATAACCCCCAGTTGGAAGTTTTGAGCAGAATCAGATTTTTTTTCAAACACCCTACAAAGTGGCTGATGGGGAGTGCCCTTACCTTTTCATGAAGCTTCAAAAACGCTTATAACTTCGTTAAGAGGTGTCCGTAGCAAAATCCCATGTCAGATTGAGAGACAGCGGAGCAGAATTGACCAGAAAACATTCATCATCATTTAAATGGTGGGGATGGCCATGTGAGGTTCCCTAGTAAGTATCTTACTTGGGAAATTGTTCTCTTCATGCAAAATCGAATACTTATATATCAATAATATCGATTTTTCACCTGTTGCGCAAAATGCGCCGATGAATGGTGTTTTTTTATGGTTGTGCGTCACAAGTTGCAGAAGTTGCACTCATACGACAAAATCGTCTGTTAGATGTTTCATCTTTCCAAAATGGAAATCGTTGAGCAAAATTCATGTCAGAAAGGGAACCTTTGGGAAAAAAATTTGAAATTTCTGAAAATTTAGCTTCCTGGCAAAAGTAACGATTTGGTAATGTCAAAAAAAGTTTCAAAAATGTCTTGAAATATCTTAAAAAACGATTTGGCGTAAAATAGCCTGAAGTAGTAAAAAAGCTAGGAAATGAAGTGAAATAACCAAAAATACGATTTGGCGGTCAATAATAAACTAACTAGCGATAAGTAAAGACAGAGGGATCTGATTTTACAAGCTTCTCAGTTAAACTTATCAAAGCAAAATCAAGCGCGCAACGGAAACATTAAGCCATTTTGAAATCTGTAATAAGGGAATCAGCACAGGTCAAGCTAGGTGAACGCAATGCTCCATTCCATATCGCGCTTGATTTCGTTTTGATAAGTTAAACGGAGAAGCTTGTAAAATCTGATCCCTCTGTCTTTACTTATCGCTAGTTAGTTTATTATTGACCGCCAAATCGTATTTTTAGTTATTTCACTTCATTTACCAGCTTTTTTACTACTTCAGGCTATTTTACGCCGAATCATTTTTTAAGATATTTCAGGACATTTTTGAAAATTTTTTTGACATTACCAAATCGTTACTTTTGCCAGGAAGCTAAATTTTCAGAAATTCGTCCTTCTTTCTCATCGACAGTTCTGTTCCTCACTTAAAGGCAGCATACACGCTCACAAACATGGTTGAGATAACAGCACAAAAAGTTCCGCCTGGCCCCTACTATGTCGTCAACGGCGTTTGAAGCGCTGAAAACCATCCAGGTTGACAGAATTCGAGCATTCCCGTCCCGAAAGGCTGTGGAACCCCACCCCTACGAATAACAGAACGAAGAGTGAGGCATGTGGAAGCATTTGATAATTTAGAGTGATAGCACTATCAAATGAGGGTCTACGAGAGAAACAGCTTGATTTCCCTGATTAAAACTTGTTTACATACCGAATAATTTCCATCCACTTTCAAGAACGCCGCTCTACCCCGGCTGGCCTTTAAAATGTAGCATTTCATCAGTAAACAGACATGTTATATTAAGGTAAATCCAGCCGTTTCTCTCGTAGACTCTTATTTGATAGTGCTATCACTCTAAGTTATCGAATGCTTTCACATGCTCCACTCTTCATTCTGTTATTCGTAGGGGTGGGGTTCCACAGGCTTTCGAGACGGGAATGCTCAAATTCTGTCAACCTCGATGGTTTTCAGCGCTTCAAACGCCGTTGGCGACATGGTAGGGGCCAGGCGGTCCTATTGATGCTGTTATCTCAACCATGTTTGTGAGGGTGTATGCTGCCTTTAAAGGCGGTGGTCGCGCTCAAATAAGCTCGTCTTCTTTTCCACTCTAAGCCCTTTTCTGGGTATAGAGTAGTAGAACCTATAGGAAAAAATCGCAATAAAAACGCTGTTCTTGGCCAAATTCGAAGCCTGAACTTTCTTGTCTTTTGATGTTGGACGAGGCCACACCACATCATCGGCATCGATGGTCTCTAATATCAAGAACATCAGCTGGCTTGAACATCAATTTCAATCAATGAACTTTCGGATTTATGTACACATCTAGTCAAAAACATTGACTAAGGTGCTTGCTTTCGTTGTTCAACTGTTTTATTGGGTAAATTTGCATTTATTTCTTCCTCTGAGTGTCGATGATTTTTGGCTGCTTGGCAAGAGACAGTGATCTTTCTGTGCACGTGTGCACGAACTGGAAATTTAGGGTCTTGATAACTCTAATCCTAGCCCGTTTTTCACCGCGCTACCTTCATAGTTTTTGAGCTGTTTTATATCTAAGCTGATTTTTGTAGTTTTTTCAATAACGTTTTCCATCGTGACCACTGCCTTTAAAGGCATCGTACGCGCTGAAAACGTCTCATCGTTTTATGGGTTTGAATGATTGGTTGGATCCATCCAAGCATGTAGGGAGAGTTTTTTTGGGTCAAAAACGCTTTATTGTGAAGATATATTATTCCGAATGCCCGAAATTCCGTCAAAAGAGGCCGGCACTCCGTAGGTCATCTGACACAATTTGCTGTCAGCCATTTCATAAGTAAACGATCAACAATTGATCCAGTACAACTGAGGAGAAGCTGATGGAATATACTTTACGATTACGTGAAGGATGACTTTTACACATACAACGGTTCACCTGTCCTTCCCCACAAATAGCTTGAAAGAAACTTGAACTTCATTCGAATCGTGAGATCGTAGGTCAACACAGCGATCGCTAACGATCAACTCTTCCTTTCTCAAAAGTCGATCGAGAAATTTTCGGTCCGAAAAAAGGAGTTTTCAGTGATATTTTCGGTTTTTTTTTTTTCAATGTAGCTGTTATATAGGGATGTAGGGCTTCCAATATATATGGAAAACCCAAAAACGAAATCCATCGTGAACGATGCCTTTAAGAGCCCCGGCAGAACTGTTTGATAAAGTTCGTCTGAGGCCAGGGCGAAACGAACTTTGACAACTTCTCTCCCATACCTTTCCTCTTTTGATTCTTTTACTACGAGTAATCTGAAGATTATATCTAATATAAATATAAAATGGCACACATGAACTTTATGTACATACGTCTTAGTATAATTTATTACTGCAATAAATCCGGCCTCTGACCCACCGCTCCGCTGTTGGTGGAAATCGAAATCGGTAGCTCTCCAAAGATGCCTCAGAGTTATGATTCGGATAATGATTCCTGAAAGTTTAGGTTCCTGGCAAAAGTAAAGATTTGGCATGGCCGTTTTTTCGAAATTTTAGAAATATACTCAGTTAAAAGGGGAAGGTGAAGAAAAATGGAAAAAGTTTTGAAATATTCCTGAGAACGATTTGGCGTAGAATAATTTGATTTTTAGGAAATGTAATGAAATAGTTGAAAGCACGATTTGGCAGTCGAGTTTGAACCAACTATTTACAAGAGTTGTGCGAAACGAGAGATCGCATTGTATGAGCTTATCCGTAGAACATATCAAAGCAAAATCACGCGTGATAAGGCAAGCAGTAAAAGCTCGTTTGTGAGCTGGAATGCCGCGATCTTCACGTATTAAGTGAAGTAAAATCAAGTGTTTGTTTCATATCACGCGTGATTTTGCTTTGATATGTTCTACGGATAAGCTCATACAATGCGATCTCTCGTTTCGCACAACTCTTGTAAATAGTTGGTTCAAACTCGACTGCCAAATCATACTTTCAACTATTTCATTACATTTCCTAAAAATCAAATTATTCTACGCCAAATCGTTCTCAGGAATATTTCAAAACTTTTTCCATTTTTCTTCACCTTCCCCTTTTAACTGAGTTTATTTCTAAAATTTCGAAAAAACGGCCATGCCAAATCTTTACTTTTGCCAGGAACCTAAACTTTCAGGAATTTCATTTATTTTTCCTGAAGGTTTCCTTTCTAACATGGTTTATGCCTGGTGGTGTTAATTCAAAGCAAACCCACTGATGCCCTGCCCTCCCGCCCCCCCCCTTCTATGACGTCCTGCACGCCCGCACTGATGTCCTGCACACGTTCTACGGCGCTCTGCGCACACCCATTTGGGTCACAAGCACGCTCATGCCGATAATTTTTTCCGCAGGGCTACCGTAACCCTCCTTCGGAAGTTTTCCAAGTGTCAGCCTGGATATGAGCACATCGTTATAGCCAACCATCATCTTTGCACAATTTCGACCTCCTCAGCCACTTCCCAGTGGCTTCTCGAAGAGAGCGGTGTGTGAATGACTGCATACCGCTCCTCTCCCCTTTTATATCCCGCATGTTATGAGCGTGTGTTATCGCTCGTTATCATGTTTTGTTCAAGAATGATTACGGTAGCCCTGCGGAAAAAATTATCGGCATGGGCGTGCTTGTATTTGGATCCCGCAAACTTTCTACGGCGTCTTGCTCACTTCCACTTGGTCACCTCACAGTTTTTATGGCGTCCAACGTACTTTCATTTGGGTCGCGTACACTTTCTACGGCGTCCGACGCACTGTTATTTGGGTCCCACACACTTTCTACGGCGTCCGACGCACTCTCATTTGGGTCCCACACACTTTCTACGGCGTCCGACGCACTCTCATTTGGGTCCCACACACTTTCTACGGCGTCCGACGCACTGTTATTTGGGTCCCACACATTTTCTACGGCGTCCGACGCACTCTCATTTGGGTCCCACACACTTTCTACGGCGTCCGACGCACTCTTATTTGGGTCCCACACGTTTTCTACGGCGTCCGACGCACTCTCATTTGGGTCCCACACATTTTTTACGGCGTACGACGCAAATTTCTCATTTGGGTCCCACACACTTTCTACGGCGCCCGACGCACTGTTATTTGGGTCCCACACATTTTCTACGGCGTCCGACGCACTCTCATTTGGGTCCCACACACTTTCTACGGCGCCCGACGCACTGTTATTTGGGTCCCACACATTTTCTACGGCGTCCGACGCACTCTCATTTGGGTCCCACACACTTTCTACGGCGTCCGACGCACTCTCATTTGGGTCCCACACACTTTCTACGGCGTCCGACGCACTCTCATTTGGGTCCCACACACTTTCTACGGCGTCCGACGCACTCTTATTTGGGTCCCACACGTTTTCTACGGCGTCCGACGCACTCTTATTTGGGTCCCACACGTTTTCTACGGCGTCCGACGCACTCTCATTTGGGTCCCACACACTTTCTACGGCGTCCGACGCACTCTTATTTGGGTCCCACACACTTTCTACGGCGCCCGACGCACTGTTATTTGGGTCCCACACATTTTCTACGGCGTCCGACGCACTCTCATTTGGGTCCCACACACTTTCTACGGCGTCCGACGCACTCTTATTTGGGTCCCACACGTTTTCTACGGCGTCCGACGCACTCTCATTTGGGTCCCACACACTTTCTACGGCGTCCGACGCACTCTCATTTGGGTCCCACACACTTTCTACGGCGCCCGACGCACTGTTATTTGGGTCCCACACATTTTCTACGGCGTCCGACGCACTCTCATTTGGGTCCCACACACTTTCTACGGCGCCCGACGCACTGTTATTTGGGTCCCACACATTTTTTACGGCGTCCGACGCACTCTCATTTGGGTCCCACACACTTTCTACGGCGCCCGACGCACTGTTATTTGGGTCCCACACATTTTCTACGGCGTCCGACGCACTCTCATTTGGGTCCCACACACTTTCTACGGCGTCCGACGCACTCTTATTTGGGTCCCACACGTTTTCTACGGCGTCCGACGCACTCTCATTTGGGTCCCACACACTTTCTACGGCGTCCGACGCACTCTCATTTGGGTCCCACACACTTTCTACGGCGTCCGACGCACTGTTATTTGGGTCCCACACATTTTCTACGGCGTCCGACGCACTCTCATTTGGGTCCCACACACTTTCTACGGCGTCCGACGCACTCTTATTTGGGTCCCACACGTTTTCTACGGCGTCCGACGCACTCTCATTTGGGTCCCACACACTTTCTACGGCGTCCGACGCACTGTTATTTGGGTCCCACACATTTTCTACGGCGTCCGACGCACTCTCATTTGGGTCCCACACACTTTCTACGGCGTCCGACGCACTCTCATTTGGGTCCCACACACTTTCTACGGCGTCCGACGCTTTGTTATTTGGGTCCCACACTTTTTCTACGGCGTCCGACGCACTCTCATTTGGGTCCCACACACTTTCTACGGCGCCCGACGCACTGTTATTTGGGTCCCACACACTTTCTACGGCGTCCGACGCACTCTCATTTGGGTCCCACACACTTTCTACGGCGTCCGACGCACTCTCATTTGGGTCCCACACACTTTCTACGGCGCCCGACGCACTGTTATTTGGGTCCCACACATTTTCTACGGCGTCCGACGCACTCTCATTTGGGTCCCACACACTTTCTACGGCGCCCGACGCACTGTTATTTGGGTCCCACACATTTTCTACGGCGTCCTACGCACTCTCATTTGGGTCCCACACACTTTCTACGGCGCCCGACGCACTGTTATTTGGGTCCCACACATTTTCTACGGCGTCCGACGCACTCTCATTTGGGTCCCACACACTTTCTACGGCGTCCGACGCACTGTTATTTGGGTCCCACACACTTTCTACGGCGTCCGACGCACTCTCATTTGGGTCCCACACACTTTCTACGGCGTCCGACGCACTGTTATTTGGGTCCCACACATTTTCTACGGCGTCCGACGCACTCTCATTTGGGTCCCACACACTTTCTACGGCGTCCGACGCACTCTCATTTGGGTCCCACACACTTTTTACGGCGTCCGACGCACTCTCATTTGGGTCCCACACACTTTCTACGGCGCCCGACGCACTGTTATTTGGGTCCCACACATTTTCTACGGCGTCCGACGCACTCTCATTTGGGTCCCACACACTTTCTACGGCGCCCGACGCACTGTTATTTGGGTCCCACACATTTTCTACGGCGTCCGACGCACTCTCATTTGGGTCCCACACACTTTCTACGGCGTCCGACGCACTCTTATTTGGGTCCCACACATTTTCTACGGCGTCCGACGCACTCTCATTTGGGTCCCACACACTTTCTACGGCGTCCGACGCACTCTTATTTGGGTCCCACACATTTTCTACGGCGTCCGACGCACTCTCATTTGGGTCCCACACACTTTCTACGGCGTCCGACGCACTCTCATTTGGGTCCCACACACTTTCTACGGCGCCCGACGCACTGTTATTTGGGTCCCACACATTTTCTACGGCGTCCGACGCACTCTCATTTGGGTCCCACACACTTTCTACGGCGTCCGACGCACTGTTATTTGGGTCCCACACATTTTCTACGGCGTCCGACGCACTCTCATTTGGGTCCCACACACTTTCTACGGCGTCCGACGCACTCTCATTTGGGTCCCACACACTTTCTACGGCGCCCGACGCACTGTTATTTGGGTCCCACACATTTTCTACGGCGTCCGACGCACTCTCATTTGGGTCCCACACACTTTCTACGGCGTCCGACGCACTGTTATTTGGGTCCCACACATTTTCTACGGCGTCCGACGCACTCTCATTTGGGTCCCACACACTTTCTACGGCGCCCGACGCACTGTTATTTGGGTCCCACACATTTTCTACGGCGTCCGACGCACTCTCATTTGGGTCCCACACACTTTCTACGGCGCCCGACGCACTGTTATTTGGGTCCCACACATTTTCTACGGCGTCCGACGCACTCTCATTTGGGTCCCACACACTTTCTACGGCGTCCGACGCACTCTTATTTGGGTCCCACACGTTTTCTACGGCGTCCGACGCACTCTCATTTGGGTCCCACACACTTTCTACGGCGTCCGACGCACTCTCATTTGGGTCCCACACACTTTCTACGGCGTCGGACGCACTGTTATTTGGGTCCCACACATTTTCTACGGCGTCCGGACGCACTCTCATTCGGGTCCCACACACTTTCTACGGCGTCCGACGCACTCTTATTTGGGTCCCACACGTTTTCTACGGCGTCCGACGCACTCTCATTTGGGTCCCACACACTTTCTACGGCGTCCGACGCACTCTCATTTGGGTCCCACACACTTTCTACGGCGTCCGACGCACTCTCATTTGGGTCCCACACATTTTCTACGGCGTCCGACGCACTCTCATTTGGGTCCCACACACTTTCTACGGCGCCCGACGCACTGTTATTTGGGTCCCACACATTTTCTACGGCGTCCGACGCACTCTCATTTGGGTCCCACACACTTTCTACGGCGCCCGACGCACTGTTATTTGGGTCCCACACATTTTCTACGGCGTCCGACGCACTCTCATTTGGGTCCCACACACTTTCTACGGCGTCCGACGCACTCTCATTTGGGTCCCACACGTTTTCTACGGCGTCCGACGCACTCTCATTTGGGTCCCACACACTTTCTACGGCGTCCGACGCACTCTCATTTGGGTCCCACACACTTTCTACGGCGTCCGACGCACTGTTATTTGGGTCCCACACATTTTCTACGGCGTCCGACGCACTCTCATTTGGGTCCCACACACTTTCTACGGCGTCCGACGCACTGTTATTTGGGTCCCACACATTTTCTACGGCGTCCGACGCACTCTCATTTGGGTCCCACACACTTTCTACGGCGTCCGACGCACTCTCATTTGGGTCCCACACACTTTCTACGGCGTCCGACGCACTGTTATTTGGGTCCCACACATTTTCTACGGCGTCCGACGCACTCTCATTTGGGTCCCACACACTTTCTACGGCGCCCGACGCACTGTTATTTGGGTCCCACACATTTTCTACGGCGTCCGACGCACTCTCATTTGGGTCCCACACATTTTCTACGGCGTCCTACGCACTGTTATTTGGGTCCCACATTTTCTACGGCCTCCGACGCCCTCTCATTTGGGTCCCACACACTTTCTACGGCGTCCGACGCACTCTCATTTGGGTCCCACACACTTTCTACGGCGCCCGACGCACTGTTATTTGGGTCCCACACATTTTCTACGGCGTCCGACGCACTCTCATTTGGGTCCCACACACTTTCTACGGCGCCCGACGCACTGTTATTTGGGTCCCACACATTTTCTACGGCGTCCGACGCACTCTCATTTGGGTCCCACACACTTTCTACGGCGCCCGACGCACTGTTATTTGGGTCCCACACATTTTCTACGGCGTCCGACGCACTCTCATTTGGGTCCCACACACTTTCTACGGCGACCGACGCACAGTTATTTGGGTCCCACACTTTCTACGGCGTCCGACGCACTCTCGTTTGGGTCCCACACACTTTCTACGGCGTCCGACGCACTGTTATTTGGGTCCCAATCACTTTCTACGGCGTCCGACGCACTCTCATTTGGGTCCCACACACTTTCTACGGCGCCCGACGCACTGTTATCATTTGGGTCCCACACATTTTCTACGGCGTGCGACGCACTCTCATTTGGGTCCCACGGTCCCACACACTTTCTACGGCGTCCTACGCACTCTCATTTGGGTCCCACACACTTTCTACGGCGTCCGACGCACTCTTATTTGGGTCACACACATTTTCTACGGCGTCCGACGCACTCTCATTTGGGTCCCACACACTTTCTACGGCGTCCGACGCACTCTCATTTGGGTCCCACACACTTTCTACGGCGTCCGACGCACTCTCATTTGGGTCCCACACACTTTCTACGGCGTCCGACGCACTGTTATTTGGGTCCCACTCACTTTCTACGGCGTCCGACGCACTCTCATTTGGGTCCCACACACTTTCTACGGCGTCGGGCGCACTGTTATTTGGGTCCCACACATTTTCTACGGCGTCCGACGCACTCTCATTTGGGTCCCACACACTTTCTACGGCGTCCGACGCACTCTTATTTGGGTCCCACACGTTTTCTACGGCGTCCGACGCACTCTCATTTGGGTCCCACACACTTTCTACGGCGTCCGACGCACTCTCATTTGGGTCCCACACACTTTCTACGGCGTCCGACGCACTGTTATTTGGGTCCCACACATTTTCTACGGCGTCCGACGCACTCTCATTTGGGTCCCACACACTTTCTACGGCGTCCGACGCACTCTTATTTGGGTCCCACACGTTTTCTACGGCGTCCGACGCACTCTCATTTGGGTCCCACACACTTTCTACGGCGTCCGACGCACTCTCATTTGGGTCCCACACACTTTCTACGGCGCCCGACGCACTGTTATTTGGGTCCCACACATTTTCTACGGCGTCCGACGCACTCTCATTTGGGTCCCACACACTTTCTACGGCGCCCGACGCACTGTTATTTGGGTCCCACACATTTTCTACGGCGTCCGACGCACTCTCATTTGGGTCCCACACACTTTCTACGGCGTCCGACGCACTGTTATTTGGGTCCCACACATTTTCTACGGCGTCCGACGCACTCTCATTTGGGTCCCACACACTTTCTACGGCGTCCGACGCACTCTTATTTGGGTCCCACACGTTTTCTACGGCGTCCGACGCACTGTTATTTGGGTCCCACACATTTTCTACGGCGTCCGACGCACTCTCATTTGGGTCCCACACACTTTCTACGGCGTCCGACGCACTCTTATTTGGGTCCCACACGTTTTCTACGGCGTCCGACGCACTCTCATTTGGGTCCCACACACTTTCTACGGCGCCCGACGCACTGTTATTTGGGTCCCACACATTTTCTACGGCGTCCGACGCACTCTCATTTGGGTCCCACACACTTTCTACGGCGTCCGACGCACTCTCATTTGGGTCCCACACACTTTCTACGGCGTCCGACGCTTTGTTATTTGGGTCCCACACATTTTCTACGGCGTCCGACGCACTCTCATTTGGGTCCCACACACTTTCTACGGCGCCCGACGCACTGTTATTTGGGTCCCACACATTTTCTACGGCGTCCTACGCACTCTCATTTGGGTCCCACACACTTTCTACGGCGTCCGACGCACTCTCATTTGGGTCCCACACACTTTCTACGGCGTCCGACGCACTCTCATTTGGGTCCCACACACTTTCTACGGCGTCCGACGCTTTGTTATTTGGGTCCCACACATTTTCTACGGCGTCCGACGCACTCTCATTTGGGTCCCACACACTTTCTACGGCGTCCGACGCACTCTCATTTGGGTCCCACACACTTTCTACGGCGCCCGACGCACTGTTATTTGGGTCCCACACATTTTTTACGGCGTCCGACGCACTCTCATTTGGGTCCCACACACTTTCTACGGCGCCCGACGCACTGTTATTTGGGTCCCACACACTTTCTACGGCGTCCGACGCACTCTCATTTGGGTCCCACACACTTTCTACGGCGTCCGACGCTTTGTTATTTGGGTCCCACACATTTTCTACGGCGTCCGACGCACTCTCATTTGGGTCCCACACACTTTCTACGGCGTCCGACGCACTCTCATTTGGGTCCCACACACTTTCTACGGCGCCCGACGCACTGTTATTTGGGTCCCACACATTTTTTACGGCGTCCGACGCACTCTCATTTGGGTCCCACACACTTTCTACGGCGCCCGACGCACTGTTATTTGGGTCCCACACATTTTCTACGGCGTCCTACGCACTCTCATTTGGGTCCCACACACTTTCTACGGCGTCCGACGCACTCTCATTTGGGTCCCACACACTTTCTACGGCGTCCGACGCTTTGTTATTTGGGTCCCACACATTTTCTACGGCGTCCTACGCACTGTTATTTGGGTCCCACACATTTTCTACGGCGTCCGAAGCACTGTTATTTGGGTCCCACACACTTTCTACGGCGTTCTGCGCACTCCTACTGGGGTCCCGCACACTTTCTACAGCGTCTTGCGCACCCCTACTGGGGTTCCGCACACTATCTAAGGCGTTCTGTGGATTTCTTCTGATTCACACCGTGCGGCGTTCTAAAAAATACATCCAAGATCCCGCCGTATTGATTGAAGCGTTCAATCCTAAACAAATGCCTATCAGTGACGGTGCTTATTTCATTAGATCATTTTTACGAATGAGTAAACGCCGGATGGTTTATAATAACATGTTTACGTGTTTTTGTCTCACTTGAACCTCAATTTTGAGGTCCCGCAAAAATTGAGCTACCAACTTCAAATTTTGTCAGGAGCTAACGGCAATCATAACAAACTTTCTGGCCAAAAATCAGCTTTCTAGCTCAACGATAAGTGTTCCAACAAGATCATGTACGCCAACTGAAAAAAAAGGAGATGAACCCTTTTTTCGACCAAAATCACGTGGTTTTGACAATTTTTCTCGAATCTCAGGTAACCATTCCAGACCATTTTTTGAACAGTTATTCAACTTTCTAAAGTATATTAAATGCAAAAAGAACGGACTTCCTACGTTCACTCTGGACCCTGATACTGAGATCAGGGGGTTGCGCGATGGCGAATCAAATCCAAATCTGGTGAGCGCTTCGCGCTCACCACAATTTGATTTACAGTGACCAGTGCCCTAAGGCCCCTGTCAAAGTTGGATGAGAAAATCGCCGTGGCTAGCCCGGTCGATACGTAAGAGAAACATGGATGATGTAGGTTGCAAAAAACACCCGGTGTATCCAGGTGTGGCTGACGCGGTCAACATGTATGAATTATGCGTTACGATATCATGGATATCATTCATTTTTTACCTTATATCATTTGAACATCGGTCGGGTCAGCCACATCGGGAGATTCTTCCACCCCACCTCATTCATGTCTTTAATGATTATCGACCGGGCTGGCTACGCCAATCAGCCAACTACCGAGGCCTAAAGTGTAAGTGGGTTTCATTTCATTCTTATTCACAGTCTCGTTCTGCTGGCTTTATGAGCCAGGCAAGGGATCACTGTCGTTGGGTATGAGACGCTAAAAAGTCTATCCAACAGAAATCTGTAGCTTTCAGCTCCAACTACTTGTTCCTGGACCCCAAGTCTGGTTGATAATTGTATGCAACGCCATTGTTTTTCTATTAATTGTGATTGGATTCGTGACGATATTCTATGTGAAAACACGACCTTTCTGCCTTCCACCATGTGAGGATTTTGGCCTTTTTTGTGTTTCATCAGTTATGGTGAAAAAAAGGTTTCCAGCTGAGACAGATCTGACTCACGCGATCAGTCTACGATCCAAGAAAGGTGCTGCAGGAAAGGTCGTCTCAACAACGCAAATGAACGTGAAGGTGAACATCGAAATACTCCGTCTTTTTAGTTCCAGGATTGTTCTATAGATGCTGTCTTGCCGAGGTTCACAAGAAAGAACATTCGAAGTCAACCTCGACGAATTCTTTCCCCCGAAATTCCTGGTTCTGAACAATTCAAGCGGTGTTTGGGTATGAAACCATTGGGGGGGCACTCAGAATTCAGTTGGAGAATGAATGATACCGCATTCAGATTTCGAAGTATTTCCATGGAGTTCCATGAAAACAATGACTGATTTCGCTATCAGGTGTCTGATATCAGCACGAATTTTCATTTCCATGGGTGAATCATTTAATTTTCTCGAGTGCCCCCCCCAAACTACCTTCAATCCCTTGAATCTTAAGTGCCCCCCTCCCCCGTCTAGAACAGTCCCTCGTTTCGATAAGGGCGGTACCCCGACTTGTATAGATATATCGTCAGTGGCCCATCGATTGGGCAGGTCGCCGATGCCCTTCGCCCAGAACTCCGGGGGCTGCGACTCGAAGAAGTCCGCGATGTCGGATTTGAGGTTGACGCAGTTGGTGAATTTTCTTCCGGCCAAATGGTGCTTCAGCGGGCGGAACAAGTGGTAGTCGGAGGGGCGAGGTCCGGGGAATACGGCGGATGGACAACCGTCTCCCAGCCGAGCGTCGCCAACTTCTGCTGGGTCTCCTTCGCCACGTGGGGGCGCGCGTTGTCATGCAGCAGGTGGTCCGCGGCCCGTCGGGGACGCTTTTCTCGGATGGCGGCGGCTAGTTTCTCGAGCTGATCGGTGTAGATGGAGGCGGTGACCGTATTTCCTTGCGGGAGCAGCTCGAAGTACAGCATGCCCTTGGTGTCCCACCAGCAGCAGAGCATGATCTTCAGCGTGTGCAGGTCGGCTTTCGGCGTCGTCGGCGGCTTTTCTCCGCGCGGGATCCAGACGGCACGGCGGGCGACGTTGTCGTAGAGGACCCAGCTCTCATCCCCAATGACCAGGTCCTCGAGAAACTCCTTGCGACGCGGACGAAGGAGGAGGGACTGGCAGACGGTCACGCGGCTCTAATTGTTGGCGTCCGTCAGACGGTGGGGGATCCAACGGGCCAGAACTTTGTGGTAGCAGAGTAAGTTGAGTCGATTGTGGATGGTGGACTTGCTGCAGCCGAGCGTCGTCGCCAGTTCACGGGTGGTGGCTTCCGGCTTCTCCTTGATACAGCGACGGACTTCGTCATCATCCACCGTAGAAGGCCTCCCGCTGTGCTCCCTGTCCTCGAGGCTTGTGTCGCCGCTCTCGAAACGATTGAACCAGCGGCTGACAGTGCGTTGGGACACTGCATCCTCCTTGCACGCTCTGCAGATGTTGGCGACCGCGGTGCCCGTGTCGTTGCCCAGCAGCCACTCGTAGTACACGAACGTACGAATTCGACCTTCGTCCATTTTAGCTTGTATTGGTAGCTAGACGCGGCGGCTGCGCCTGATATACCCCTAGCGTAGAACTTTGAAGAACTTCTTACACTTGCCTGATATTATAACACTTCTAAGGAAAATTATAGAATTTTCAAAATTTTTGGACAGGAATTATTGGACAGCCTGGTACATTATTAGATAGGAATTCGAGCTGTGAATAGGATAGCGTTTTCAGAGTCCAAAAAAGTTCTTGTTCAAAAAAGTTACAAGCTTCAAACGCTTTTTTGCCAAGTTTGGCAAATGCTTCCCGTTTTTACCAAACTTAGCGCGGGTATTGTATCTTGTTTAACACCTGTCATGTGTGAGGTCTCGTTTCCTCCAAATAAGCGAAATATGGAGGACAGCCACCAACATGACCCTTTTCTTGGCTTTCGAACTCAGTAGCGCCTAGATAGACGGAATAATCTGAACCACGTCCTTGATTTTAACTCCCATGCCGACTTGTCCCTTCATTCGGTACTCTTTCGAACAAGACAACCTACTGCTGGTCAAAGCTTTTTCGTGTAGATGCATACAAGAATTATCTAACTGTTTTGCTCCGCTACGAGAGGTTCATGATTTGGCATAACAGTATTTATGAGAAACTCGTTAAAAGAAGTGAAATACTTGGTGCATTTGATTTGTCATGGGATTTAACTACAAACACTAAAAGCTCAATGAAATGATGTACCGTAGATTCGGATGTGCGCTTTCTTACCGAAAATTGAAAATTGAATGTCGTTTTGAAAGACCAAATCACGCGCTCTCTGAAAACTATTGATTGCTAACTGTCGAAGTTTGCTAGTCTGAGCTCCTTGAAAAATTATGTTGTGGCTCCCACCATAATTTTTATTTTTTCGACGAATATATGTTTGTGTAGGCTCAGCAAGACGCGCGTGATTTGGCCTGTCAAAACCAACCCCAGTTTTCAATTTTTGGTAAGAAAGTGCACATCCGAATCTACGGTACATCATTTCATCGAGCTTTTAGTGTTTCTTCTGAGTTAAATCCCATGACAAATCAAATGCACCAAGTATTTCTCTTCTTTTAACGAATTTCTCATAAATATTGTTATGCCAAATCATGAACCTCTCGCAGCGGAGCAAAACAGTTATATAATTTCATTTCATATTACCGAAGGTTGTCGGACGACTCGCACCACAATTTCATTTCATTTTAACGGAGGTTTCCTTAAAAGATAGGAAGAAGAAAACAGGGCACTATCCTAGACGGGGAGGGGGGCAACCGACGATTCAAGGCAAAGTAAATGAAACACCGACTGGTAGAGCTCCTTTCATAGTTTGCCGGCCGAGGTCGGACGACTCATTATCGATTTTGATAAGTCAGGATAGATAAGATGGATAGGATAGGGTATACAGATGTTACATATTCGATAGCGAGTCGTCCGACGTCGGTCGGGCATGTGTGAAAGGGGTTAAGGAAGTATTTCTGTAGAGCTTTTATAAAAACAATGTTTGATAGCACTATCAGGCATTTTTTATCAGAGTTTTTCTTCATTTCTATCAATAAGTCTTGGGTGCCCCCCCCCGTCTAGGATAGACCCGGAAACAAGACGTTCATGGCCTTTCTGCCCATCGCACCTGCTCGGCATTGTAGGACACACGTTACTTTCCCCGGCGCCCTGCACTCTCCCAGTTGGGTCCCGTCCACAGTTCCCTGCGCTCTGTGGACTCCCACTTGGGTCCCGTACACAGTTCCCAACGCACTGTGGACTCCTAGTTGGATCCCGCCCACGTTTACCGGCGCGCTGTGCACTGCTACTTGGGTCCCGTCCACAGTTCTCGGCGCTCTGCGGACTCCTAGTTGGATTCCGGCCACCTCTTTCGGAGCCCTACGCACTCCCAGTTAGGTCCCGACCACTCTTTCCGGCGCACTGTGCACTCCCTTTCAAGTCCCGTCCATTTTTCCCGGCGCTCTACGCACTTCAAGTTGGGAACCGCCCACTTAATACAGTGCTTGGCGCACTTCACTTTGTGTTCCGCACACGGAGCATATGGTCCCTGATGGACCTGAGGCACGACGTCTCTCGAGCTTCATTCATTAAGTCTTATCACGTTATCACTCCACTTCTCTTGGAAGACTGACCACACTTCTAATCACTAAATTCCTTCAGACACACACACACACACAAACACACACACATTTTGAAATTCGCAATATCTAACTGTTTTGCTTCGCCACGAGAGGTTCATGATTTGGCATAAAAAATAATTCTGAGAAACTCGTCAAAAGAAGTGAAATACTTGGTGCACTTGATTTGTCATGGGATTTACCACAGAAGAAACACTAAAAGATCGATTAAATGATGTACCATTGATTTGGATGTGCGCTTTCTTACTAAAAATCGGAAAATTGAGTGTGGTTTTGAAAGGGCTAATCTCGCGCTCTCTGAGAACAATTATTGCTCACAGTTAAAGTTTTCAAGTCTGAGCTCCTCGAAATATTATTTTGTGGCTCCCACCCTATATTTCATTTCTTGACGATTATACGTATGTCTAGGCTCAGTAAAACGCGCATGATTTGGCCTTTCAAAACCACACTCACTGCTCGATTTTTGGTAACAAAGAACACATCCAAATTAATGGCACATCATTTCATCGAGCTTTTAGCGTTTCTTCTGTGTTGAATCCCATGACAAATCAAATGCACCAAATATTTCACTTCTTTTAACGAGTTTCTCAGAAATATTTTTTGTGCCAAATCATGAACCTCTCGTGGCGAAGCAAAAAAGTTAGATAATTTCATTTCATTTTAACGAAGGTTCCCTTTAGAGATAGGAAGAAGAAAACAGGGCACCTAGACGGGAAGGGCGCCACCCACGATTCAAGACAAACTACTCTACCAATTCGAGACTTGATGTCTCAGCAAAAGAGACTTGATGCTCATGTACAAGTCGGCATGAAGTCCTAACTTGCCGCGTTAAATTCACTGTATGGGTGAATTTGCCGCTAGGATACGTGAAAATGGTGCGAACTGGCAGCGAGAGAGGGTCCAATTTACCCCGAAAATGAGGTGAATTTAATTCGAAAAATGCGTGAGTTTACCTCGAAAAGTTCACGAATTTGAAGGTCCACAGCACAGGAAGCCCCGCCTTGTCCGCAACATGCGCGTAATCTTCACCGAGGTCTGCGGTGAGGAGCCACCCTCTGTGGACCGCGGTGTAACTCGCCCCCCCCCACCGTGAGGATACCCACTGTATCCTCCCAGCAGCCAAAATTATGCTGGCCTCCGGAGAGTGACCCGGAGTCACCTTTCAGGGCCGGCATCAGAATGCCGAGTGAGGACTCTAGTGAGACGAGGCGGCTTTTATACCGGCTGTGCTCATGGTAAACACATCGAGACGTGATCAATAGTTTTATCATGTTCTCACTGAGATGTTTTCACTTGTATAGAAATTTCTGAGATGCCAGCAACGGCGGTAATTTCACGCTTTGCGCTGACTGATACCCAACCGCTCAGGAAATTCACCCTTTGCACGGATAAGCTTTGATGACGGCGCTAAAGGTGAATTTGATGCTTAATGATAACAGAGCGTGATAAAGGCCGCTTTCCCCGGAGCATAAAGTCTCGAACTGGCAGAGTAAATGAACCAACGAGTGGTAAGGCTACCAAACGAAGTGTTTCTGTAGAGCTTTTATAAAAACAATGATTGATAGCACTATCAGGCATCTTTTATCTGACTTTTTCTTTATTTCTATCAATAAGTCTTGGGTGCCCCCCCCCCCGTCTAGGGTAGATCCGAAGACAGGCCGTTCTTGGCCTTTCTGCCCATCGCACCTGCTCGGCACTGTAGGACACACGTTACTTTCCCCGGCGCTCTGCACTCTCCCAGTTGGGTCCCGCCCACTTTTACCTGCGCATTGTGCACTCCCACTTGGGTCCCGTCCACAATTCCCGGCGCTCTGTGGACTCCCAGTTGGGTCGCGCCCACTTTTACCGGCGCGCTGTGCACTCACACTTGGGTCCCGTCCACAATTCCCGGCGTTCTGTGGACTCCCAGTTGGGTCCCGACCACTCTTCGCGGCGCACTTTGCACTCCCTTCTGGGTCACGTCCACTTTTCCCCGCGCTCTATGCACACCCACTTTTGCCCCGCCCACTTTTTACGGCGCTCTACGCACTCCCAGTTGAGAACCGCCCACTTTATACAGCGCTTGGCGCACTTCAATTCGTGTTCCGCACACGGAGCATATGGTCCCTGATGAACCTGAGGCCCCGGTCAGACTTCGTCGAAAAACCTGCTGAGTCCGAATGAATCCGGGGTGGAAAAACCTGCTGAGTCCCACTGAGTCCGGTTGCCCCCAGCGCCAACCAGTTCCTCTGCGAAACACGCAATTGATAGTGACGATTATCACCTCAGCTGTGAATCGGAGCGTGTTTGGTGGCTGATTTTTCTTGTTCTCAACATGTCTGAACCTGATTTCCGTATCAGCAGCAGGTGAAGCAGAGCGCAGACGACGAGAGCTGAGATGCGGCGGGACTCGGCAGGTCGCAGTCGGCCGAAAAAAAATGCACCCAAATCACGTGAGAAACTCCTATATCGACCGGGTGGGGTGAGGACTATTTCGGTGGGACTCAGCGGGACTCAGTCGGTGCATCGGCCCCGCCCTTGTACGCATGAGAACCATCAGTATCGACCGGGGGGATTGCGGTGGGCATCAGACGGTCGCAGTCGGACTCAGTGGGTTGATTTTCTTGCACCCGTCTTCCACGAATTCGATGCGTATCAAACCGATGGGACTCAGTAGATCCACCGACTATGACGGGGGCCTGAGGCACAACGTCTCTCGAGCTCTATTAAGTCTTATCACGTTATCACTCCACTTCTCTTGAAAGGGCCTATTCATACTTCCAACCTCTCGCTCTGCCAGACCGGTCCGCGCGGAAAAAGTGGTGAGTATGAATAAAAACACGACCTCTCGCCTCTCCCGTTCCTCCTGCCCCGCCACAGTGGTGTCTCTGGGGCATTCATACTCCCGTCTCGCACCGCCGAGGCATTTGTTAGTAGCATTACTTGTTGCACTAAATTACGTCATATAGGCCGTCAAGCGCCGTGGACCGTCCGGAGAGCTCATCTTCCGCCGCGGACGGGCCGTGAGTTTCTCTGAGTATGCACTCCTCGTATTCCACAGCCTCGATCAATGCAGACATCTGTTCTGCGCAGTACCAAGTTGCTTCTTGGAAAGCAACCGCAATTGATCAACCACCCTTGGATAGCCTTTACATACAACAAAACCAACATATCTTATCAAACTTACCAAAGACCACCCATATCGCTTCATTTCTAAAAACAAACCCACCGATTTTCCGCCTCTCTTGCTCTGCCATGGCGATGTCTCTGGAGTATTCATACTTCACTGGCGGAGCGGGAGGAGCGGGTGGTCGTGTTTTCATTCATACTCACTCCTTTTGCCGAGCGGACCGGTCTGGCAGAGCGAGAGGTTGGAAGTATGAATAGAGCCTAAGACCAACCAAACTTCTTATCACTAAATTCCTTCAAACACACACCCACACACATTTTGAAAATCGCAATTTTTTTATATCTCGAGACCCACTGCGGGAATTTTTCTGAAATTTGGGCAGTGTTGAGAACCCTTACTGCTCTACTTTTGTGAGAGTCCCTTGTTTCAAGGTTTCTCCCGAACCAAGATTCTGGAATGAGGGTTGTGAGCAGAAGCAATCCTTTTCCAAATCAGGTGCGCGCTTCGCGCGCACCACAATTTCATTTCATTTTAACGGAGGTTTCCTTAAAAGATAGGAAGAAGAAAACAGGGCACTATCCTAGACGGGGAGGGGGGCAACCGACGATTCAAGGCAAAGTAAATGAAACACCGACTGGTAGAGCTCCTTTCATAGTTTGCCGGCCGAGGTCGGACGACTCATTATCGATTTTGATAAGTCAGGATAGATAAGATGGATAGGATAGGGTAGACAGATGGTACATATTCGATAGCGAGTCGTCCGACGTCGGTCGGGCATGCGTGAAAGGGGATTAAGGAAGTATTTCCGTAGAGCTTTTATAAAAACAATGATTGATAGCACTATCATGCATTTTTTATCAGAGTTTTTCTTCACTTCTATCAATAAGTCTTGGGTGCCCCCCCCCCGTCTAGGATAGACCCGGAAACAAGACGTTCATGGCCTTTCTGCCCATCGCACCTGCTCGGCATTGTATGACACACGTTACTTTCCCCGACGCCCTGCGCTATCCCAGTTGGGTCCCGTCCACAGTTCCGGCGCTCTGTGGACTCCCAGTTGGGTCCCGCCCACTTTTACCGGCGCGCTGTGCACTCCTAATTGGGTCCCGTCCACAGTTCCCGCCGCTCTGTGGACTCCCAGTTGGGTCCCGCCCACTTTTACCGGCGCGCTGTGCACTCCTAATTGGGTCCCGTCCACAGTTCCCGCCGCTCTGTGGACTCCCAGTTGGGTCCCGCCCACTTTTACCGGCGCGCTGTGCACTCCCACTGGGTCCCGTCCACAGTTCCCGCCGCTCTGTGGACCCCCAGTTGGGTCCCGCCCACTTTTACCGGCGCGCTGTGCACTCCTAATTGGGTCCCGTCCACAGTTCCCGCCGCTCTGTGGACTCCCAGTTGGATCCCGCCCACTTTTACCAGCGCGCTGTGCACTCCTACTTGGGTCCCTTCCACCGTTCCCGCCTCTCTGTGGACTCCCAGTTGGGTCCCTCCCACTTTTACCGGCGCGCTGTGCACTCCTACTTGGGTCCCGTCCACAGTTCCCGCCTCTCTGTGGACTCCCAGTTGGGTCCCTCCCACTTTTACCGGCGCGCTGTGCACTCCTACTTGGGTCCCGTCCACAGTTCCGGCGCTCTGTGGACTCCCAGTTGGGTCCCGCCCAGTTTTACCGGCGCGCTGTGCACTCCTAATTGGGTCCCGTCCACAGTTCCCGCCGCTCTGTGGACTCCCAGTTGGGTCCCGCCCACTTTTACCGGCGCGCTGTGCACTCCTAATTGGGTCCCGTCCACAGTTCCCGCCGCTCTGTGGACTCCCAGTTGGGTCCCGCCCACTTTTACCGGCGCGCTGTGCACTCCTAATTGGGTCCCGTCCACAGTTCCCGCCGCTCTGTGGACTCCCAGTTGGGTCCCGCCCACTTTTACCGGCGCGCTGTGCACTCCTAATTGGGTCCCTTCTACAGTTCCCGCCGCTCTGTGGACTCCCAGTTGGGTTCCGCTCACTTTAACCGGCGCGCTGTGCACTCCTACTTGGGTCCCGTCCACAGTTCCCGCCTCTCTGTGGACTCCCAGTTGGGTCCCTCCCACTTTTACCGGCGCGCTGTGCACGCCTACTTGGGTCCCGTCCACAGTTCCCGCCGCTCTGTGGACTCCCAGTTGGGTCCCTCCCACTTTTACCGGCGCGCTGTGCACTCCTACTTGGGTCCCCTCCACAGTTCCCGCCTCTCTGTGGGCTCCCCGTTGGCTCCCTCCCACTTTTTACCGGCGCGCTGTGCACTCCTACTTGGGTCCCGTCCACAGTTCCGGCGCTCTGTGGATTCTCAGTTGGTTCCCTCCCACATTTTACCGGCGCGCTGTGCACTCCTACTTGGGTCCCGTCCACAGTTCCGGCGCTCTGTGGACTCCAGTTGGGTCCCTCCCACTTTTACCGGCGCGCTGTGCACTCCTATTTGCGGGTCCCGTCCACAGTTCCGGCGCTCTGTGGACTCCCAGTTGGGTCCCGTCCACAGTTCCCGCCTCTCTGTGGACTCCCAGTTGGGTCCCGCCCACTTTTACCGGCGCGCTGTGCACTCCTACTTGGGTCCCGTCCACAGTTCGCGCCTCTCTGTGGACTCCCAGTTGGGTCCCGCCCACATTTACCGGTGCGCTGTGCACTCCTACTTGGGTCCCGTCCACAGTTCCGGCGCTCTGTGGACTCCCAGTTGGGTCCCGTCCACAGTTCCCGCCTCTCTGTGGACTCCCAGTTGGGTCCCGCCCACTTTTACCGGCGCGCTGTGCACTCCTACTTGGGTCCCGTCCACAGTTCCCGCCTCTCTGTGGACTCCCAGTTGGGTCCCGCCCACTTTTACCGGCGCGCTGTGCACTCCTACTTGGGTCCCTCTACAGTTCCCGGCGCTCTGTGGACTCCCAGTTGGGTCCCGCCCACTTATACCGGCGCGCTGTGCACTCCTACTTGGGTCCCGTCCACAGTTCCCGCCGCTCTGTGGACTCCCAGTTGGGTCCCTCCCACTTTTACCGGCGCGCTGTGCACTCCTACTTGGGTCCCGTCCACAGTTCCGGCGCTCTGTGGACTCCCAGTTGGGTCCCGTCCACAGTTCCCGCCTCTCTGTGGACTCCCAGTTGGGTCCCGCCCACTTTTACCGGCGCGCTGTGCACTCCTACTTGGGTCCCGTCCACAGTTCGCGCCTCTCTGTGGACTCCCAGTTGGGTCCCTCCCACTTTTACCGGCGCGCTGTGCACCGCTACTTGGGTCCCGTCCACAGTTCGCGCCTCTCTGTGGACTCCCAGTTGGGTCCCGCCCACTTTTACCGGCGCGCTGTGCACTCCTACTTGGGTCCCGTCCACAGTTCGCGCCTCTCTGTGGACTCCCATTTGGGTCCGTCCCACTTTTTACCGGCGCGCTGTGCACTCCTACTTGGGTCCCGTCCACAGTTCCGGCGCTCTGTGGACTCCCAGTTGGGTCCCGTCCACAGTTCCCGCCTCTCTGTGGACTCCCAGTTGGGTCCCGCCCACTTTTACCGGCGCGCTGTGCACTCCTACTTGGGTCCCGTCCACAGTTCCCGGCGCTCTGTGGACTCCCAGTTGGGTCCGTCCCACTTTTTACCGGCGCGCTGTGCACTCCTACTTGGGTCCCGTCCACAGTTCCGGCGCTCTGTGGACTCCCAGTTGGGTCCCGTCCACAGTTCCCGCCGCTCTGTGGACTCCCAGTTGGGTCCCGCCCACTTTTACCGGCGCGCTGTGCACTCCTAATTGGGTCCCGTCCACAGTTCCCGCCGCTCTGTGGACTCCCAGTTGGGTCCCGCCCACTTTTACCGGCGCGCTGTGCACTCCTAATTGGGTCCCGTCCACAGTTCCCGCCGCTCTGTGGACTCCCAGTTGGGTCCCGCCCAGTTTTACCGGCGCGCTGTGCACTCCTAATTGGGTCCCTTCTACAGTTCCCGCCGCTCTGTGGACTCCCAGTTGGGTTCCGCCCACTTTTACCGGCGCGCTGTGCACTCCTACTTGGGTCCCGTCCACAGTTCCCGCCTCTCTGTGGACTCCCAGTTGGGTCCCTCCCACTTTTACCGGCGCGCTGTGCACGCCTACTTGGGTCCCGTCCACAGTTCCCGCCGCTCTGTGGACTCCCAGTTGGGTCCCTCCCACTTTTACCGGCGCGCTGTGCACTCCTACTTGGGTCCCGTCCACAGTTCCCGCCTCTCTGTGGACTCCCAGTTGGGTCCCTCCCACTTTTTACCGGCGCGCTGTGCACTCCTACTTGGGTCCCGTCCACAGTTCCGGCGCTCTGTGGATTCTCAGTTGGTTCCCTCCCACATTTTACCGGCGCGCTGTGCACTCCTACTTGGGTCCCGTCCACAGTTCCGGCGCTCTGTGGACTCCCAGTTGGGTCCCGTCCACAGTTCCCGCCTCTCTGTGGACTCCCAGTTGGGTCCCGCCCACTTTTACCGGCGCGCTGTGCACTCCTACTTGGGTCCCGTCCACAGTTCGCGCCTCTCTGTGGACTCCCAGTTGGGTCCCGCCCACATTTACCGGTGCGCTGTGCACTCCTACTTGGGTCCCGTCCACAGTTCCGGCGCTCTGTGGACTCCCAGTTGGGTCCCGTCCACAGTTCCCGCCTCTCTGTGGACTCCCAGTTGGGTCCCGCCCACTTTTACCGGCGCGCTGTGCACTCCTACTTGGGTCCCGTCCACAGTTCCCGCCGCTCTGTGGACTCCCAGTTGGGTCCCGCCCACTTTTACCGGCGCGCTGTGCACTCCTACTTGGGTCCCGTCCACAGTTCCCGGCGCTCTGTGGACTCCCAGTTGGGTCCCGCCCACTTTTACCGGCGCGCTGTGCACTCCTACTTGGGTCCCGTCCACAGTTCCCGCCGCTCTGTGGACTCCCAGTTGGGTCCCTCCCACTTTTACCGGCGCGCTGTGCACTCCTACTTGGGTCCCGTCCACAGTTCCCGCCTCTCTGTGGACTCCCAGTTGGGTCCCTCCCACTTTTTACCGGCGCGCTGTGCACTCCTACTTGGGTCCCGTCCACAGTTCCTGCGCTCTGTGGACTCTCAGTTGGTTCCCTCCCACTTTTTACCGGCGCGCTGTGCACTCCTACTTGGGTCCCGTCCACAGTTCCCGCCTCTCTGTGGACTCCCAGTTGGGTCCCGCCCACTTTTACCGGCGCGCTGTGCACTCCTACTTGGGTCCCGTCCACAGTTCCGGCGCCTCTGTGGACTCCCAGTTGGGTCCTCCCACTTTTACCGGCGCGCTGTGCACTCCTACTTGGGTCCCGTCCACAGTTCCGGCGCTCTGTGGACTCCCAGTTGGGTCCCGTCCACAGTTCCCGCCTCTCTGTGGACTCCCAGTTGGATCCCGCCCACGTTTACCGGCGCGCTGTGCACTGCTACTTGGGTCCCGTCCACAGTTCCGGCGCTCTGTGGACTCCCAGTTGGGTCCCGCCCACTTTTACCGGCGCGCTGTGCACTCCTAATTGGGTCCCGTCCACAGTTCCGGCGCTCTGTGGACTCCCAGTTGGGTCCCGTCCACAGTTCCCGCCTCTCTGTGGACTCCCAGTTGGGGCCCGCCCACTTTTACAGGCGCGCTGTGCACTCCTACTTGGGTCCCGTCCACAGTTCCCGCCGCGCTGTGGACTCCCAGTTGGGTCCCGCCCACTTTTACCGGCGCGCTGTGCACTCCTACTTGGGTCCCGTCCACAGTTCCCGGCGCTCTGTGGACTCCCAGTTGGGTCCCGCCCACTTTTACCGGCGCGCTGTGCACTCCTACGTGGGTCCCGTCCACAGTTCCCGCCGCTCTGTGGACTCCCAGTTGGGTCCGTCCCACTTTTTACCGGCGCGCTGTGCACTCCTACTTGGGTCCCGTCCACAGTTCCGGCGCTCTGTGGACTCCCAGTTGGGTCCCGTCCACAGTTCCCGCCTCTCTGTGGACTCCCAGTTGGGTCCCTCCCACTTTTACGGGCGCGCTGTGCACTCCTACTTGGGTCCCGTCCACAGTTCCCGCCTCTCTGTGGACTCCCAGTTGGGTTCCTCCCACTTTTACCGGTGCGCTGTGCCCTCCTGCTTGGGTCCCGTCCACAGTTCCCGCCGGTCTCTGGACTCCCAGTTGGGTCCCTCCCACTTTTACCGGCGCGCTGTGCACTCCTACTTGGGTCCCGTCCACAGTTCCGGCGCTCTGTGGACTCCCAGTTGGGTCCCGTCCACAGTTCCCGCCTCTCTGTGGACTCCCAGTTGGGTCCCGCCCACTTTTACCGGCGCGCTGTGCACTCCTACTCGGGTCCCGTCCACAGTTCGCGCCTCTCTGTGGACTCCCAGTTGGGTCCCGCCCACTTTTACCGGCGCGCTGTGCACTTCTACTTGGGTCCCTCTACAGTTCCCGGCGCTCTGTGGACTCCCAGTTGGGTCCCGCCCACTTTTACCGGCGCGCTGTGCACTCCTACTTGGGTCCCGTCCACAGTTCCCGCCGCTCTGTGGACTCCCAGTTGGGTCCCTCCCACTTTTACCGGCGCGCTGTGCACTCCTACTTGGGTCCCGTCCACAGTTCCGGCGCCCTGCGGACTCCCGGTTGGGGCCCGTCCACAGTTCCCGCCTCTGTGGACTCCCAGTTGGGTCCCGCCCACTTTTACCGGCGCGCTGTGCACTCCTACTCGGGTCCCGTCCACAGTTCGCGCCTCTCTGTGGACTCCCAGTTGGGTCCCTCCCACTTTTACCGGCGCGCTGTGCACCGCTACTTGGGTCCCGTCCACAGTTCGCGCCTCTCTGTGGACTCCCAGTTGGGTCCCGCCCACTTTTACCGGCGCGCTGTGCACTCCTACTTGGGTCCCGTCCACAGTTCGCGCCTCTCTGTGGACTCCCATTTGGGTCCGTCCCACTTTTTACCGGCGCGCTGTGCACTCCTACTTGGGTCCCGTCCACAGTTCCCGCCTCTCTGTGGACTCCCAGTTGGGTCCCTCCCACTTTTACCGGCGCGCTGTGCACGCCTACTTGGGTCCCGTCCACAGTTCCCGCCGCTCTGTGGACTCCCAGTTGGGTTCCGCCCACTTTTACCGGCGCGCTGTGCACTCCTACTTGGGTCCCGTCCACAGTTCCCGCCTCTCTGTGGACTCCCAGTTGGGTCCCCCACTTTTACCGGCGCGCTGTGCACTCCTACTTGGGTCCCGTCCACAGTTCCCGCCGTTCTGTGGACTTCCAGTTGGGTCCCGCCCACTTTTACCGGCGCGCTGTGCACTCCTACTTGGGTCCCGTCCACAGTTCCCGCCTCTCTGTGGACTCCCAGTTGGGTCCCTCCCACTTTTTACCGGCGCGCTGTGCACTCCTACTTGGGTCCCGTCCACAGTTCCTGCGCTCTGTGGACTCTCAGTTGGTTCCCTCCCACTTTTTACCGGCGCGCTGTGCACTCCTACTTGGGTCCCGTCCACAGTTCCGGCGCTCTGTGGACTCCCAGTTGGGTCCCGTCCACAGTTCCCGCCTCTCTGTGGACTCCCAGTTGGGTCCCGCCCACTTTTACCGGCGCGCTGTGCACTCCTACTTGGGTCCCGTCCACAGTTCGCGCCTCTCTGTGGACTCCCAGTTGGGTCCCGCCCACATTTACCGGTGCGCTGTGCACTCCTACTTGGGTCCCGTCCACAGTTCCGGCGCTCTGTGGACTCCCAGTTGGGTCCCGTCCACAGTTCCCGCCTCTCTGTGGACTCCCAGTTGGGTCCCGCCCACTTTTACCGGCGCGCTGTGCACTCCTACTTGGGTCCCGTCCACAGTTCCCGCCTCTCTGTGGACTCCCAGTTGGGTCCCGCCCACTTTTACCGGCGCGCTGTGCACTCCTACTTGGGTCCCTCTACAGTTCCCGGCGCTCTGTGGACTCCCAGTTGGGTCCCGCCCACTTTTACCGGCGCGCTGTGCACTCCTACTTGGGTCCCGTCCACAGTTCCCGCCGCTCTGTGGACTCCCAGTTGGGTCCCTCCCACTTTTACCGGCGCGCTGTGCACTCCTACTTGGGTCCCGTCCACAGTTCCGGCGCTCTGTGGACTCCCAGTTGGGTCCCGTCCACAGTTCCCGCCTCTCTGTGGACTCCCAGTTGGGTCCCGCCCACTTTTACCGGCGCGCTGTGCACTCCTACTTGGGTCCCGTCCACAGTTCGCGCCTCTCTGTGGACTCCCAGTTGGGTCCCTCCCACTTTTACCGGCGCGCTGTGCACTCCCAGTTGGGTCCCGTCCACAGTTCCCGCCTCTCTGTGGACTCCCAGTTGGGTCCCGCCCACTTTTACGGGCGCGCTGTGCACTACTACTTGGGTCCCGTCCACAGTTCGCGCCTCTCTGTGGACTCCCAGTTGGGTCCGTCCCACTTTTTACCGGCGCGCTGTGCACTCCTACTTGGGTCCCGTCCACAGTTCCGGCGCTCTGTGGACTCCCAGTTGGGTCCCGTCCACAGTTCCCGCCTCTCTGTGGACTCCCAGTTGGGTCCGTCCCACTTTTTACCGGCGCGCTGTGCACTCCTACTTGGGTCCCGTCCACAGTTCCGGCGCTCTGTGGACTCCCAGTTGGGTCCGTCCCACTTTTTACCGGCGCGCTGTGCACTCCTACTTGGGTCCCGTCCACAGTTCCGGCGCTCTGTGGACTCCCAGTTGGGTCCCGTCCACAGTTCTCGCCTCTCTGTGGACTCCCAGTTGGGTCCCTCCCACTTTTACCGGCGCGCTGTGCACTCCTACTTGGGTCCCGTCCACAGTTCCCGGCGCTCTGTGGACTCCCAGTTGGGTCCCGCCCACTTTTACCGGCGCGCTGTGCACTCCTACTTGGGTCCCGTCCACAGTTCCCGCCGCTCTGTGGACTTCCAGTTGGGTCCCGCCCACTTTTACCGGCGCGCTGTGCACTCCTACTTGGGTCCCGTCCACAGTTCCTGCGCTCTGTGGACTCTCAGTTGGTTCCCTCCCACTTTTTACCGGCGCGCTGTGCACTCCTACTTGGGTCCCGTCCACAGTTCCGGCGCTCTGTGGACTCCCAGTTGGGTCCCGTTCACAGTTCCCGCCTCTCTGTGGACTCCCAGTTGGGTCCCTCCCACTTTTTACAGGTGCGCTGTGCACTCCTACTTGGGTCCCGTCCACAGTTCCGGCGCTCTGTGGACTCCCAGTTGGGTCCCGCCCACTTTTACCGGCGCGCTGTGCACTCCTACTTGGGTCCCGTCCACAGTTCGCGCCTCTCTGTGGACTCCCAGTTGGGTCCCTCCCACTTTTACCGGCGCGCTGTGCACTCCTATTTGGGTCCCGTCCACAGTTCCGGCGCTCTGTGGACTCCCAGTTGGGTCCCGCCCAGTTTTGCCGGCGCGCTGTGCACTCCTACTTGGGTCCCGTCTACAGTTCCCGCCGCTCTGTGGACTCCCAGTTGGGTCCCGCCCATTTTTACCGGCGCGCTGTGTACTCCTACTTGGGTCCCGTCCACAGTTCCGGCGCTCTGTGGACTCCCAGTTAGATCCCGCCCACTTTTACCGGCGCGCTGTGCACTCCTACTTGGGTCCCGACCACAGTTCCCGCCGCTCTGTGAACTCCCAGTTGGGTCCCGCCCACTTTTACCGGCGCGCTGTGCACTCCTACTTGGGTCCCGTCCACAGTTCCCGGCGCTCTGTGGACTCCCAGTTGGGTCCCGCCCACTTTTACCGGCGCGCTGTGCACTCCTACTTGGGTCCCATCCACAGTTCCCGCCGCTCTGTGGACTCCCAGTTGGGTCCCTCCCACTTTTACCGGCGCGCTGTGCACTCCTACTTGGGTCCCGTCCACAGTTCCGGCGCTCTGTGGACTCTCAGTTGGTTCCCTCCCACTTTTTACCGGCGCGCTGTGCACTCCTACTTGGGTCCCGTCCACAGTTCCGGCGCTCTGTGGACTCCCAGTTGGGTCCCGTTCACAGTTCCCGCCTCTGTGGACTCCCAGTTGGATCCCTCCCACTTTTTACCGGCGCGCTGTGCACTCCTACTTGGGTCCCGTCCACAGTTCCGGCGCTCTGTGGACTCCCAGTTGGGTCCTCCCACTTTTACCGGCGCGCTGTGCACTCTACTTGGGTCCCGTCCACAGTTCCGGCGCTCTGTGGACTCCCAGTTGGGTCCCTCCCACTTTTACCGGCGCGCTGTGCACTCCTACTTGGGTCCCGTCCACAGTTCCGGCGCTCTGTGGACTCCCAGTTGGGTCCCGCCCACTTTTACCGGCGCGCTGTGCACTCCTACTTGGGTCCCGTCCACAGTTCCCGCCTCTCTGTGGACTCCCAGTTGGGTCCCTCCCACTTTTTCCGGCGCGCTGTGCACTCCCATTTGGGTCCCGTCCACAGTTCCGGCGCTCTGTGGACTCCCAGTTGGGTCCCGCCCACTTTTTACCGGCGCGCTGTGCACTCCTACTTGGGTCCCGTCCACAGTTCCGGCGCTCTGTGGACTCCCAGTTGGGTCCCGTTCACAGTTCCGCCTCTCTGTGGACTCCCAGTTGGGTCCCTCCCACTTTTACCGGCGCGCTGTGCACTCCTACTTGGGTCCCGTCCACAGTTCCGGCGCTCTGTGGACTCTCAGTTGGTTCCTCCCACTTTACCGGCGCGCTGTGCACTCCTACTTGGGTCCCGTCCACAGTTCCGGCGCTCTGTGGACTCCCAGTTGGGTCCCGTTCACAGTTCCCGCCTCTCTGTGGACTCCCAGTTGGGTCCCTCCCACTTTTACCGGCGCGCTGTGCACTCCTACTTGGGTCCCGTCCACAGTTCCGGCGCTCTGTGGACTCCCAGTTGGGTCCCGCCCACTTTTACCGGCGCGCTGTGCACTCCTACTTGGGTCCCGTCCACAGTTCGCGCCTCTCTGTGGACTCCCCAGTTGGGTCCCTCCCACTTTTACCGGCGCGCTGTGCACTCCTACTTGGGTCCCGTCCACAGTTCCGGCGCTCTGTGGACTCCCAGGTGGGTCCCGCCCACTTTTACCGGCGCGCTGTGCACTCCTACTTGGGTCTCATCCACAGTTCCCGCCGCTCTGTGGACTCCCAGTTGGGTCCCTCCCACTTTTACCGGCACGCTGTGCACTCCTACTTGGGTCCCGTCCACAGTTCCCGGCGCTCTGTGGACTCCCAGTTGGGTCCCGCCCACTTTTACCGGCGCGCTGTGCACTCCTACTTGGGTCCCGTCCACAGTTCCCGCCGCTCTGTGGACTCCCAGTTGGGTCCCTCCCACTTTTACCGGCGCGCTGTGCACTCCTACTTGGGTCCCGTCCACAGTTCCGGCGCTCTGTGGACTCCCAGTTGGGTCCTCCCACTTTTTACCGGCGCGCTGTGCACTCCTACTTGGGTCCCGTCCACAGTTCCGGCGCTCTGTGGACTCCCAGTTGGGTCCCGTTCACAGTTCCCGCCTCTCTGTGGACTCCCAGTTGAGTCCCTCCCACTTTTTACCGGCGCGCTGTGCACTCCTACTTGGGCCCCGTCCACAGTTCCCGCCTCTCTGTGGACTCCCAGTTGGGTCCCTCCCACTTTTACCGGCGCGCTGTGCACTCCTACTTGGGTCCCGTCCACAGTTCCGGCGCTCTGTGGACTCTCAGTTGGTTCCCTCCCACTTTTTACCGGCGCGCTGTGCACTCCTACTTGGGTCCCGTCCACAGTTCCGGCGCTCTGTGGACTCCCAGTTGGGTCCCGTTCACAGTTCCCGCCTCTCTGTGGACTCCCAGTTGGGTCCCTCCCACTTTTTACCGGCGCGCTGTGCACTCCTACTTGGGTCCCGTCCACAGTTCCTGCGCTCTGTGGACTCTCAGTTGGTTCCCTCCCACTTTTACCGGCGCGCTGTGCACTCCTACTTGGGTCCCGTCCACAGTTCCGGCGCTCTGTGGACTCTCAGTTGCTTCCCTCCCACTTTTTACCGGCGCGCTGTGCACTCCTACTTGGGTCCCGTCCACAGTTCCGGCGCTCTGTGGACTCCCAGTTGGGTCCCGTTCACAGTTCCCGCCTCTCTGTGGACTCCCAGTTGGGTTCCTCCCACTTTTTACCGGCGCGCTGTGCACTCCTACTTGGGTGCCGTCCACAGTTCCGGCGCTCTGTGGACTCCCAGTTGGGTCCCGCCCACTTTTACCGGCGCGCTGTGCACTCCTACTTGGGTCCCGTCCACAGTTCGCGCCTCTCTGTGGACTCCCAGTTGGGTCCCTCCCACTTTTACCGGCGCGCTGTGCACTCCTACTTGGGTCCCGTCCACAGTTCTCGACGCTCTGTGGACTCCTAGTTGGATTCCGGCCACCTCTTTCGGCGCCTTACGCACTCCCAGTTGGGTCCCGACCACTCGTCCCGGCGCGCTGTGCACTCCCTTTCATGTCCCGTCCACTTTTCCCGGCGCTCTACGCACTCCAAGTTGGGAACCGCCCACTTTATAAAGCGCTTGGCGCACTTCAATTTGTGTTCCGCACACGGAGCATATGGTCCCTGATGGACCTGAGGCACGACGTCTCTCGAGCTTCATTAAGTCTTATCACGTTATAACTCCACTTCTCTTGAAAGACTGACCAAACTTCTTATCACTAAATTCCTTCAGACACACACACACACACACACACACACACACACACACACACACACACACACACACACACACACACACACACACACACACACACACACACACACACACACACACACACACACACACACACACACACACACACAAACATACACAAACATACACAAACATACACAAACATACACAAACACACACATACACATACACACACACACACACATACACATACACATACACACACATACACATACACATACACATACACATACACATACACATACACATACACACATACACATACACATACACATACACATACACATACACATACACATACACACACACACACACACACATACACACACACATACACATACACATACACATACACATACACATACACATACACATACACACACACACAAACACAACACATTTTAAAATTCGGAATTTTTTTGATATCTCGAGACCCACTGCGGGAATTTTTCTGAAATTTGGGCAGTGTTGAGAACCCTTACTGCTCTATCTTTTGTGAAATTCCCTTGTTTCAAGATTTCTCCCGAACCAAGATTCTGGAATGAGGGGTGTGCGCAGAAGCAATCCTTTTCCAAATCAGGTGCGCGCTTCGCGCGCACCACTATTTTCGCAGTCGTTTCGAACTTTGGGAGTCTCACTTTCGCTGTTTTAGCAATAAATCTTTTAGAACTAAAATGAGGCTTGAGGACAGATCAATTCTTATCAATTTCAGTTGTCCCTATAGCTTTATTGCAAGGTCAAGCGGCCTGTGGTGTAGAATGTCAGCAAAGCTACGATCCCCTCCCCTTAGTGAACGAAATGAGCGTTTTTTTTTCAACGTTTCCCACACCTAATTTTGCTTTTCGAGCCGAAACTATTACTGCCTCCAACCGAAACTATGATTTTTGAGCCGAAATTTTGACGACCCCTAACTAATCTTCGCGAATTACGCAACCTCGCCTGACCCTGCTTTGATGCCAGGGGTCGTATTCGCCATCAACCCGCCGGGGAGTCGAAGGGTAGATGAGGTGAAAATTCAGTACGAAATGCGCGCTCCACGGCCACCTCTCGCCTCCCTTGGCTTCCCTCGCGACCGTCGGAATTTCTCGAATAGCATAGCTGAAGAATGGCCGCTTCGCGATGGAATCTTTATCTTTTCGCAGTGATATCGATACGTAACACAGTTTGCATTTCCATCTTACATGGGGTAAGATGGGTTGATCTGCTCCTCTGCCGCGCGCGGTATCATCCCTTCCGCTTCCCTTCGACTTCTCTCGGCGGGTTGTTGGCAAATACGACCCCAGGTCTCATGTTGGCAATTACTAAACCTTAGTAAACTCTAAAGCCTAGTTTTGACTGCATCGCTGCTGTTTTTCATCGCAGCGATTTTGCACCCGCTGCAGCAGCGATGTAGCAGCGGCAGCGATTCTGTTCATAGTGCATAGGCCCACGGATGATAGAAGAAATTCAATCAATCAGTAAAATGAATGGCTGGTGTTCATCAATAACGCGTTTCGACTCGAAAACACTGATCTTGTCATGTGAAAGGGTCAATATTCATTCGACGAAACGTGTCATTCGCTCCATCGCTGCCAGAATGGCAGCGATGGAGCGATGATCAGCGACCATCGAGAATCGCTCTTCAAGCAGCGATGCAGTGAAACATAGGATTTCGTCGCCGCGACCCAGCGATGTAGGACGTTTGCCACGAAGCGATCACAATTGGAGCGGCTTTCCATTACGCGCGATGAAAAAGGAACAGTTGTCCCTCGCATGGCCGCAGTGACCACCTGCAGTCAAAACTAGGCTTAAGGCCCCGGTCAGAGTTGGTGCTATTTGCATCTGCAACCCACCGACTCCCCCCAACACCCCCCAGCACCCCCCCCCCGCACCCCCCAACACCCACCCGGTCGATACGTATGATTAGAATGATGGAGTGAGGTTGAGAAAATCACTCGGTGTATCGAACTAGGTATGACGATGATTACGTGGCCAACAGGACTGCACCTGTTCATAGAAGTAGTGAAGGAGAGTATGATGAAGTAACGGAGGTAGCAGTAAAGTTAGCTTTCTAGTGATACGCAATGTTTTATCATCAGCCCGCCCAAACGGTGATTTTCTCATCCGCCGTCATCCACGTATTGCCTGGATATCGACCGCGTCGGATACACCGAGTGATTTTCTCAACCTCACTCCATCATTTCAATCATACGTATCGATCGGGTGGGTGTTGGGTAGAGTGTAGCCCGAATATTCGTTTATTCGAATAATATTCGAATATTCGAATAATTCGAATATTCAAAGAAGCGAATTATTCGGGTTATTCGAATAATCGAATATTCAAAGAAGTGGAATATTGGTTTATTCGAATAATCGAATATTCGTAGAGTTGGATTATTAGAATTATTCGTTTATTCAAATATTCAAAAAAAATTATTCGTTCAAACACTCTAGTGTTGGGGGGTGTTGGGCAGCGTCCATACGTGGCGAGAGCGGGCGTTCCCGCTGTTGTGCGCCACTCGACGCTCCTCAACGCTGGAACAGCCCGTGCCAGCAAATTAACACAGGCAAACACCCCCTACCTCGTGTTGATTTGATTGAAAACGTTTGATCGGGTGATCAATCGCTCGAGTCGGCGCAACGGCTCATGATTTCCCACGATTTTCGAATTCCGTAGTGCCATTATGGGAAACAAGGGCTGTAGTTTTGATACAGGTTTTATGCTACTTACTTTAGTTATAGAGCAGTAAGCTTGAAACTTGCTGCTTGCTTCGTGGTGCTGGCGCAAGCGCGCGAGAGCGAGCGGGCGAAGGTGCGCGAGAAGGAACGCCTGTGAGCGGCTAGCGAATCGTGTGTCCATGATGACCATCGATTTTGCGTAATCGCACGCTTTCGGCCACGTATGGACGGAGCCTTGGAGAGATACACCGAGTGATTTTCTCAACCTCACTCCACCACATTGTTCATACGTATCGACCGGGCTGGTGTCGGTGGGTGTTGGGGGGGGCGTGTTGGAGGGATACACCGGGTGATTTTTGCATCCCATTTCCAATGCTTTCTGTGTGTATCGACCGGGCTGGATACGTCGGCTCATCCAACTATGACCGGGGCCTAAATACCGAGCGGTACCGATTGCCACAAGTGCATGAAATAATGATATCAGTAGCATTTATATATCAGACCGTCCGGCTAAAACTCAAATAAAAATTGTAAAGCATTTTAAAGGCTTTGTGGAAATCGGTACCGCACGATATTTTGCGTCTAGTCTAAACTTTGGGCTCACGACCAGTCGCTCTTTTTCAGATCTAGAGAAGCTTTTTAAAGCCTTCAGCGCCTAGGCCACGTTTTCACCCATCCCAGGGTTTCAATCCCTACCTAAAATCGAAAACCGTTCCACACCCAAGATAGTATGTACCAGGTGTTTATAACCGGCTGTTGTTTAGAATGGTTTCTCATTCAAAGATCATGGAGATGACATTGGCACGGATATGTCGGATGAAGAGAAGAGGCCGATGAAGGCAGTCGATGAAAGCACAGCTTCGGCGTTCGATCCAAAATTGGTGGCTGCCAACCTGCGGACCGCCGAACAAGCTGAAGATCCTCCACCTCCACCAGCTGTGGCTAGCAGTGATTTGCTACTAAGGGTGGACATGCCAATTATAGATGCAACACAAATTACTATGCCAATAACCGTGACAACAGAAGATGGAGAAGCCAAATCTAAAAAATCAGGTAACTATCGGCGTAGCTTGCATCACTTGTTATCTGCAACTGATCGCTTTTATTTCAGAGTACCAAGCAACACAACGGTTATAACAGAAATGGTGGTTACAGCGGTTTATTAAGACGCTCATCAATGATCAAACAATTAGTATTTTTCGATGATTTAAACCTATTAAAGTTGGTATTTTCATTCCTGAAATAACATCAATAAAACTTGTGGTTCATGCCCAGTTAAAGGCAGTGTTCACGATTATTTTCGTCCCCAAGTTTTTCACATAAAACAATACGTTGGCCTCCAAGTGTTACCAAAATTACGAAGAAACGGCGGGAAACGCATTAAAACGTCGTATTTCAGTGACATTATTCTATAGCGTGGACTAATTGTCCGGTTGGATAAACATGTCCATGATGGTTGTCACCGGTCGAAAATTGGATCAATCAAAAACAGAAGAATATTTTATGCGAAGCAGTATTAGTTAGGACCCTATGGAAAGAACGGAGCAATAGAGAGTAGAGAACTGCAAAGGAAGGGTCCACAAAAGATTTCATGGTCACAACAAACACTTCCTGTGATACTTAAGAGAGGGGTGATACTTAAGGGTTTCGTGTACTTCTGGTCCGTTCTTCTCAATTTCTACGTCATTTTAGTTCCGCCCGGGGGCCACTTAATCAATATAGCGAATAATCTCAAAATTGAAGATTATCGTGAACACTGCCTTTAAAGCACTGGCGCTATCCTATGTAGTCGAAGGGGCCACTTGATGCGATTCTCCTGTAAAGAAGACAAAAAACATTGGCAGCCAATACATCAGTTCTGCGAGTTTTAAAGAGAAATAACCGACGAGTGGCCGCAGTGGAGCCTGGTGGGATATTTCTCTGCGATTCAGTGGCTATTTGGTGGACACTGCGCGGCAAGCAGGGTGCCCACGACAGTAACTCAAATTTCATGGCTCTTTGACAAGAAAAGTCCCACCACGCTTCGCTACGGACGTTTAACGGCTACACCTAGGCAAAAACTCAAAACAAATGCTGCCTTGAATAAAGATTCACATCAAGTAGGATAGCGTGCAAACATTTCCGCGATCATCTTTGGGGCCTATCAATGGGGGTAACTACAAATCGAACGCCAAACGCTGGCACTCTTTCGAATTAGACGATCCGGCCACAATCGTTGGAACCTTGTAGTCGACATTCTTTGCACAAGTTACATGTGGCTCTGTGCGTCTGCATGTTCAGAAACGAAAACATGACAACACGGGCCTACAGCTGCACGGGAAAAACTTTTTCACGAGCGTGGGCCGTCTAACCCGAAAGAGTACCCAAACGCTCGCTGAAATGCATAATTCAACGTGGGGAGACCATGGTGAGTGCATATCACAGTAATTCTGACCAGTATCGAGATGGCAGGCAGGAAATTTGAAAACAACATCATCTACAACAATAAATATCCTATAAGTGGAAGAACAATGTTATCGATGTTCCTCGTGAGAGCCTCTACGGCGGCCAGTACGAGTGAGACAAGCACAATGATGAGGTAGGGGCAAGAAGGAGAGATACAAAAATATGAGGAGATAGACAGGAATAGTGTGATCGAAACGGCCATCGCTAACGATCCTTCAACGGTTTTGTTGCTCCTAAAGTACTAGAAACGAATCAGTGAATCTGTCCAGTCAATACACATGACTTTTCAAGTCGGATGGGCCGACAAAGCTTCATACATACTTTCATTTCCATGAACCTGGAAGGGGGAGACGTATACGACCGAAATTCATCGTTTGGCGTTCCGGAACTTGCAAGTATTGCTCCGCAACGCGGAACGACCGGTCATTTGAGGCAGTAAAAGGCAATCATTACAAACAGTTTTTTCTCGTAGTCCGATACCCGCATCTCCGCGGGTTTTCGGATGTTAAAGGCAGTGTTCACGATGTAAACACATCAAGTTTTTTTCACAGAAAAGCAAGCTTTGGAGCTTGCTGATGAAGACAATTAATTGAGAATCACGAAAACTATCGGGAAGCGGGTGTAAATCCATTGAGCCACCCCGCCCCCCAAACTAATCCTTTCTAAAAAGCTTGAACACGTTAGCAGCCGGTCAGCAAAGGTAATGGCTTCGATAAGAAGCACTGGATAAGTTGAATCACGTTATCACATGGAAAGACCATTCCTTCACATCGGTCGATCCTTACATTCCCAAAAATATGACGTCACACAAGAGGTCCTGGTTAGGCGGAAAAAAGTGCTTTCCCGTCACTTTCTGCAGTTCTTCCTGACGCTGCTGTCACAGTGCGCTTTTGACCTATCATAATCTGTGAGAAGCTGAACATCTAGAATTTACCATGAACACTGCCTTTAACGGCATCATTCGGGCTGAACATCAATTTCTATTTTCAGGCTCAATTTCATGAGTGAATCCGGTAGACCACACCGGTGAGCTACGGAGCGTCAAAAACATTGGGTTATAGGATTGCAAGGAGTTAAAGAGGAGGATCCGCCACCAATTCTCACCAGTCATCTAGCCCTTTTTCATAGAATGTTGATGCGACCGTCAAACAACATGAGAAACAGTCGCGGCGAAAACTCTACATGCAGAAGAACTTCAAAAACCATTTTGGCGCGAAATTCAAATTCGTATTTACAATGTGACATTTTCGTTTACTAAAGAGGCCAAGCTACACAAAAACATGAAAAAATGATATACGGCCGTTTCCCAATACCCGAGAAAAAAAATTCGTGCAAAAACCCGATTAACGAATTTTCATAATTCGGCTCATCTCTATTGGGGTCGCACTAGAGTGCAATGTGAAGAAGAGGAAGACCCAGTCTCAACAGACCGGTCCCATCTCCATGCCCTATTCTGTTTCGAGAACGGCCTCAAGCTAACTGTGACAGATGAGCGGCGTGCGCGCAAAGGTTTGGCCGTGCCTTGAAGGCGAAGAAAAGTTGCTCAACCCTCAGCTTGTTACGTTCACAGCACGCTGAGCAGGCGCATGACTCACAAGGGACACCTTCGAACATCAAATGGAGTTTTGAAAAACGGTCTTTTGAGAGTTGTAGAGGGCGTAAAAATAAACAATTTGAGATTTTAAAATTTCACTCAGTCCTCACGGGTAGATCAAAAACGATCAAAAAAGGAAAGAAACCAGAACGTTGGATTGGGAGGACGTAGCACAAATGTGAGCTATACAATGGCCTTGAAATCATCTGAAAGGTTCTCCTAAAAGATTGAAGATGAAATCTAGCTAGGTTCTCGAGTTATGACTTATTCATTGATCCCCTGAACAATGCTCGTTGCACTCAAACCACCGATCACTGCAATGTGATAGTCGGGGTGAGCTAGCAGCACACCGTGGCTCAGTCGGTTAGGCGTTGGATTACGAAGCAATTGAAAGAAGGTTCGAATACTGTGGGTTCATTACTGCATCACGGCTGGTAGTAATGACATTTCAATGTGTTCAGCTTACTTGTTTTGAGTTTCAACAATGTCTCTTGTTTTTTATACCTATTTTCTTATATCGCAGAGGTAACGTGATATAAACGGAGAACGGTTCACATCAATGTTAGAAACTATAGAAATTCCGAGGTTTCGACAATTGCTAGAATATCAACAATACCCTTACCCTTCTCCCCCACATATGTATGTTACAGAAAAACCGTCCTTAATTCGGGTCTTGTTTTGATATATTACACTGGAAAAAAGTTCGGACAAAATGAAACTTCGTGGAATTGTTCCTTGATCAATGATCAATCTTTTTAGAAATAATTGTTGTAAACAGAAGTGGGTTTACCTAAACTACAAAATCCATTGAAGCAACCTAATACTTTAGCGCATGGCTCGAAGACTCAAGAAAAGTGTTTCGTTATCAACTCCAAAATTTGGAGTAGAACAGAACCACTCTTTTGAAAACGCATCTTACAAGATAACTACTTTTATTCAGCCTGGCCATTCTTTTTAAATGTAGTTTTCTGGTGCCATTTGGACGTAGAATCCGAGTATGCTCTCCGCAGCTTCTCTGAAGAATAGAGAAGCTTTTATGAAAAGAAGTTATAGTAGTTTTTCCAAGCCTCGCGACAAGGCAAGGGTACCTACCCATCAAGGAATTTTTAGGGTGGTTTGGAGAAAATTTTCGGATTCGGCTCAAAACTTGTATGTGGGGGTAATCTAGGGTGCTGAACACGAATCTAGAGATCTTTTTTAGAATTTCTGAGGTTTACTGTAGTTTACGGTAGTTGTCATGACATAGGGGGCCTAAACCTACCTTAATAATTTGAAAATTGACAAGTGAACATCAAATTCGTATTCAGCACCCCGAATAACCCCTGTTCAGAAATTTTGAGTCAATTCTGAGACTTTCACCCAACTACCGTATACCCACCATAATCTACCGTAATCTGTCGAAAATCTATAAACTGACCTCAGATTCGTAATGAGCACTTTAAATAACCTCCGAAAGCGAAGTTTGAGTCCTAAATTTTTTCTCGACCTTTGGAGCCCCATGAGGTAAGAAGCTCAAGGCCATTTTTGGGGGTTCAGAGGTCGAATTTTTTTTTCGCCCAAAATCAGCCCCAGGGGGTAATTTGGGACGCTGAACACGAATATGGGATCCGTTTCCTGTTTTTCAGCGGATTTCGTCAGGTTAGGGTGCACTGAATGGCATTTTACCTACCGCAATGGGTGAAAAACAGGAAACGGACCCCATAATCGTGTTCAGCGTCCCAAAATACCCCCTGGGGCTGATTTTGGGCGAAAAAAAAATTTCGACCTCTGAACCCCCAAAAAAGCCTTGAGCTTCTTCCCTCATGGGGCTCCAAAGGTCGAGAAAAAATTTAGGACTCACACTTCGCTTTCGGAGGTTATTTAAAGTGCTCATAACGAATCTGAGGTCAGTTTATCGACTTTCGACAGATTAAGTTAGATTACGGTGGGTATACGGTAGTTGGGTGAAAGTCTCAGAATTGACTCAAAATTTCTGAACAGGGGTTATTCGGGGTGCTGAATACGAATTTGATGTTCACTTGTCAATTTTCAAATTATTAAGGTAGGTTTAGGCCCTCTATGTCATGACAACTACCGTAAACTACAGTAAACCTCAGAAATTCTAAAAACGATCTCTAGATTCGTGTTCAGCACCCTAGATTACCCCTACATACAAGCTTTGAGCCGAATCCGAAAATTTTCTCCGAACCACCATAAAAATTCTTGATGGGTACCCTTGCCTTGTCGCGAGGCTTGAAAAAACGACTATAACTTCTTTTCATAAAAGCTTCTCTATTTTTCAGAGAAGCTGCGGAGAGCATACTCGGATTCTACGTCCAAATGGCACCAGAAAACTACATTTAAAACAGAATGGCCAGGCTGAATAAAAGTAGTTATCTTGTAAGATGCGTTTTCAAAAGAGTGGTTCTGTTCTACTCCAAATTTTGAAGTTGATAACGAAACACTTTTCTTGAGTCTTCGAGCCATGCGCTAAAGTATTAGGTTGCTTCAATGGATTTTGTAGTTTAGGTAAACCAACTTCTGTTTACAACAATTATTTCTAAAAAGATTGATCATTGATCAAGGAACAATTCCACGAAGTTTCATTTTGTCCGAACTTTTTTCCAGTGTAATATATCAAAATAAGTCCCGAATTAAGGACGGTTTTTCTGTAACATACATATGTGGGGGAGAAGGGTAAGGGTATTCTTGATATTCTAGCAATTGTCGAAACCTCGGAATTTCTATAGTTTCTAACATTGATGTGAACCGTTCTAGGTTTATATCACGTTACCTCTGCGATATAAGAAAAGAGGTATAAAAAACAAGAGACATTGTTGAAACTCAAAACAAGTAAGCTGAACACATTGAAATGTCATTACTACCAGCCGTGATGCAGTAATGAACCCACAGTATTCGAACCTTCTTTCAATTGCTTCGTAATCCAACGCCTGACCGACTGAGCCACGGTGTGCTGCTAGCTCACCCCGACTATCACATTGCAGTGATCGGTGGTTTGAGTGCAACGAGCATTGTTCAGGGGATCAATGAATAAGTCATAACTCGAGAACCTAGCTAGATTTCATCTTCAAACTTTTAGGAGAACCTTTTCAGATGATTTCAAGACCATTGTATAGCTCACATTTGTGCTACGTCCTCCCAATCCAACGTTCTGGTTTCTTTCCTTTTTTGATCGTTTTTGATCTACCCGTGAGGACTGAGTGAAATTTTAAAATCTCAAATTGTTTATTTTTACGCCCTCAACAACACTCAAAAGACCGTTTTTCAAAACTCCATTTGATGTTCGAAGGTGTCCCTTGTCAGTGCAGGTGGAAAATATTGATTAAAATAGAGTTCAGTTCCAAGGTGATTCTTTATCTATAATCGACTAACCGTGGCCAACGCGTTGTTCCATGCTTGGAACCGACTATGGCTGCCATACTGTCGCCGACACCCACCGAGGCAACTCCAGCCAAATGGTACAGATAAGGCATTTCGTCATTAGGAGACAGGAATAATGGCAAAAAAACACCTGAATTCTTAACGATTACAAAACGTCTCGCCACTTAACCTTGCGATTTGAGGCTTTTTGACTCACCAAACAGAAGAAAAATAGGAGTGAGCAGTACGGCGGAGTCCTGCTCATCTTTGAAGACCAGCAAAAAGTTATTCAATGACTTCTCCCAAGGCGGAACTCCAAAGAACCGAAGAACCTAAACAACAAAACCCTCAACTATCTGGGTAATAAAGGAAGCAGATGGGAAAAGCAAATAGTAAAGACTGGCGCACTCTCCAAACCGAGTCCAGTTCGCTATCCCTCGTTAGCGTTATCACCAATCAGTGTCATGGCTTACGCACTACATTTCTACTAGTTTTCGGCTTCCTCAACAAAAGAGTCGCTTGACTGATATTGCTTTTTGACACAATTTTTCTTGAAATGTCTTACGGCAGCACCCCAAACTCCCATTTATTTTCTCTCCCAAAAAACAAAGGAACGATTTCAATGGTGGACTCTGTCCCTGAAAATCAATGCAATAATTCTCAACCTCTATAATGACAAATATGCAGATCATGAGCCAGCCGGAAAGCCATATAAAGTCACGATCAAAGAACAACCCAGACACATATATCGACGAGACTGTTAGATGAAAGAATTTCCTAAAATTTGAACATGCCTACGGATGCTTAAACTGTGTTCAAAGAGCAAACTTTTTACCTGTGCATAGTGGAACTATGACCGTTTCTGCTGACGAATACTCCAAAACCGACCGATGCCAAAACATTGAAGGACCAGAAAAGCAGCAAAAACAGCCTGTAATTCCTAAAAGTTCAGGTTCCTGGCAAAAGTAAAGATTTGGCATGGCCATTTTCTCAAAAAATTAGAAATATACTCAGTTAAAAGGGGAAGGTAAAGAAAAATGGAAGAAGTTTTGAAATATTCCTGAGAACGATTTGGCGTAGAATAACTTAATTTTTGGGAAATGTAGTGAAAAAGTTGAAAGTATGATTTGGCAGTCGAGTTTGAACCAACTAATGTTGAGAGTTGTGCTTAATGAGAGATCGTATTGTATGAGCTTATCCATAGAACATATCGAAGCAAAATCACGCGTGATAAGGCAAGCAGTAAAAGCTCGTTCGGGGCCATGCCAAATCTTTACTTTTGCCAGGAACCCAAACTTTTAGGAATTTCATTTGTTTTTCCCAAAGGTTTCCTTTCTAACATGATTTATGCCTGGTGGTGTTAACTGAAATAAAAACCCACTGATGCCCTGCCCCCCCCCCTTCTATGACGTCCTGCACACTCCCACTGATGTCCTGCACACGTTTTGTGACATCCTGCACACTCCCACTGATGTCCTGCACACTTTCTACGGCGTTCTGCGCACACCCATTTGGGCCACAAGCACGCTCATGCCGATCATTCTTTCCGCAGAGCTACCGTAACCCTCTTTTGAAAATTTTCCAAGTGTCAGCCTGGATATGAGCACATCGTAATAGCCAACAATCATGTTTGCACAATTTCGACCTCCTCAGCCACTTCCCAGCGGCTTCGCGAAGAGAGCGGTGTGTGAACGAACGCATACCGCTCCTCTGCCAATTTTACCCCACATGTTATGAGCGTGTGTTATCGTTCGTTATCATGTTTTGTTCAAGAATGGTTACGGTAGCCCTGCGGAAAAAAATTATTCCCACACACGTTCTACGGCGTCTTGCGCACTCTCACTTGGTCACCGCACAGTTTCTACGGCGTCCGACGTACTTTCGTTTGGGTACCACACACTTTCTGCAGCGTCCGGCGCACACTCGTTTGGGTCCCACACACTTTCTACGGCGTCCGGCGTACTCCCACTTGGGTCCCGCAAACTTTCTACGGGGTCCTGCGCACTTCCACTTGGGTACCGCACACTTTATACGGCGCCCGGCGCACTCCCACTTGGGTCCCGCACACTTTCCACGGCGTTCTGCGCACGCACATTTGGGTCCCGCACACTTTCTACGGCGTCCGGCGCACTCCCACTTGGGTCCCGCACACTGTCTACGGCGTCCGGCGCACTCTCATTTGGGTCCCGCACACTTTCTACGGCGTTCTGCACACGCCCATTTGGGTCCCGCACACTTTCTCTGGCGTCCGGCGCACTCCCACTTGGGTCCCGCACAATTTCTATGGCGTCCGGCGCACTTCCACATGGGTACCGCACATTTTATACGGGGCACGGCGCTGATTCACTCGGGTCCCACACACTTTCGACGGCGTCCGGCGCACTCTCATTTGGATTTCACACACTTTCTACGGAGTCCGGCGCATTCTCATTTGGGTCCCACACACGTTCTACGGCGTCTTGCGCACTCCTACAGGGGTCCCGCACACTTTCTATGCCGTTCTGCGATGCACTTCTGAGTCACACCGTGCGGCGTTCCAAAAAGTACTTCCGAGATCCCGCCGTATTGATTGAAGCGTTGCTCCGTCTCAGGGAGCGTTCAATCCTGAGAAAGAGCCTATCAGTAACGGTGTTTATTTCACTAGTTCATTTTTACGAACGAGTAAACGTCGGATGGTTTATAATAACATGTTTACGTGTTTTTGTCTTTCTTGACCCTCAATTTTGAGGTTCCTCAAAAATTTAGCTACCAACTCCAAAATTTGACAGGGCAAACAAAACCAGCTCCTTGGCCAAAAATGAGCTCTCTAGCTCAACGATAAGTGTCCCAACAAGATCGTGAACGCAAACTGAAAATAAAAGGAGATGAATATTTTTTCGACCAAAGTGACGTGGTTTTGACACTTTCTCTCAAATCTCAGGTAACCATTCCGGACCATTTTTTGAACGAATATTCAGCTTTCTAAAGTATATCAAATGCAAAAAAAACTGTCTTCCTACGTTTACTCTGGACCCTGATACTGAGATCAGGGGGTTGCGCGATGGCGAATCAAAGCCAAATCTCACCACAATAAAGCATGATTCACTTCGTGGATAGCTACGAGCAAACTATTTTCTAGAGACAGAACATGCTGTGCTTTCGCTTCATTCATTCTGAAACCTCTCCCCCCAGACTAGGAACTAATAGTAAGCTCATTAACTATAAATCGCGAGTCAAGGTTGCAACGATACTTCTCTTCCAAGCTCTGCACCAAATCATCTTCTCTGTAACTTGAATTTGACCCCTCTCGAGTAGGCACGACAATGGGGGTTTAATAATGAACTCAAGAAGCAACCCTGATACTCTGAGATCAGGGCTCTGAGAAAATTTGCATTGACCGTGGCGGGACGGCACCGCAACCCGAGACCGTGCCGGGCCGATGTAGCAACGGCACAGTGATCCGAGCCCGTGCCGCGACACTGTAGCAACGGCTCCGGGATCTTGGAAGATTCCTTCTTGTCCGCAACAGTACAGCAACGGCACCGCAATCATGAACGGTACCGCGATAGCAAAGCGGGGACCTCGCAACAGTTTCGCGCCGGCTTCGCGATATCACCGCGACACCACCGCTACATTACTCAGCAGGCTGATGAGTCAAAGAAGCCGGCGTAAATGAAGTTCAGAATGCGAAAGAACATGTCGATAAGATAAGTTGCAGCAACTTGGAGCACTGCAGTCGTCATTTTCATCGCTCACACCTTTCATACTAGCTGTTTTCCTATCCCATACATGCCCTCGAATGGAATAATCGCAAGTGCTTTAAAGTGAGCAGGATGTGTGAAGTTCAAGGAATTCTAATACCAAGAAGGTGAGCTTGCTACCCTACAGGAATAATAGCTTTGCGTCGTACATAGAGCCGGGGTACTTGGCAAGTTTTCAGAAGAGTTCTGATGCGATATATCCCGATTGGAGCTCTGGCTAATCGTAATGGGCGGGCCGAAGCCGAAGATGACAACTTACAAGCCCAGAGACTTGGAGAGCACGAAAGTTTTTTCAGATATTCATTCGAATTACCTGAGCTGGTAGTATGCCCTCATTGTAGTGACGACTACCGTGACGTGACGACGACAATCGTGACGTGAAGTGACGAAGTCACGAGTGAAAGGCGCAAGCTATAGGTCTGCTTCGTATCCTAGAACACGGAGCTCGTGTTTGTTACGAACTTTTTGTCACGATAATGTCTCGCCAATATGTAAATGATCATTGTCGTGACATTGTAGTGACAATGAGTTCGTGACAAACACGAGCTCCGCGTACTGGGATGCGAGGAATAACTATGTAGCTCGCGTCTTTTAAAGGCAGCATACACGCTCGCAAGCATAGTCGAGATAACAGCATAGATAGGTCCGCACGGCCCGTACTATGTCGTCAACGACGTTTGAAGCGCTGAAAACTGTCCAGGATGACAATATTTGACAATGTTTGAGCAATCTTGCCTTCCACGCCCGTATTTTCACACCCATTCGAGTAACAGAATGGGAATCGATACTTGTGAAAACGTGTGATAATTGAGAGTGATAGCACTATCAAATGGGAGTGCACGAGAGAAATAGCTTGGTTTACTTGAGTATAACATGTCTGCATACCCATTGACTCTCGTCCACTTTCGAGAATGCCGCTCTACTTTGGCTGACCTCATGAAATGGAGGATTTTATCAGTGCACAAACATGTTATATTGAGGTAAATCGAGTTTTTTTCTCTACTGCACTCCCTTTTTATAGTGCTATCATTCTAAGTTATCACATGTTTTCTCAAGTTTCGATTCTCATTCTCGTACTCGAATGGGAGTGAAAATACGGGCGTGCGAGACAGGATTGCTCGACCATTGCCAATTATTGTCATTCTGGGTGGTTTCCAGAGCTTCAAAGTTCATTGACGACTTGCTAGGGGCCGTGTGTGCCTATTTATGCTGTTATCTCGACTATGCTTGCGAGCGTGTATGCTGCCTTTAAGTGTGGCAAGTCGTGACTTGTTGTGACAATTGTCGTCACGACAAAGGGGTGTTTTCTAGCAGCCCAGAAAGGGATTACCATGTAATGAAATATAGACTCTTAGCAAAAAAAATGAACTGCTGGGCAGAATGTGATATATTGTCCCGATAATTTCTAGCTTAGAAATCAATTTAAAGCTTAACGAGTCGGCTCCGCGTGAGGATCCAGACGGTGAGGATGCGCAGTACCGTGAGGCTCCAAATGGTTTTGAAGAGATGGATGAGTCGCAGGTGGTCGAAGGGGTGAATGAAATAGGAGAGGAGGTTCTCGAAAGAAGGCTGCAAAGTATGTTATTTGGACGATGCTGATTAAATCAGGAAGCTGTGTTGATTTATAGGGCGCAGGCAAGACCTGCTATGGTATATGTTAGCGGAAGCTGTGAGGAATTGCTGGTCGAACTCTCAGTTGAGAACAGTATTCAACGCCGGTGCCGCTCTCTATTTGGAGGCTCTGCTCGAGTATCTGAAAATGAAATCCGCCAGCTCGAATACGAAACATTGAGCACTATAGAAGCTCAGACGTATATACTGTGCAGCCTGTGCGACGAGGAATTAACAAGTCCAGCCGCTGTATGCGAAACACCCTCATGTACAGGGTAGGGTACAGGGTACAGGGTAGGGTACAGGGTACATGTACAGGGTATTGTGCGGCTATTTCGCGGCGAGCATTATTTGGTGGCCATTTCGCGGCCTTCAACATTTAGCGGCTATTTGGCGGATATTACGCGGCTGTTTTGCGGCGAGCATTATGCGACGGTTATTTTGCGGCTATTACACGGCAAACAAAGCATTTCGCGGCTATTTCTTGGCAAAAACTCTCAGAGTTTCTGCACAGCATAACGAACTATTGAATACTCCGATATTTACAGCGAGCCTCACCAAAATGATCGTGCTCAGACGTGATGCAAGCGATTTGGGTTTCGACATCACCCATGAAATCGTACCTGAAAAGTGGGCGAAACTCATATTCGAAGAAATCTACTACGTCCTGTAAGTTTTTCTGTTTTCACTTCCACAAATTTGTGGATCTGGACATTTTATTCCATATTATAGGTCGATGTCCCCTTCGCGATGAATAAAAGGAAAGGCGTTGTTCAAGATCCTCAGCACCGAAGAGTACTGTGCTTATCTGGGTCAAATTCCGGTCCGCAATTGCGTCTCGACACGCTTTGCGGCGGCGCGCTTTCGAGTCGGAAGAGTTTCTAGCGCCGCAGCTGCTGATCTGTTGACTCTAGGTGGGTTTTAGAAACTGGAAACTGAACAAAATTGAAGAAACCTGTATAAAAAAGCCATATCGAGTCGGCTTTCGAGCTGGAAACTCGATTGGCTCAAGCGCGTGCGGTCGCAAAGCGTGCCGAGACGCGATTGCGGACCGGAATTTGACCCAGATAAGCACAGTACAAAGCACAACTTGCCCTAGATCGCACTGCAGTTGATAATGGGCGGTACGAGAATTACGAAAACTTTATGCTAGCTTAGTTCTTTCATTTTTCATACTAGATTTGTTGAATTTCTTTTTTAGAACCGAGAATAATATTTTTTCTTTTATTCCGCTCACATATTTTGCGGTGGCTAATATCTGCAGATATATGGCATTTCGTTCTATATAAATACATTCGGAATAGTAGTTGGATTGAAATTGTTGTTCTAGCATACACCAAATATGTTCAAGGAGGAAAAAATTATGAGTTGAGTAAAAAAAGTTTCAAGGGGTAAAAATCTACTCCCTACATCAGTGCGATGTTATCAATGCATCAGAGCTAACGCTGGCGTGGAAGATCTCCGATACCGCTTGCATCAGCATTATTAGTTGATGCGTTTGGTCAAAGGAATTCCCCATGCCACGTTCATTCTAATGCATAGATTATGCAGAGAATGCGTCCACATAGCACCGTGACGGCTCCTATCAGGCGCCGTTGCGACAGGGCTCAGGCATCACCGCGGACAGGTTGTGGGATCGTCACGACCTGCTTGAGACAACGCCGCGAACGGAACATGGCACCGTTGCAGACGGTTTCAGGCACCGTTGCGGCCGAAATGGGGCACCTTCGCAGCCAGATTTAGGCACCGTCTCGGCCGGGTTTAGGTCCCGTCGGGGCTCGAATCAGGCACCGTCGCGGTCGAGTTTAGGTACCTCCAGACCGGGTTAGGGAGCCGTCGCGTAATGGTTTGGACACCGCAGCGGGGAGGTTTATGCAGTTGCATAGCTGGCGGATGGACCCTGGATAGACACTACCCTGCAGGCACCGATTAGGTGCCTTCAAGGCAGGGTTGGTCTGCCGCCGGTGCAAATTTTCTCAGAGGGGGGTTGCGCGATGGCGAATCAAAGCCAAATCTGCTGAGCGCTTCGCGCTCACCACAATTCCAAATATGTATAACAACTGAAAAAATAGAGATGAACTAGAAAAAAATAGAATGCCCTTGAGGCGCCAAATATGTAGGGCCTCAGAAGCTTCATAGCAGACCACATGGAAATGTGAAGAGTTTCAGGAGCGCTTCAGATGGATTGCGCACAATGACATGAAAAAATATTTAGGCTTTCTCGAAAAGTATGAGTGAGGTCCTGATGAGCGGACAGGGTTTCAAGGAGATTGAACGTTGAGCATTGCTGAACTCGCGGTTTTCGCAAAAAAAAACTTTTCGTTCTCAGGGCTGCATCTCACAACTGGCTACAACTCTGAACACTAAAAGAAGAGTTTGGCTAGCTAAAAACGCATAGCTCTGAATTTCGAGCATTTTAAAGTGGAGCACTTTGCACAGAAAACTACATCCTCTTCACCCGTTTTCTTCTCCAGTTGTGAATTAGATGCAGCCGCATCAAAATCATTCGCTTTTTTACCCATCAGGGACTAATGTCCAAAAATTCACTTCCAGGTCAGTGACACTTATTGTCTATAAACCATGACTTCCGGTTAAAAAGGAAAAAATAACACACTAGGGATGGTACTTACATATGTTCAATAACGGTCAAAGGATGTCTTCCGGTTTTCTTTTCAGTAGTTCTTTTAGAACATGCACTCACTCCATATTTTCGCTCCAATCCTCAGTCACTCACAAACTCCAAACACAAATTTATCTCAGGTCGGACCTAACCAGTTCTTAACTCAGAACTCTTGCAACTGAAACTGAATGAGGGAAAATAGCGTCTATTCTGCTCCTCCCCCATCCTCACATGAAAGCAAGAGGAGGAATATACTCAGGCCGGAGCATTACGGGAAAATTCTGACAGATTACGGGAAAATTCTGCCAGATTACGGAACGATTTTGCCCTCCTCTGGTGGTAATTTTACCGTTTTCTGGCAGATTTTTCCCGTTTTCTGGCAGATTTTTTCCGAAATCTGTCAGAATTTTCCCGTAATCTGGTCGGGATAGTACGGAAAATTCTGCCAGATTACGCTGTCCGCCGCAGTCTGCGGTGAAGAACCACCCTCCCAGCGATCGCGGCGAAAAGCCGCCCCCCCCCCAGCCGTGGGGATACCTATCCCCTCAGCAGTCAAAATGTGCTGGCCTCCGGAGAGTGATTCGAAGTCACCTTCCAGGGCCGGCATCAGAATGCCGAATGAGTACTCTAGTGAGATGAGGCACCTTTTATACCCGCTGTGCACGTGATAAGCACGTTACGACGTGATCAATCGTGATCATTATAAATTGTCTTTCCAACCGGCCGAATTGAAGATGGCGTGGCGTGTTTTGTGGTCAATATCCGCGCTGCGTGTGCGTCGCATGCAGCATGGCCCGCCGCTGGCCGGCACTCGAAATGTGGGGCCCTGAGTACCTGAGCCCCCTGAAGTCATGGGGTAAGCAACCAAGATTCATCTATTGAATTCATCTACCAAGATTCAGCAATGGATCTAGTGGTTATCTGGGCCTATGAGTGACAGCTGACCATGGATCCTAAAAGGTGTTGCTTGTGCGAATGCATCTCAATTCAGCCATCAGATATCACTCCTATAGGTGCGACGATGTATACCTGGGTTGACACTTTCAATAGGGTGCGACGCGATCATTTGATATTACTGAGTATCAATCACTATTACGTCGCGCGTCGATTCAATGTCAGTGTAAGCCGCCGCGTTGCTCCGCGGTGGAAGTATAAACCCGGCCTAAGGCTGAATATTGAATTCGGGTCCGTAATAATCTATTATTTCACGAATAAAGACATTAGGAAAAATCTACAATAGTTCGTGTAAAAGGGGCGTGGTCCGTGGCGGTGACTGAAGAGAATTGGGCCCTGGTGGCTTATATCTCGCTCATTTGGAGGAATTGAGATCTTATATCTATTTTGCATGTATTACACAGGAGGGTTCCACCACACAATTACTTCAAAATCTCAACAAAAAATCATGTATGAAGGATTACTGTGCCTTTAAGTCGGGCGCAATGCGCGCCACATGGATCACATCCGCGTTCCGGCGTAATCCTCGACCGTTTTGCTATGAAGTTTCCTGGAGTATAAACCACGCCTCACCACTCTTTCTGAGTCCCGAAAAGGTTTTGATCTTAAAACCTCATTCTTACTGACCTCGAAACCGCCGATTCGGATGCCGAAGCCGTATTTCGTAGTCTGTCAGAAATCATCATTTTTCTGACGGATTACGGAGGAGTCCGAAAATTAAGGAGAAATTTAGTGGTAACTCTCGTAATCTGGCAGAATTTGTCAACACCAGAGATTAGGGTAAATTCTCTGGTAAAATGTCCGTAATCGGGTGGTAATTGCACATTTACCACTGATCACTGGGAAATTTCTGGTAATTTTCTGGTACTACACCGGCCTGAGTATTCAAAGGGTCTGACCTAAGATAAATCTGCGATCGAACCCCTTTCGAGAAATGCAGCACATGACAAGTAGGAACGTATGAGTGTCCAACAACAAAAACTGAATGTGTATATCATCGCCGGGAGCGTGAAGAATTACGCTAGGCAGCGTCTATACGTCGCGAGGACGCCCGCTCTCGCCGTTAAACTCTCGTCAACGCTCCCCAACGCTGATGGGTACCCGATATCATGAGAGATACCGGCAATCATCTCCTGCCTCGTGTTGATTCGATTGTTAACGATTGACCTGTTGATCAAACACTCGACTCAACTTGTTGGCAGCTCATTTGCCACGGTTTGTGACAGCCGTGGTGGGTCTAGGGCATACGAGAGCTTTAGTTTTGAACATGGTTCGAGACTTCGTGGTTTAGGAGTGAAGCTATAAGCATCAAACTTGTTACATCTCTTTCGAAGAAGGCGTGAGTCAGCGAGGGAGGGCGTTAGTGAGCGAGAGCGGGCGCGAGCGCGCGAGAGCGAGTGTAAGCGTTCATGAGCGCCTAGCAAACCGTGTGCCCTCGATGACCATCGATTTTGCACAATCGTGAGCTCTCGCAACATATGGACGCTGCCTTAAAGGCAGCGTTGACGATAATCACGATAATTCCCGAGAATCAACATGGGTTTGTGGCAGGGAGGTCGGTTGAAACCAATCTGCTGGAGTGTATTAATGATTGGAGTGAGTACCTGGAGTCGAGAAAGGCATGCGATGTAATTTATTTGGATTTTTCGAAGGCTTTCGACAGGGTAGACCACTACTAACTCATTTTGAAACTTGAGGAATTAAATTTCATCCATTAGTGTGCAATTGGATAAAAAACTATCTTCGCGACCGTAGTTTCCAGGTGAAAGTGGGTTCCAGTTTTTCATCAAGAAGATCGGTTAGAAGCGGAGTGCCACAGGGTGGTGTTTTATCACCCATTTTGTTCGCGATCTACACAGCTGAGCTTCCCCTGTTTTTGGAAGGGACTGGAGTGATTTGCCAACAATTTGCCGACGATGTTAAGATATATAACAAGATAGAGTCGGTCGGTGATGTCGAAAATGTTCAGGCCGCTCTGGAAAGGATACTGGACTGGTCTAAAGTTTGGGATTTACCACTCGCTCCTGAGAAAACGGTTCACATGAGAATGGGAGACTCCAGTATTCCGGTCACTTACGAGCTTGATGGCCACTCGTTAACAACTGTTTCCAATGCTAAGATTGTTTTTTTTGACTTTCAGTACGACAATGAGCTTGATTTCTCAACTCATTATCATGAAATCTGTAGTAAAGCCTCAGTACGCACATTTCATATTTTCAAAGCCTTGTCAACTTGTGACAAAAGCGTCTTAGCGCGTGTGTATCAGGTGTACGTTAGGCCAATAGTAGAATCGGGAACTTCAGTATTTTGCCCGTACAAAAAGAGAGACATCCAACTGTTTGAAAGAGTACAAGAAAATTTTACTCGTAAAGTTTTCTTGAGACTCAACGGATTCTCCTATGCTAGGGTTCCTGGTCCCTCAAGGAGGAATCAAGAACTGACGTTACACTCGCTCGAGTCTCGTCGTAAGCGAAACGACGTGTGTATGATCTTTAAAATCTTAAGTGGGATATTGAGAATTGACAAATCAAAGTTCTATAAATTCAACGCCTCTAGGACACGTGGAAATTCCAAGAAAATTTCTTTTGGGAATCCCAGAACCAACCTCCGATTCAACAGTTTCACATGCAGAGCTGGCTCTGCTTTCGCCTCTTTGAAATTGAACTTTATGAATGTGCTCCGTTCTTCTCCATCTTTTAAACGCAGTTTCGAAAATTTTTCTTGCGTGGTAATGTTTCATTTTGCCTTTCGTCTATGTATATTCTGCCCTAATTTCCATGTCTACCTTATGTAGCGTATTAAATAATCGATTGTTTCGCCCCCAGGTAGAGTTAGAATGACGAAGAAACCGAGAAAAACGGACCAGAAGGGCACGAAATCCTTAACTCTCACCCCGCCTTTTTACTCTCACAAGAACTGTTTGTTGTGACAATGAGATCTTATGTGGACCTGTCGTTTGCAATTCTCTACTCTCTATTGCTCCATTCTTTCCTTCGGACCCTAACTAATTCTGTTTTGCCTTAAATATTCTTGTATTTTCGATTGACCCCATTTTCACCGGTGACAACCACCGTGAACATGTTCATCTAACCGGACAACTAGTCTAGGCCAAAGAATAATGTCACCGAAATAAGACGATTTAGTGCGTTTCTCGCAGTTTCTTCGTGATTTTGGTAACACTTGGTTGCCAACGCATTGTTTTGAGTGGAAAATTCGGGAACGAAAATCATCGTGAACACTGCCTTTAAAGGCACAGTCCAAGCTCAGGGACGAAATCTGAGATTTCCACATAGTTGTGAAGTAGACCCACCGTATATAAAACCTGCCAAGTGCGAGCTCTCAATTCCTCCAAATAATTGAGATATAGGAGGAAGCCACCCTGGGGAGCCCACGTCAGGAAGCCACTTTGGCAAGCCCCTTTTATTATCTTTCGAGCTCAACAGTGGGAAGATGAACTATGTTACAGTTACAAGCCTCGGACAACTCGTTCACCATGCTCCCGCAGCTCAATTTTTGAGGGGTCATAACTCCGTTCCCAGGGGGTCTTGTACGATTCCAGAGACATCATTGAAATCAGCGAGGGGCCGTTTTCAAGATAGACAGAAAAACGATTCTGAGGTTGGACTGTGTTTTCAAGGGGCCTGCAGAGTTAAAGTCGCGGCGTTGCTCACAGCGACGAACAGCGCTGAGTGATGCAACACCGATTACATTGAGCGACGAGAGCGACTGATGAGGCGTGAAGGGCGACGAGGGAGCACCGCGGAGTGCTTTGACGCCGCGACAGCCCTGCGCCACTGCAAGCGAGCGGCGACGCCGCGACGATGATGTTCGGAAACATTTTTGTCGCCGCTTCAAGGTTGATGCTCGGCAACCACTCGCCGGTCGCTGCAACTCTGCAGACCTCTTTAGACGCGCAGTACACAACAAAATTGAAACTTCGGGAATCCCGTTCACCCAGACAAGACAGAATTCAGAGATTCTTCAAAGGTTACCACTAAAATCACTCCGAACCTTGCAACAAGAGTTATCGTTCGTGAAACTTGCCCAACAGGGAGGTGCGGAAATTCTTTTCAAACAGAAAACAGAAAACTAAGTTTGACAGAAAACAGAAAATTTTTCAAAAATCAATAAATAGTGTTCAGAGTACAGTATTTGACATTTTTTTAACAGCATTAAACTTTTTACACAATTTTTCGTGTCAAATGGTTCTTTTGCACAATATCCAGAGGTCAATAGTCGGCTAGAGGAAGAGACGTAGACTCCCGAGAGAGGCAGATTATAAGTGCAAAATGTCCCTTTAAAGGCAGTGTCCACGATAAAAAATCGTTTTTTCTGTTTTTCAGGAAACGGTCCCATGCTGATTCCAACGATGTCTCTGAAATCGTACACGACCTTCTGGGGACGGAGTTATGGTCCCTCGAAAACTGAGCTAGGGAAGCATGGTGGACGAGTTGTCCGAGGCATGCAACTTCCGTCTTTTGCAGCCGATCTATGCGAGCCGACCTGAGTAAAGAGAGAAGCTGAGATTGAAGGGAAGAACGGGGCTAATGATTGAAAATCATCGCTCATCTCACGATCTCGAGCATTCATTTGTTCCCGCCGGTGGGCGGGCAATGCGCTTTTTGGGTTTGCGTTGCGCTCAAAGTGGCAACTTCGGGCTCTTTTGTGGCTCTTCTTGGCTCGTTTTCATGCGTTCTTTCGACGTTAACGCTACAGAGTGTCCCCCCACTACCCTTTCCTAGTGGAATTCGAAACACATTTTTTATCGTGAACACTGCCTTTAAACTCCTTTTTCCTAGAACAATAACAATAGATTACTCCATCAGAAGCTCAATATGTGCAAAGAGTATACAGTGCGTTGCAAAATTATACGACATACCCCATATTCCGCGGTTCTTAAATTCTCGTCAATTGTGGAGACAAACGGTAAACGCCTATCGATGTAGCACCCTCGAAAACCCCTGGGTACGAATCTTCATGGAATTAGAGCCACTAGCAGGAAACTGGCAACGGAAATTGTCAAAAATGGACATTGCAAAATTATACGACATAGCTGACGTTCTCGCAGAAATTTCGATTCTATACCATCGTTCGTTCATGGTAAGAACCACTAGAAACATCGAGTCATTAGTCTTCAGGAATGTTTTGGCGCTGAACCACTTCGAAAACTCTGTTTGGTATGTTTCAACCCACCTTTCAATGAACGCCCCTTTCAATCTGCGCCCATTCGCTTATAACGGCTAGTTTCAGCGGAGCCACACGCTCGTATTGTCTAGTCTGGATGTAGATTTAAGGCCCAAGATTACCTCACACGTTTTACACAGGGTTGAGATCCTGCAAACCGGCCGGCCATTCTAGCAAATTGGCAGGATCGGCCTGAAACCAAGCCTGCGTTGTCCTACTGACAAGAAGTGAAGGCGGAAACGGACTAGAAAGAACTGGGAATGATTTCGCGGCACATCCTGATAATTTGTGGAGTTCATTGGCCATGTCGCAAAAAGCTGGTCCAGCTCAAAATCCTACCTGGATCCGCGTCAATGCATTAGTCTTTCTCCTCCAAAATTCCTACTCAAGGATATATTCGGGTCCTTTTTTAAATCTCTCCAATGCTTGGAATGCTCAGTCAAAAATAAATAAATGTAATAGAATTGATCAAGCTCGTTCGGATTGCACTCGCTTTCGACCGATAAAAAAGGATTTCGAAGGATCCATACAGGGACCCGAACTTATCCTTGAGTAGGAACTTTGGAGGAGAAAGAATAGTGCATTGACGCGGATTCAGGTAGGCTTTCAAGCTGAACCAGCTTTTTGCGACATGGCCTATGGACTCCACAGATTATCAGAATGTACCGGAAAATCATTTCCAGTTCTTTCCAGTCCATTTCCGCCTTCACTTCTTGTCAGTAAGACAACGCAGGCTTGGTTTCAGGCCGATCCTGCCAATTTGCTAGAATGGCCGACCGGTTCGCAGACCCTGTGGAAGACGTGTGAGGTATTCATGGGCGTTGAATCTACATCCAGACTAGACAATACAAGCGTGTGGTTTCGCTGAAACTAGCTGTTATAAGCGAATGGGAGCAGATTGAAAGGGGCGTTCACAAAAAGCTGGGTTGAAACATACCAAACAGAGTTTTCGAAGTGGTTCAGCGCCAAGACATTTCTGAAGACTAATGACTCAATGTTTCTAGTGGTTCTTACCATGAACGAACCGATGCAGATGGTGTAGAATAGAAATTTCTGCGAGAACGTCAGCTATGTCGTATAATTTTGCAACGGCCATTTTTGACAATTTCCGTTGCCAGTTGCCTGCTAGTGGCTCTAATTCCATGAAGATTCGTACCCAGGGGTTTTCAATGGTGCTGCATCGATTGGCGTTTACCGTTTGTCTCCTCAATTGAAGCAAAGTTCGGAACCGCGGAAACTGGGGTATGTCGTATAATTTTGCAACGCACTGTATAGATTTAGTCGGAGCAGACTTGTCCTTCCCTAGTGTACATATTTTGAGGATAATTTCGAGATATTTGCTCAGCCGAATATATTCATACTCGGACGCCGCGCCCGTGCGGGTACCAATAGCGGGCACCAAGTAGCATTAAAGGCAGGGTCCACGATAAATTTCGTCCTCGGTTTTTGTCCGGAAATCGAAAGTTCAGAGTCTCATTGGAGCACTGGGGTCGAAAGAACAAACGAAAACGAGCCAGAAAGAGCTCCATACGGCTCCGCTCGCGCTAGCCCTTCCGCTCGCGGTCGAGTTTCTCGACGTGAACGAAGGAACACTCAAAATCGCGAAATGAGCGATGGTTTTCGATCAAAAGCCCCGTTCTTCCCTTCATTCTCGACTTCTCTCTTTACTTAGGTCAGCTCGCATACATCGGCTGCAAAAGACGGAAGATAGAAGCTTCGGAAAACTCGTCCACAATGCTTCTCTAGCTCAATTTTTGAGGGACCATAACTCTCATCCCAGAAGGTCGTGTACGATTTCAGACACATCGTTGGAATCAGCATGGGACCGTTTTCAAGATAGGCTAAAAAACAGAAAAACGATTTTCATCGTGGACATTGCCTTTAAAGCTCTTTATGGTTATTATACAGCAAAATTGGAGTTTTCGCGTCATTTGACTGGGTAACATAGCTACCCTATGAGGGACTCGTCAACGGTAAACCCCTGAGTAAGGATTATCACTATAAGTTAGAAATGAAGGCTCGGCTTCCTCGATCCCTATTGGAGTACGCAGCTCAATCGACGTCTATGTCGTAAAGACATGGATGCTTTTCAGGGCTACATAGTGGCATGCGGGGTCAGTCGACTCCCCACTCATATCTAGTACCAATTCGAGGACTCGTAGGGATAGTAGATCTGGTTGACCCTGAGCGAGTATCGAACCCTGCCGCGTCGAGCGAACAGCAGCGCCTCCTGCCACTGCAACACCCCGGCACGGGTTACCACTATAGCGAGGTAGAAGAGTCGACAATAGGGAACTGTTGAGAATGCAATAGAGGTTTTCTACGCCTATGGGTTTACCGTCTATAAGTTCGGCCACTTGTCTCTGAAGTAAATTTGCCACAAGTCGAGGTTCACGTTTTTTTATGTTTTCTGCCAAATTTTGTCTATTTTTACAGAAAACAGAAAACATGGCAAAAATGGGCAGAAAACAGAAAATTCCGCACATCCCTGTTGCCGAAATCGGTGGACGAACGCCTGGGTCTGCCTCTGCGGGCAGCCCAGCGTACAATCCTCGACATTTGCATCCGTCGCACATGGTACAGAACGAGAATCGAGAGCGAGGAATGGGTTAGTGAATTGATATCCTTCGCGCGTCTGGTTTTCCTAGCAAGTCTCAAACATACCGAGGAGTTGTGGAACTGAAGACGATCTTCCCGAGAAACATGGGCAGCTCCGAAAAGGATAGGTCCATCAGCAGACAGTATGAGGCCATCGCAATCCCAATGTTGGACAGAACGATGACATTTACGAAGGCAGGATGTGTAGAGAAGATCATGGACAGCAAGACAATGGCTGTGGTCGCAGCAACGGCTACCTCTGCGAGAGGTCCATAAATGGCCATCAGCTCTGAAAAACAACTAAATCCTCGAATATTTCTGAGAGCCACTCAGAGACGTTTTGGCTAGATATTATGACTGGATACCTTTGACTGAGTAAACTGCGCGTACTAACTCAAATAGAAAGTTTTATTCGGATATCACTGAGACATAATGTTTAATGTACTAGATGATTTAACAACTGATTAAGTGCATGATGTGAAAGCTGGGACAATAGGGAATGTGAGACGTAACAATCCAAAGCACAGATTGGCATTCAACTTCGAGTGTTCGAATGATTGCACGGTATACACTGGGGATACAGCTAGTATCACAGAAGAATCCATCATGGAGGCGGAAATGGATCAGGGATACAATTGAGTGAATTGATGAGATGAAAGAAGCCTAACTCGCTGTACAATAGACGGATAATGTCGGCGGACAACTCCTCCGCAACAGCGTCGGACGAGTTATCCGCATAGGACGCAACCGTGTCGGCGATAAGAGGACCAAGTTGTGCGTCGATCAGCGAGCGGGGCACATTTGGAAACAGAGCCGCCGTATTCAAGACCACGCACTCACGCAGCCTGAAATACAAAGATAACGTGCTTTAAAAAACATAGTGGTCGTCTCGCGGCGCCAGACTTGAGGGGGGCGTGCAGATCAGTGGGAAAGGCTGTCACACTCAGATAGAGACATCACACTTCCCGCGGTACCACTAGCCGACGTCCCGTAACCCCTCCCGCGGAAGGCCAGTAGATCGGTCGCGGACAGTCGGCAGCGTTGTTTCGTTGACTGCCCGTACACGGTGAACTCGCACTCTGCAGCCCTTCTGCCACCGCCTTACGGCTAATCTGACGACTGACAGAAGACAATCCTAAAGCAGTTTGCGGCACATTCAAAAATCACCTTTTAAGTAAAGGCCTTTTGAAACAAAATTTCAAAAATCCGCTTCCGGGGATTTAATCTTGAACTGCTCTTGACAATTAAGGAGTGAGCTTCTACGGGTGAGCTCCCTACACTCACTGCCTCTCGCAGCCTTCCCATTCGCCAATGCAATTAACGGACAGTGGTTCACCTGCCCAAGACCAGCGTCGCACACAGCGCGGGTTTTGGAAAGAGTCTCAACACAGCGTTCTCTGCTCAGCAATCGTTCATTGGCTCCACTCTAGTGGCTGGTGCAATGATGATATCAAAGTGGGAATCGATGAGTGAGTGTTCGATGACCCCCGGGAATAGCCGACTTCCCGCCGACACTCCGCGGAAAGAAGGGAAAGCCTCTCTCTCCGCGGGAAGTGGAGCGATGTGCCACGCTCACAAAATTGGAGCCGCGCGAAGTCGACTAGGCCGACTTGGCCGGCGGGAAGTGGGCTGTTTTTATCTGAGATTGGTTGAGGTCAATTTTGCAACCATTAGCGCTGCCGAGCCCTTCCCACTGATCTGCCCGCCCTTCTCACTGCCTGGCGCCACAACACGACCACCCAAAAAACAGGAGAGACGTCGCCTTTGCGAAAAATAGAGGTTAGTTCAAACACACACAAACAAAGTGTTGGATGTTATAGGGGCCGATTCGATTGCAGTAACAAATTTCTGAAAATTTAGCTTCCTGGCAAAAGTAACGATTTGGTAATGGTGAAAAAAGCTTCAAAAATATCTTGAAATATCTTAAAAAATGATTTGGCGTAAAATGGCCTGGAAATGTAAAAAAGCTAGGAAATGAAGTGAAATAACCAAAAATTCGATTTGGTGGTCAATAATAAACTAACTAGCGATAAGTAAAGACAGAGGGATCTGATTTTTTCAAAACGAAATCAAGCACGATATGGAATGGAGTTCACCTAGCTTGACCTTGCGGATTCCCTTATTACAGCTTCCAAAAATGGCTTAATGTTACCGTTGCGCGCTTGATTTCGTTTTGATAAGTTTAACGGAGAAGCTTGTGAAATGATCGACCACCAAATCGCATTTTTGGTTATTTCACTTCATTTCCTAGCTTTTTTATATTTCCAGGCCATTCTACGCCAAATCATTTTTTCAGATATTTCAAGATATTTTTGAAGCTTTTTTCACCATTACCAAATCGTAACTTTTGCCAGGAAGCTAAATTTTCAGAAATTTCACATATTTTTCCCGAAGGTTCCCTTCTAACTTCAATTTTGCTCAACGATTTCCATTTTGGAATGATGAAACATCTAACAGACGACATTGTCTTATGAGTACAACTTTTAAAAGTTATGACCCAAAACAGTGAAAAATACCACTCATTCCCGCATTTTGTGCATTATGTGAGAACTCAATACTATCGATAATTGAAGAAAATCTAGTTTAATATTGGATGTTGCATGATGAGAAGAATTTCCCAAACAAGTGACTTAGAGCCATCAACAATCAAAAATCATTGCGGCGTTTTGTGAAACAGGCGAAAAAATCAATATTTTTGATTGGTATTTATCGATAATGTCTGATGAGCAAAATTCTCCAACCAAGAAAACCAATCCCATCAGCAATCACCACTCCTTGCCGCATGTTGTGCAAAAAGTGTGAAAATCCATAATATTGATTATCGATCGATGACGTGGCATGAGTACGAAATCTGACAGGATTAGTACTTATCTCCGACGACCTGTGTTGATTGGCTGCAGATTCAGCTACACACTCCGGTCTCCACATCAGTAGCAGAAAAAAGCAGTTTTCGTGCTCCACGGCTAATTTAGTATATAAACCCACGATTTTGAGGTACCCTTCGAAGTTAAGGTATCAAGTTCAAATTGGAATAGGAGCGACCTGCATCCATTTCCAGCCTCCTGTCCAAAAATGATCTCCCTAGCTCAATTTTAAGTGTACCCGCAAGATCGTGAACGCCGTCTGAAAAAAAGGAGATTCACAACAAAAACGCGCGGTCTTTCAATTTTTACTCGAAAACCAGTGAACCGTTCTAAACCATTTTTGGGCACATATACCAACTTGTTGAGCTCTTTTTAATGCAATGTAGCTCTAATTCCTACGTTCACTCTGAACTGAGATTTCGAGAAAGGGGTTGCGCGCGTGGCCAATTCAAAACCAAATCTGGTGCACCACAATTACACTAGGTTGGTGTTCCGGCTACACGAGCTTCCTCAGAAGCTGAAAGGTTAGACAAAAGTCTCCAGCTTCTCCTGTCTTGCAACCTAGGCATGGTTTTTTTATCCTATTTTTATACCTCTGTATGCCTTCGAGGTTTTTAGGTGGTACTTGTTATTTTCCGGCCCTACGTTTCGACACGGTCGTCGTCATCAGAGGCCTAGACGTGGTGAAGGTTAAACCTGTGTTCTACATCACCAAACACCTCCACCGCTCCAGCGTTTTCAACGTTCTGCTCAGAGCACAGCGCGAAAACGCACACTTTGGCGTAGAAAACTCACACATCAAACCATCAAACGAGCAGCGCGTGGCCTGCTTCGAACGAAACCAGTAGTGCGAATGAGTCATACAGCGCAGAGCGCCGCTATTAGGAAGGAATTGACTCATAACGCATCCCACTGATCATATTAGAGGTCGCAACGAGGTGTGAAGGGCAGTAGGTGATTTGTTACAGATGGACCTTCAAAACAGTTAGACAAAAGGCTACGAGATGTATACTAAACAAATCAGGGAACCATCACATCAAAGCCCGCCTCATCGCGTCAGGCCGAGCCAACTGTGAGCACCCCAACAGTTGAGAGACCACGTGTCCACACTGCGCAGCCACGCCATGAACTCAATTTTTTTCGTTTCACTTCAGGAAAAACGGATTCCTTCTAATTATTGCTGGAATAGCCATGCTTAAATCCACTTCCATAACTGGTTTATTATCTATGTAAATGTTAGGCGCCATAAATCTCCTTTTCACATCGTTTATAATAATAAAAATTCAATTCAAAAACTCACTGATTCGCCGTAGAACACCCAGAAAATTATTTTTCAGATTTTATGCTAAGTCACACGCTGATCACAGTGGTATCTCTTTAATCGTTCAAGACCTATGAACACAGTTATGACTCTCTAAAGATGCCTATATTTGAGGGTGGAAAATTGGTGGACGAGTTGTCTCAGGCCTGTATTTCTCTTCACGGTGATGAGTGAAAAAGAAGACTCGTTGGGAATTCATCCATCCATGAAGCCGCTATCGAGTTCAAAAATCTGGTAAGGGGTGTGGCCGGTGAAGGTGAGTGAGGAGAGTCGGGCCAGCGGTGGTCGCTTATATCTCCCTTAATTGGAGGAATTGAGATCTCGCTCTTAACAAGTGCTATACAGGAGGGGTCTACTTAAAGGCAAACTTCACGATGAAAATCGTTTTTCTGTTTTTTTGCCTATCTTGAAAAGGGCCCCATGCTGATTTCAATGATGTCTCTGAAGTCGTACAAGACCTTCTGGGAACGGAGTTATGGTCCCTCAAAGATTGAGCTAAGGAAGCATGGTGGACGAGTTGTCCGAGGCTTGTAACTTCCGTCGTTTGCAGCCGATCTATGCGAGCTGATCTGAGTAAAGAGAGAAGCTGAGAATCGAGGGAAGAACGGGGCTAATGATTGGAAATCATCGCTCATCTCACGATCTCGAGCATTCATTTGTTCACGTCGGTGGGCGTGTGTTGCGCTTTTGGGGTTTGCCTTGCGCTCGTAGTGGCAACTTGGGGCTCTTTTGGAGCTTTTCCTGGCTTGTTTTCATGCGTTCTTTCGACGTCAACGTTACAGTGTGCCCCTCCACTTCCCAGTCCTAGTGGAAATTGAAACACATTTTTTTTTCGTGAACACTGCCTTTAACAACTAAATAAAAAGCACAAAATTCGTATCTGAGGGTGTACTGTGCCTTTAAGCTAAAAATGTAGGGGGGGAGGGTCAGAAGGGGCGAGTTCTCTACATGAAGATCACAAAGGTCAAGGAAAGGGGCGAGCCTAGCTGTTACTAGTCAGACATTCTGCTTTCATGTTCATTTGGCAGGATTTGGTTGTAACACTGGCCATAACAGCTGAGCTCTCTCCCTTTTCATAACCTCTGCTGACTGTAGCGTGCCCCACTTGACCAACCACTACATTTCCAACCAAGGGTGCTCAAAACCGACTCGGCTTGGCGAGATAAGGTGAGCTTTGATGTGATCGTTTCTTGTTTTTCTCTGTAGAGGTCTTCGTCTTCTGTGGTCCATATCTAAATTCTGAGAGGATGCTTGGTAGGGTATTACACTTCACGATTTTTCCGGTTCCAACGAAGGTGATATAGCCGAAACGCCAACGGTATAAACAGTTACTACCACGGTTTCGGTTCACTTAATATCTAGCACATTCTGTCGTTCTCTGGGCCGAATTCCGGTGCGCATTCGCGGACAACGGCTATTGCATCATGCGACACAAATTAGACGTGATGGGACCACTTGGTCCCGGCACGATTCACTTTTCTACCGGCATGATTATCAGGTGCCGCATGATGCAACAGCCGTAGTCCGCAATTCCGGACCGGAATTTGGCTCGGAGAACGATAGTACTAACGACAACCCATACCGAGATTTACAGAACATCTTACATGGAGCTTCGAAATGGAACATTTCGGTACCACAATCTAAATCTTGGTTTTCGCTACAAAACGGAAGAGAAGAAAACAGAGCAGTTTTATTTTCAGGTGTGTGCAGTTTATAGCTAAAGTCATAGAACAATTTTAATTTCGGGATTTGCCGACCTCACGTTCTGATCGATATGGCTCAATATGAGTTTGGTTAATCACGGTCGCGCATACACTGCGTTTCATATCTATAGGTCCCCGAATCGCGAATTCAGATTTGGTACGAACTTTAAGAGCTCGAAGATTGAAAAACACCCGCTTCAAACCTATAGGTCCACTAAATGAAATCAAAGTTTTATTACGATAACCAACAAAAATCAACGATCTAGTAACTTGTCTGTCCTCCTTGATTCAAAATAACTTCAACTAATTGCTTCGGCATGCTCTGGACCAGATTTTTGATCACGATGGGTTCCACTGATACCCAGAAGTTGGCGATCGACTCCTACAACTCGTCGATTGTGGCGTACTGATTAGTGTCACTGTAAATCTTGTGCACAATGATGGCACAAAGGTTCTCCATAGGATTGAGATCCGGTGAACACGCCGGCGAACCGAGAACCTCTATTTTGTTCCTTGCAAGCCATGCTGACGTCGACCGACTAGCATGGATAGCAGCGTTTTCGTGCATAAAAGTGAAGGCCTGGCGTCGATGCCGTCGGATAAACAACAGAAGACGATCTTCTAGAACCTTCTGGTAGTCCTCGGAGTCAATACGGCACGAAACGAATGCAAGCTCGTGTTGACCAGATTCACAGAATGCACCCCAAACCTTGAGCGATTCACCATCGAAGTTGCGTCGTGAAAAGACACGCGGTGGCTTCCGTAGATCACGCCAGTAACCTCTTCCACCATCAGGTCTGTCTAAATTGAACTTTTTTTCGTCGCTCCAGATCACCTGAAGCGTTTGGAATAATTGGGGCCACGGAGCAGCGTATGAGCAAAATCGCCTTACTTTTGATCAATCTCTTGTGATGTTTTGGGTAGCAAACTGGCGGCGGGTCGCCTTGTGCCGTTCCGTCAGTCTTGGCGCACGCTTCACTAATTCTCTTCTGATGTTCTCTTGCGACTGAACTGCCCTCCAAACCGTACTTTTGCTCGTCGAAAGCGAAAGTTCGCTGCGCAAGCAGTTGAAACTCATCGTTGAGTTGGATAGAAGGCGTCCGGTTCTTCCTTCTTCATGCTCCGAAAGCAGCCTCGGACGCCCTACAGGGTTCTTCTTCCGATATAGCTAAAGATCCCATGTGTAGTTGTTGATACAATTGTGCGATCGTCCAAGATGCTCCGCAATCCTGCTTCTCGGCCATCCAGCCGCGTTGAGCGCTTCCGTTTGAGATTGTTCATCCGAAGACAGGCGAATTCCACGACGCATACAAAGCACGACGTTGAGGGAGTCCGTAAATAACCCCTATTTTCCAGTCTCATTTGTACTAGCAAAGAAACGGGAATTTTCCTTCGATGGACCTATAGTTTTGAAACGGTCACAATTCCGTCTATCATTCACGGAAACCTAATAAAAAATCATGGATGGGCAGGACGATTTTTATGGGGGTTTTTAAAGGTGAAGATTCCGATGGTATTGCCCACAGAACTCCAAAATGTACGGCGAGCCCGGAAATTCGAAATTTTCAGGTGGACCTATAGTTATGAAACGCAGTGTATCATTCTCTTAACATCAACAAGGCAAATCTTCTACAGGAGAGAACAGAACGTCACCGCATTCTCGCAATGTATTCATGCAATTATGTACCTCGCAAAGATGGAACTCCCGCTTCCTAGTCCTACAATCCTTCGAGCTTTATTACGATAACCAACTAAAAATCAACGATTTATCTATCACATGAATGAAGGCCTCCTTGATTCAAAATAACTTCTGAACTAATTGCTTCGGCATGCTTTGGACCAGATTTTAAATAAAGTTGGGGTACATTTAAGAATAGCTCCCAGAAAGTTGGCGATCGACTCCTCGTACAACTCGTCGATTGTGGCGTACCGTGATTAGTGTCACTGTAAATCTTTTCTGCAACAATGATGGCACAAAGGTTCTCCATAGGATTGAGATCCGGTGAATCAATATGACGCCGGCGAGACCGAGCACCTCTATTTTGTTCATAACTAGAAAGCCATGGCTGACGTCGACCGACCAGCATGGATAGCGCTGCGTTTTCGTGCGCCCATAAGAAATGAAGGCCTGGTGATCGATGCCGTCGGATAAACAACAGAAGACGATCTTCTAGAACCTTCTGGTCCGCAGTCCTCTTCGCGAGTCAATACACCCACCAAACCAACGGAATGCAAGCTCGTGTTGTTATGCCAGGGGGCGTTCACAGAATGCACCCCAAACTGCGATTGAGCGATTCACCATCGAAGATGCGTAGCAGAAAACTACACGCGGTGGCTCTCCGTTTGAAGACTGTGCTTGAATGAAGAACTCTTCCACCATCAACTCTGTCTAAAGGGAACTTTTTTTCGTCGCTCCAGTATCATAAGAGAATCGAAAATCTTTGGAATAATCAACATAGTTTAAAAAGTTGGAAAAGCGTATGAGCAAAATCGCCTTACTTTTGATCAATCTCTTGTGATGTTTTGGGTAGCAAACTGGCGGCGGGTCGCCTTGTGCCGTTCCGTCAGTCTTGGCGCACGCTTCACTAATTCTCTTCTGATGTTCTTCTTGCGACTGAACTGCCACTCCAAACCGTACTTTTGCTCGTCGAAAGCGAAAGTTCGCTGCGCAAGCTTGAGTTGAAACTCATCGTTGAGTTGGATAGAAGGCGATCCGGTTCTTCCTTCTTCATGCTCCGAAAGCAGCCTCGGACGCCCTACAGGGTTCTTCTTCCGATATAGCTAAAGATCCCATGTGTAGTTGTTGATACAATTGTGCGATCGTCCAAGATGCTCCGCAATCCTGCTTCTCCGGCCATCCAGCCGCGTTGAGCGCTTCCGTTTTGAGATTGTTCATCCGAAGATTGGTACGATTTCCACGACGCATACAAAGCACGACGTTGGGAGGGAGTCCGTAACAAACCCTATTTTCCAGTCTCATTTGTACTTCAGCAAAGAAACGGGAATTTTCCCTTCGATGGACCTATAGTTTTGAAACGGTCACAATTCCGTCTATCATTCACGGAAACCTAATAAAAAATCATGGATGGGCAGGACGATTTTTATGGGGGTTTTTAAAGGTGAAGATTCCGATGGTATTGCCCACAGAACTCCAAAATGTACGGCGAGCCCGGAAATTCGAAATTTTCAGGTGGACCTATAGTTATGAAACGCAGTGTATCATTCTCTTAACATCAACAAGGCAAATCTTCTACAGGAGAGAACAGAACGTCACCGCATTCTCGCAATGTATTCATGCAATTATGTACCTCGCAAAGATGGAACTCCCTTCCTAGTCCTACAATCCTTCGAGCTTTCCACACGTCTAACTAAAACGATTTATCTATCACATGAATGAAGGCTCTGTATAAATTCTGAATGAAAGGGTCCGTTTTGGTTTAAATAAAGTTGCGGTACATTTAAGAATAGCTCCACAGAAAAAGCTGCAGGACTCTCGTAAACTTTAGTTCTGCACCGTGATTTTGGAATTTTCTGCAACATGGATCAAATTTCATCGCCTCCTCTGTTGGATGCACTGAATCAATATGACGCTGTGAGACAGCACCTTTGTATAGTTCGGGTAACTAGAAAAGGGATGGCTGCGGACACCTCAGCAGACCGCGCTGCGTCGTGTGCGCCCACGAGAAATGTGGTGATCGATCGGCGCACGCGACACGCGCGCGGCCTGCTGAATGGTCCGCAGCTATCCCTTTCGCGGATACACCCACCAAACCAACGGAAAACTGTTACGTATTAAAGTGAAGTTATGCCGGGGGGCGTGCGGAGCATGTTCAACTGCGATTTGGCGATTCACTGAAGATGTAGTAGCAGATAACTACTTTTCCGTACATCTCCCTGTTTGAAGACTGTGCTTGAATGAAGAACTCTTCCCCAAAAACTCATAAAGGGCCCAGTATCATAAGAGAATCGAAAACTTCTAAAATCAACATAGTTTAAAAAGTTGGAAAAACGTTTGAAAAAAAGATGATTAGCCATATGTGTTTTTGTTACATCGATGACGTTTTCATGGCTTTGACTTGATACCAACATGCAAACTAATGAAAGAGTAAGTACAAAGTATTAAATGTGATTGAAGAGCATTGTGCAACAGCATTAGCTGGCCAAGAATTGCTGAGCTCTCTCAAGGCTCCTCATTCATGGCTCGTGTTTGCTAATCAATCCGTCAACGCGATGAGATTACTGGCCGCTAATTTGAGCACAAGTTCGTCTCTTCGACTTCAGTGCAGAGAACAGCACCAGCGACAGCTGCTCAAGTATTGAATTTCGCGACTTGAAGTTTATGTGTGTTGCTTGCAAAGGATCACCACTACCGGCATCAGGAGCAAAAGCAGCGGCGCCCTTATTCAATAATCCATTCCCCTTCCCCTCTCAGCCTCCACCCATTCCGTCTTAGAATTGAAATGCGTCAGATATCTGCATGACACAGGGGTATATGCTCCGTTCCTCACCTATCCGTAATAGTCCCCACTCTGTAGCTCTGGAAAAAAGATTGCTTTCAAGACGCAAGAAGTTCAGAAGTTTTCATACCAATATCTATACACCTTGGCTAGGAAGCTCTCAAACATCACTGCCACAAGAGAAGGATACTTGGACAAAGTGGCCATTCGAAATTAGATACGTTTCTGGAATCATAATTTGATTCAGAATTCTAGTTTCTCCTCCAAAGTAGCGAGACACTTTCTAAACCAAGATAAAAGCGTTTTCAAAGCTCCGCAGATAGGAAAGTGTGCCTGTCAAGCGATTCTCGCGGTATTCCGACAATTTAGTGTGAGGGTTGAGAGGTGGTTAACAAGAATCTGACTTCCGTACATTTCAAGGTTCATTTCAGGCTACGGTGGATATACTATCCTCATTGGAATAAAACTCCGCTCCCCAGCGGCGAAAAACTGCTGTTGCAGGACGCAGCACAGGATGACCGTGCGGGGGCAAGGGTTAGTCGTGTCGGGACCCGGCGTCTGCGTGCTGCAACAGCGGCTTTCTGCAACTGCGGAGAAAAATTTCGCTCCGATAAGGGCAGTAATGCCATTTAGCTTCATTCTGAATTGCTGAAACCTGAACGAACTGTTAATGCAGACCTCTACAGCGAATAAATTGCTGCGAGTCAATCAATCTTTAATTGAAAAGTGGCCAGCGATTGTCAACCAAAAAGGGAACATTCTCCAACACGGTAATGCAAGACCGCACTAAGAACCCTAGAAAAATGAATAAATTGGGGTTTGAGGTGCTGCCTCATCCAACCTATTCGCCCGATGTTGCACCATCGGATTTCCACTTATTTCGAGCACTGCAACACTTTTCAAGTGGCAAAACATGTACATACAAATTTGGATGATCTTCAAAATGCCATCTCTAGATATTTAGCCGAGAACCCAGTCAATTTTCATCGATCAGGGATTGAAAATTTACTTACTAAATGACAAAAGGTTAATGACAATGATGGGGATACGTCACTGATTAAAAATTAAGTATCGTCAAAAATGGATAGGTTTGTATTTAGCGCAAGAAACAACATTACTTTCCGGTCCCCCTAATACATATCAATGAGAAGCGGTTGCTTGGAAATCAATATGCAGCACAATCGCCCTCGCTCAACCGTTGGCGAACGCGCTACTATAGAATCCATGCATTTTGATATTCAATCGACCTATCCTCTTTGAAAAGTCGATGCGCTTGTGTGGATGAGTATGGGTGGATTTTATTATAACTTCGTTCAGAGAACCGTTCCCCATCTAAACAGGGAAATTGAAGAGTATTTTTCATCTTAGATAGTCTTTTTGTCCAAGTATCCGATATCCGGACTGAATTGAGTTCGGCTGATAATTCGGCCATATAATGAAGGGTCTCCCTGCAGCTGTTATATCTGGCCGACTGAGGCCGTTCGGTCGAGTCAAGACAGTTGTAACAGAGTCGCTGCTACTGCTGGCTAGAGCCAACAACTGGCCTCTGTCCTGCTGTAAAGCGTTATGCCCGCGAACCTCACTTCTTCGGAACAGTTGGCATCAGAGTGCGCTTTCAAGCAGCAACAGATTCACAGAGAGACCGACAGACAGAGATAGAGAAATACGCCAAGTACCCAGCAGGCGTCTTCCTTTCTCTCCATCCATCCTTTTCTTCTTTCTTATTCTGCTGTCTGTCATATACCGCAGGTGTGTTACACTTTTATCAACCCCTACACACATTCTAGAACTCGCACATCGCGCTGCACTCCTTGGATCGCAAAACCACACGCCCCCATATACCCAAAACCTTTGGTCAGAACAAAGCAAAAAAACTCACAAAGCAAACAGTCATACGGAAGTGTTAGTGGGAAAGAAATAAACAGTTTCATCGTCTCCCGTGCTTAGCGACCACCCGCGCTATCACTCAGCAACCCGACGGACGCTATATGCAACATCAGAACGGAATCACAATCACAATCCTCTACCTTTTTCAAAAAACGTAATACCACAAAGTCACTGATGGCTTTAGAATAAAAACATACTATATTCATTAAACAGCATTTATTCACATTGCGAGAGTAAGTGAAAAAGAAGCCACCGATTTTGCTCTAAATATCGGCTCACACCGTGAGAGCAGAAATTCAATTTACCCGCTGAATTAGGTGAAATCAACGGAAGTATAATAGAACTGCAATGCCGGAGGATGCTGGGTTGAAGGCACTGTGTGCGCAGGGAATCTCATTTCGTTTTATGAGCACATTCGGAACCAGCTGAGAACATTCCCATAGTTTGTCAGCTCGAAATGTGTCCTTCAAGACATAGAGCAGCCCTATCGAAAAATCAGACCGAAGCGAAAGGAAGCAAACTTCATCACAGAGATATCGTGAACTTACAATGGAACGCATAATGCGCCGACGTTCATTTGCAAGTTAACGAGCCATGTATAAGAATTTGCCAACCAAGACATTGTGTTCAATCATAGCAACGTCACAACTCATACTGACGGAAAATTCGAATGCTTTATGGAATTTGTCAGGAATTTTTCTCCAGGCGAATATTTTCCTTTCCGTGAGTTTCTTGCCGCTTATGGGTAGAAATCTGACACGAATACACGGAAAACCACTAACCTTTTTCTACTAACAAATACGAAGAATCGCGAAAGAAGGGCAAAAGAACACCGAAATTGTTCTCTAGAAAAACTTCATTTTAGGAGGCAAAGCAAGACTCTGTCTAGCAGTTTGAAAATTTTAGCTTAAAGGCAGCGTTCACAATAAATTTCACTTCCAATATCTCCACGGTCTACAGAAGGTCTGGTGCCCTATATAGCGAAGCACGCTTGAAAAGAACGCAAAAGTCTCGTTTTTGCGCCACGATAGATCCGCCCTTGTTTACGTTGATTTTTGAGCGTGGAGAAATTGACCGCTATGAAAGATGATAGCTTTCGATGCAATCAAGCTATCCGCTCACTTATCAGCACTTCCTTGACTTGATCATTCCTGTAGTCTGAGTCTTCATTTCTTCATTCCGAAGGGGCGGATCTGGAGCATGGGGCAGTTCTGGCACACCAAAACGCTTGTTCGCAGCCATTATTTTGTCACTCCTGGCTCGTTTTCTACCCTTATTTCAACACTGGGAGCCTAGGGTTCTTCTCGCCAATCATTTCACTGCGGAAAGTCACCGATGATGATCCTCGTGAACACTGCCTTCAAGGTTTTGGGTAGAAACATATTTTCTATTGATCTGTTTATATTAAAAACCGTATCAGACAAAAATCGGAAAACGCCATACAACCTTAAGAAAAATAAAAAGATTCAGTTCGTACAATCTCAAACGTATGTGTGTAGCTTGTAGGAAATAGTATAAAAAGTGTGACTTTTTAGTTGCAAGCTCTTTGGAATGAGCCTTCTCGAGCTCTTTGCTTCTATATGCTTCTTTTGCAGATTTCGGCGCCACTACTTTTTAACTGACTTTTCGTCTCATATATGTAGTCGCACAAACCAACCCTATAAGGATTCTCTGTGCAGTTTGGAGCATTTTATTTGATAAGCCCTTACTCTAATACTTATGACACAAATTCTATCAACCAATCTTCGAAAATATAAGCAACTGGTTCTGAACCGTGCAATGAGGAGAAAATCAACTTTAACATTGGATGCCTTGAAATTTTTGAATGTCCGAACTCCCTCAATGCCTTTCCGAACTACCCGGAATATAAAACGGAATCTGTTTACGGTACTAACGACAACACAGTCGATTTCTAGAAATCACTTCAAAGGCAGTGTTCACGATAAAAAAAATGTGTTTCAGTTTCCACTAGGAATGGGTAGGGGAGTGGCACACTGTAACGTTGACGTCGAAAGAACGTATGAAAACCAGCCAGGAAACACTCCAAAAGAGCCCGAAGTTGCCACTTCGAGCGCAAGGCAAACCCCAAAAGCGCAACACACGCCCACCGAAGTGAACAAATGAGTGCTCGAGATCGTGAGATGAGCGATGATTTCCAATCATGGCCCCGTTCTTCCCTTCATTCTCAGCTTTTCTCTTTACTCAGGTCAGCTCGCATAGATCGGCTGCAAAAGACGGAAGTTACAAGCCTCGGACAACTCGCCCACCATGTTTCCTTAGCTCAATCTTGGAGGGACCATAACTCCGTTCCCAGAAGGTCTTGTACGATTCCAGAGACATCATTCGAATCAGCATGGGGCTGTTTTCAAGATAGGCGGAAAAGCAGAAAAACGATTTTCATCGTGAACACTGCCTTTAAAGGCAGCATACACGCTCGTAAACGTGGTTGAGATAACAACGTGAATAAAACCGTATGGCTTACCAAATAATGCCTACGCATTTTTGAGCGTCACAAACGACCCATAATGCCGCTGCATGAGTAGCAAGTTTGGCCCCGCCCGTATTTTCACTCCCCCTGTATTTGGGCCCCTCCTCCAACGCAACGTTGCTGGATCACCCTCTCCGTCGGTACTGTTGTTGGACTGCCTGAAAAGTAAACCACACACCTCACTGATGGCGGGGATGACCCAGCAACCCTGCGTTGGAGAAGGGCAAATACAGGGGCGTGAAAATACGGGCGGGGCCAAGCTTGCTACTCACGTAGCTGCATTATGGGTCGTTTCGACTCTTCAAAATGCGCAGGCATAATGTTGTAAGCCATACGGTTCGATTCACGTTGTTATCCCAACCACGTTTACGAGCGTGTATGCTGCCTTTAAAAAATTCAAAGTTACCAGTTCGGATAGTGTTGAAAACCTGATAAATGTTTTAGGAGCCCAGTTCTATAGTATATGTTTCTGTCAGAAATTGGATCAACATTTCAAAGGCAGCTTTCAGAACAAAACCCTATGAATACTTGAGATGAGCCATTAGCGCGAGTAGGGTTAAAACGAAAAAAAACCGATCCATTCCATGCCGACTTGCAATCCAATCGAGACAACCCGAACCTTTGTTGTGTGTCCTCGCTGAGTTGTTCGCTTTCTTCAAGAATCACCTGCACTTCCAGAATTATACCCGCTACAATGTGTTCCAGATCGGCACTTTTGACCCTCGATCTCTCTCGACTATCCAGCATATGTACATGACGAACCTAGGAAGCATCTGACTAAGAGTCTAGTGCCCCGTAGTTGAGGGGTGCAAGTTTTCATGGCAACATAATGCAGTTATTAGCGCGTCGGCGTAGCTGCTTTTAGAGCCACTAATCAGAGCAGAGCTTGCGCCGAGTCCAAAGAGGCGCGAATGCCTGGAGACTTGGGCCGAGATTCGAGCTGCCACACCTCACACCTGCCGCCATCAAATTATCGAACAATAATATATCGCTAGGCTGACTGGCAGGCTGGCAGGGAGTGCTGTCGCAGTCAAGAGCCAGCCTCCGACATAGCAACGCGGGATCAATTCTTTAATTTTGTACCTCGGAAGCGGAGGCCGAGGCGACGACGAGAGAGACGAGCACTGGCCCGAGTCGAAGCCTCTCCCGTGAGTGAAACCACAGAGTTATCCCGCATCGATTCCGCATAATCACGCCAAATGCGAATTACCAACCTCTCTGGGGGTAAGTATGGGCAAGCCCTAGATTTTCTCCAAGGTTCGGAAGGACAGTGACCAAACAAATATCTTTTGTCTGATCGAAGAAAACGAAAACGAGCAGAGAATATTCGGCGGTAATGCATGAGGGAGAAGGGGCGGAGCGAGTTATTCTGCAGCTGAGCCATGGCGAACAATATTATTTCCTCCACTTGAATTTAGACTTCCGAATTTGGCAGTCATCGGTTTCCTTCATACATTAGTTTTCCTTCTGAAATCGCACCCGTATCAGCTCCGCCCAACTTCCTCAAGCACAACTGCCGAATACACATTGGAAGGACATAAGGATATTGGAAACTAACCGTGGTTCCGGACATCAAGATTAAAATTTTGACTTTTAATCTTCCGCACTGCATAAAAAACTTCAACCTAGCAAAAGGTGAATGAAAGCTAGAGGTCTCACTAGAACTTTGAAAAGGTGTCCTAAAACTTTTGGACCGCATCCTGGGCCCGTATTCGTGAATTTTTACGAAGAGATTACGAGAGACATCTATGGGTAACTGTTTCTCGTAATCTTTGCGATTTCTGCGCTATATACGCCAGTCCCGGGCTTGCGCGTAGGTGCGAGATAGGCGTGTAGGGCGCAGGTAAGTCGTTCATGAATACAGGCTTTGGAAAGAGCTGTTTATTTAGAGCTGTTTAGAGTGGAACTGTTAGCTGCTTTATAGCGGGGCGCATTCCTCTGCAGGAATATTTTAAGTATGAGGAAAAAAACTAAGAAAGTACCGAACAAAGTAAGGCAAAGCTCGACAACACCATGGAAAAACCTGGGAACACATTTACCACGCTTATCTATGAATAGGGACCCTTCGGAACTCTCGCAAGTCTTTTTTGAGAAAACCAATAGAACGCACGGGGAAAAACTTCGATAAAAAAAAGCTTCAGAATGCAACGAACCACTTCCCTGCAAACCTCGGGAGAACCCTGAATTTCCCGCCCTTCTTTCTGAGTGAGGACGAGCCCAATAATGCTCCAATAAATCCGATTGATGGGTAAGATGTCTCATTGAAAGGAGAGCTGGCGTGAATAAGGGATTGTCATGTTTCCCGCATGAAATCATAAATCTTTTCCTATTTAACGCAGATGTAAAGAATAAAAATCCTCAAAAAAATCCACTCAGAACACAAACATGGACAAAATACTTCATATTTTTATTCTCAACCCGCTCTGAAAAGATAAGCTATCTCATAATGTGCGAATAACAACGAAGAATTGACCATTCAAGTCTTTGAGTTGAGGTACATACATGGCCTGGGTAAAATTAGAAGCACCACCTCAAGCGATGAAGGCGACTTTTTCCAAAATGAACGTCGCTTTCAAACTCTCACCCAGGCAGCAGCTTCCAGCTGTCGACTTATTAAAGATAGTGATGAAAAAGGCGAGAAAGCTTCCTTGAGGCGCTTTGGAATTCCCCCAAGTGCAGGTGTATAATAAGGTTTCCACGAGGTCATCATAAGGTGCTTTGGAATCGCCTCGAAAAAATGAGGATTCCATAAAATCCGCTCTGATGAATGTAGGGACTACTCTCCTTCTGATAGTGGCGCGTGCATTTCTCGCGCAATCAAAACGAATAACTCTTAATTAAGCGCCGGGGGATACGGGGAGAAATTTTATAAATTGGATATCGACACGTTCATGCGCCGGGCGCTGGCCCAGCCTCCCCCCTTTTGCAATATGCACGATTGCCCCTCTAGATTGCCAGAGACGTAAAATTCCCCTTCCACCCCTGGTTGTCCCACAATTCATTAGCAAGCCGGAGGGGGACAGATAAATAACCGGAATAAAAGGAAATTCTCGTTGGCTATATCGAATTCCTTGGGGCTTTCTAACGGTTTTTCTCAAAAAGCTTATTCTGACGGTCACAATGATGAACTTTTTCCAGTGTATGCAAAAATATTTCAACATAGTGCAACAGAAAGCAGGATCATCTGGTACGCTAACGTGCTGTGTGAAAATGATGTTTCAAGTTAATCAACCCCGGGTTGAATATTGAGCAGGCGAAGATGGCCAAATAGATTCAACAGACCCTGAACAAAGATGTAGGCCAACTTCAATGTTTTCTATTTTTTAATCTGTTCTATCTGGTTATTCACAGTGATGAAAAAAAACAACCTTTCCGATTTCAGTTCAAAAGCTAGATTTTCGAGCAGTTCGATCCCGTCAAGATGTGGCGCAGTAACCCACTAAGAATGGAAGAATATAATTTTTGATCGAGTAAAGGCCCCTAAAGCTTGTAGTCTTGACAGGAGATTTTTTTCAGAATCCAAGCGGCTGATTCGCAACTTTTCAGATCTCAAAAATTACTTAGGATCCCGGTGAAAGGCGCTGGTCAGCTACGAATTGCTTGTTAGAATTTAGATTTGGAAACAAAGATTTGCATGAGATTTCCAGATCGCCAAGTAGTAAGCAGATGTACAGCTACTGCACAGCGCCCAGAATATGAAACTTCGAACTCTTTTGTTTGAATTTAAATCTTCACAAACATGGAATTGCTGGATAGCCCTCCTCATCAAGATCCTGAATAGTTTTCAGATTTAAGAATTTTTTTAGATTGAAGTGTTACTCGAAAACGACACCAAAATTGCGAAAAAAAGCGTCGCCGAAAGAATTCTGATCAAAAGCTACGCGCGGTATTAATGACCTGGTTCAAGTCTATAAAATTCCATATCAACCATCAATGAAGAAACTCAAGGAAAGTCGACCCAAAGAAGTTAGGGAATCGTAGCTAGAAAATCAGGAACAACATAGAGAATGAGGAAAAGAGGTGTGTCAAACCTGCGAGGCGGCCGCCGTATTCGATTGTTGAAAGACGGAGCTGGTGAAATCGAATTGCTCTTCTGGGGCTCTCTGGAAGGCTCAGAGGTGAAAATATCAGTGGGGTGGGTATGAGCCCAGCACGGGCATGGACGGACGTACATCGATTGGCCAAGCCTCCATTATCATTCGGATACAGTATTGCGACGACGACAATGATATTCTGAAGCGTGACGGGCTGCTGGCAAGCAGTCAACGGGCCAAATTTAGCGAATACTGTGTCAGAAATGAAAATAGTGGCATGAGCAGAGGAAAACTCACACACTTAAAAAGTGAAAAGAAGAGCGGCCCAGTGATGGCGCCCTCCAGCCTAAGCGAACCTCGGCCCAGCTTACAATGTCTAAGACTGTGGCAAAGCATTCACTTAACTGGCGGGTCGCTGCGAAACTAAAGAGGCACACAAACTCACGCCAAAAATTGGAATTTTTGGTCAAACCTGACAAATTGCGCCAAGAATACGCTCCAAATGTGGCGGAGACGAGTCACCGTCAGCGAGCTGGTGCAGGCATCCGGCGAGGCCTCGAAGGAGTGCAGGACTGGTCTGACGAAACAGGTCGAGGAGTAGCCTGGCGGAGTGAACTACGGCAGGACGACGACTGTTCGATGGCTGAGAAGTAGTGACAAGTGAGAGGGGAAGGGCCTGCCCCGCCGGGCAGGCTGTGGCTGGGAAGCAGCAGCAGCAGGGGCCGCCCCTCGTTGGATCGATGCCTGCCAGAAGCTAGCACTGGCCAGAGCTGATGTTGGCCGGAGCTGCTTCTGCTGCCGCTGGCCTCAAGGGCTGGGCGTTGGAACGAATTAACGGTGTTTTTTTGGACAATATTGACGATTAATGATTCAACGGGAATATGGCAGGATTCCGTCCATGTCAGTTGTTCAGGAAAAAGGGACACTTCTGTAGGAACAGAAAACTTCCGTGAGAAAAGGGATTTGCAAAAAAAAGGATATGGATCTATATGGGGCGGCACGTTTGCAAAAATTGCTTCTAGAAATAGATTCCTGCTTTCTTCATCGAGTCACGGAGAGCACATGAAGATTTCCTTCTTTTCCTTTACTTCTCTACTGTCCCAAAGAGGAGATTTTCAAATTCTTTAGCAACAAAATAGGCTGAGTTCGCTAATGAAGGAAGCTACTCAGTTCTTATCACCCACCAATTCGAGTCAATATTTATTTTTTTAATTAATCATTTCTTACTGGACAGTTTTCATTATCAAAGAGATCGAATCATTTGTCGTGGAAGTGAGATTTCTGTTGAATTGGCACTGTAAGCTCACAAAAGCATGTATTAGTTTCGAGTGTTTTGTAAAGCTAGATCTCCCTCATGCCAGAAGGGCTTTAGTCTCGAGTTTGCGCCCGAATGAGTTTTAACGCTTCTGCGCACTCCCTTTCTCCCTTTGAGCAATGAGGTCCCAAGTAGAATTTCAACCGAAAAAGGCAGGATAACTCCTTCATTTGCGTGCATTGGGGCCACGACCCATGTTTCGGGGCCCCCATTTTAGACGTTCACGTTTTGAGAGTGATCTCAGCCAACCACAATCGTTTGATTGATCTCATAAAACTTGAGAATGATTTCCAGCGCGCATGCATAGTGAAGGATGTTGATTTCGTCGCATGTTGGAGTGAAGCCCCCTGAACCTCGGAAAAGCATGAAAGAGGAATGGAAATAATACCAAAAACAGCTTTACCAATCCAAGATAGGTAAGGAAGGATTTAGCGGCATGGAAAAGGCGGACGATCCCATGTGACAAAGATATTCATGCACCACACAAGATCCCTCTGAAGTGTTTCTTTCGCAATGCCTCGCAGTAGCGAAGTTCAGAGCGTAAAATCATCAGTTGGTGATAAATAATATAATATAATCATGAATTTCTTGCGACAAAGCATGTATGACAGTTAATTTTTACTAAGATTTATCTCTAAAAATTTGCAGGTGTTGTTGTTTCGTTCACTTTGATCTTCTCTCTGTCACTGAAGTATTCAGGGATAAAACTTTTCTAAGAGAATTCGGTATACAAGGAGCCAACTCGTTTCCTCTCGAGGATATGTCTCACCAAATAACTATTTCGATTTTTTTAAAAAGGCGACCAACGCACAGCCCTTTGCCATTTGCTGCCTCAAACGGTGAAGATACTTTTGATAGCTCACCTGGTTCAGCAGGAGCAATTCGCCGAGCATCGAAGCCTGCTCGTGAAGCATCATTTCTATGTGTTTCAGTCGTTCAGAGCTGTCATCATTAGTCGAACTCTGAGACTCCTCGGTGTCGCTCTCCGCTCGGCCAGAGTTGATCTGGTAACACTCCATGCTCACAGCTGACCAAATTCATTCCGACCCCGCCCCATTCACAGCACAGAAAAAAATGCCGAGACCAAACAAACACAGCAAATTCACAATCCATGGACTAACGAGGTCCGGGGTGTCTGCCGACCCAAAATCACACTCGTGTTTATTATCGATGCACACTTGGCCACTGGAGAAGGATCCTTTGTGGAAGCCGCCTCTTTCCTGCAGTCGAACAGAAGGGGCAATGCGTTCGGCGCCATCACCGCCGAAAACGGGTCGACCACAGCAGATGCTCATACATTTCCAATGATACCACCAGTACTATGGCATTCATAACATCACACACAGCACGCCACAAGTGCTGCGCTAAACCACACAGGCGTTATCTTCTTCCAATACATAGAATGTCAGCAGGAAAACAAAAATCAAAACAGACGATTCTAGCTGGCTCATTAGGGAAGCACATTTGGTCGAAAACGACGCTCCAACGAAATTCATACCACTTGATGGAATTCCAATGACGTTTTCAAATCTATATTTGCTGCTGCTAAAGACTCCTCTGAACCGAATTATGGCGGGTTTCCACAGTTGGACGAAAACGTACCATACATCAGGCAATTTTAGCCACAAAATTACTTTTCGGATTTGGCTCAAAACTTTTTTTTTGAGGTTACTCTGGTTCCTGAACACGAATCTGGGGTCTGTTTCTCATACCTTGAGGCTCACTGCAGTTACGGAAGATATAGTGCTATTTAGCAGACATAATCTACCAGAGTATCAAGGAACTCGATAAATGGACGTTAACAGTATACATTGGACCCGAATCGAAAAACGGATATCCGAATCACCTCAAAAACGATGACGAGGGATGCCCTACTCATCCGAATGAATTCAAAATAAGAGCACTGCTATTCCGGTACTACTTGCTACCACTCGGCATCCATTTGAGTGCACTCGGATATCTACAACTATGTTTTTTAAAATGATTCGGATATCCGTTTTTCGATTCGGGTCCAATGTATAGTCAACAGCACTGCAGATAACCCCCACAGAGAAGTTTTGAGCCAAATCTGAGACATTGACCCTACTACCGTATACCCACCGTAACCTACCGTAATCTATCGAAAATCGATGAATAGACCTCGGATTCGTGATAAACGCTTCAAAAAAACCTATACAGAGAGGTTTTGAGACGAATATATCGTAAGAGTTTTGGAAACCATCAAAAGTCGATTTTCGCCCCGAAAATTTTCATGGGTGGGAGGCTTGGAGCGAAACTTGCCGAAATCATTCGAAAATTGACAGATGGACCTTGATCCCGCGTAGCCTGATGGATGCACCCTTACCTTAACGCCCACCTGATAAAAACCCCCATAACTCGGTTCAGAGAAGACTTCAGCAGCTACAAACCAAGATTTGAGAACTTTTTCGGAAGTACTTAAATTAACTTGTATGAATTTCGTTGGAAACGGCGCTCTCGATCAGTTGTTTTACCTAGTCAGAATAGCATTCAAGTAATAGCTTAGTTCGAAATATCTGGGCTCAATTTTATGTGACATTTCTACTCAAAAGTACTGGATCGTACTATCAAAACAGGTTCGCGAAAAATCCTCGGTAGGGCGAAGTTCTATTTTTTTGGAAATTCTTCAGAAAAAAACATTTCCTATCGTACCCTGATTGTACAACGACTTTAGGACACCCAAATTCTCAGTTGTCCATCATGAGCAATTTACCTGCAGATATTTACGTTATGAATGAATAATGGATAAATTTTTAAAAATTTGATTTTTCCATTTTTTCAGGTTTAAAAAAATTATCGATAGTTGACAAAATTAGTATCATTAGATGAGATGAGCGTCCACAAGACCTAAATATAGTGATGGGTGTCCGGGACTCGTTGTATAATAAGGTTACGACAGGATACTTCATTTTTCGAAAATTCCAAAAAAACTGTGAAATTCGCCACATTGAGAATTTTCGTGAGCCAGTTTTGCTACTGTGATCAAGTATTCACCCGTTGAGATGTTCTATACACTTCAGCACCAAGTTCGGAGCAGGGAAGGACGAAATGCTCAGCTTATGGTATACTTATGGTATACGAAAGATCACAAATGTAGAAGGGAAAATCATTAAGTGCAGAATTTTCTAACCAACCTTTAATGTTCAGCATAGCAAACATGTAGAGGACAGACATTGGACGGTTGAAAAATAATTCGACAAAAATTAAAATTACGACGGTATCAGTCAAGAGGGTTACTGGAGCATGTCAGTTTTCGATGACGATCCAACAGATATGCCAACCACTCCAAATGAGAGCCCTCACAAAATACTCGAGTCTACGAAGAAGCACGTAAAGAAGGTGAGTACTTAATGAACGCGAATTCAGAAAATAGGAGCCTTAAGATACAACACTCCCCTGGCTCGTCTTCAAACTACGGAGGTGTTACAAAAATTCGGATAATTTGAGAATACAAATATTATTTCTCTCGATTTGAAACGAGGACGTCCGATAGGTCTCCTGTAGTCTCCTTGATTCATTCCATTATTTGAACGGATGCCGAGCGACCCCAACTGTCCCACTATGAACGGAGAGTTATTCTACATAGCCAATAAACTTTTTTGAGCTTCAAATGACCCAAATAGGAATATGATGGGCAATTTGCCGACGCATTTGTTTATAACAGAATCCACCCAGCACTGCCAACACAAGGCATGCCGGGTGTGCTTTCGGTTTTGATGTACTGGTATAAAAATTCACTCCACGATAGTCCTGTGTGTCTCACACTCAGAGACGGTTTCACGACGATCTTTTCCCCGTTTTCTTTGGATTACACAGCCATATAATTCCTCAATATTCCACAATAATGAAAATATGGACCCACCTACAATTCGAGGAACGCCTCCCCTCCTAAACTTGGGTAGCCATCTCATTGCGGACCAGTACGGGTAACTTGTAATCGAGCTTGAGATTATGGAAAGGATAGATATTGCATTATGATACCTCGCTACAGCGTCTCTTGATATAGTTCACACATAATTGTTCGTCGGTTCGGTACATTTTGCCGCACTTTGCGTCTCCATAAGCCTGCGGTGCGCAGTCACTACTTCTTTCCGCAGACTACGTCTCAATGTGTATTGTGTGGGTGACCGCAACACATATGGCTGCGGCCCACTCAGCAGCCCGCGTGCCTGACGCAAGCACCGATCGATCGTTACATTTTCGCAGGTATACATGACGCTGCGCAGGCTGCAGAGTGGTCCGCGACTCTAGTTTCTAGTCTGTGTTTGACAAAGAACACCGAGCCCACGAGCAATTCTGCGTCGACGTATGGTTGGTTTCCATGTATGGTTTCCGTATAATATTTAGTCTCACGCATGGATAAGGCGGCTGCTCTTGCGGTGTTGGCGGCGTCACCGGCCAACGGGGTTTCGATCGCGCGCGGCGATCTACCGTCGCAGCCCCGTTCATTCAGCAGACTAAAATGATTATCGTCAGTGTCTATCGAGTAGGAAGCCGCGCCCAGCAATTGGGCGCGGAATTACTCAATCAATAGTCATCCTCTTTTCGTTTTCCCGCGCGCAATTTTTTCCGCAAAGCAGCGTCGCGGCCTCCCCCCATTCAGTGATAGACGATCCTCTATGTTTAGGTCAGTGGCTTGTTTCCTTAAAGGCAGTGTTCACGATAAAATCAGTCTCCGAGTTTTCACCAGAAATCGAGAGGTTCGAGCCCTATTTAACCAGAAACGTTGAAAAGACGGCTAAGAACGAGCACGAACGATCCCTATACGGCCCTAATTTGAGTGTTCCGCTCACGCAACGCCCACTCCCTCCACGACTACCGATAAAGTTTCCCAAATAAAATTTCAATTTGAGAAGGTAATGGATCATCAAATGGGATAAGTTTAGTTAAGCGGAGTTGACTATAGACTCCTGAATGTATGCTGTTTCCTTAAAATGGGTTTTACAGTTATTTACGGATCAGGGACGGTTGAAAGGAGAGGGCGTTGCGTGCGCGGAACACTCAAGTTTAGGGCCGTATAGGGCTCTTCTCTGTTTGTTCCTAGCCGTTTTTTCAACATTACTGGTGAAGTTGGACTCGGTCCTCTCGATTTCCGGTGAAAACTCGGAGACTGATTTTATCGTGGACACTGCCTTTAAAGGCAGTGTTCACGATAAGAATCGTTTTTCTGCTTTTCCGCCTATCTTGAAGACGGTCCCATGCTGATTCCAATGATGTTTTTCGAATCGTACAAGGCCTTCTAGGAACGGAGTTATGGTCCCTCAAAAATTGAGCTAAGGAAGCATGGTGGACGAGTTGTCCGAGGCTTGTAACTTCCGTCTTCTGCAGCCGATGTAAGCGAGCTGACCTAAGTATAGAGAAAAGTTGGGAATGAAGGGAAGAACGGGGCTATTGATCGGAAACTATCGCTCATCTCACAATCTAGAGCATTCATTTATTCACGTCAGTGGGCGTGGTAAGTGCATCTGGGGGTGATGAGCTGACGGGTGTCCAACTTTGGGCCCGTAGGGGACCGTTCCGAGCTCATTTTTCTTAGTTTTCTCAACGTTAGGGTTGCGCTAGGCCCCGCAGCAGCCGATCTCCACCAAAAAACAGACATGGTTCTTATCGTGGACACTGTCTTTAAGAAAAAACATTTAAATTCAAACCACGGCTGGCACGACGGTTGAAATATCACCAGCGGCTGGCTGGTAATTACCAGCCAACCGCCGCGCCGCTGAGATTTAAACTACCGCGCCATCTGCGGTTTGGATTGAAATGTTTTTTTCTTGAAGAAACAAGCCACGGACCTAACTGTACACTACCGATAAAAAGTTTGTGGACACACCCTTTCGTAGCATCAGATTTATTTTGAATAAGTGAAAACGAATACGGGAGAGTTTTGAGTATTTTATAGGAAATAGAACTCTGACTGGAACTCTGAATGAGATCAAGTTTTGGAGAGAATTCCTTGGACTATGAAATTTTGAATGAAATCTGAAGGCTATAGGTAAAAAAAGTCAAGCCCCGTACACAATCTCGGTGCAGGTCTGTACTTCAGTAATGTGCGATACCTCCCGTAGAGTCATCGCATTCCATTTAGTCTGACGCATGGACGGAGCAGCGACGGTAGATCGCTGCGCACGATCGAAACCCTGTTAGTCTGTGATGCCAACCACGCCGCACGGTCCGCTGCAATCATCGGGCCCGGTCCACTCACCAGACTAAATTTGATACGCAACCATAGATTTGGTCAGAAGGCGCGCAAGGACGCGTCTCCGCGCCTCTAGCGACCTTTTTCAGAAACTTCCCACAAACTGATTTTTTTCGGATTCGAATAATTATTTGAGTTCCTGATGAGAAGGGCTAATCAACGGCATAATTATTGCTAGCGTTTCATTTTAAAAAAAGGTTCGGGTGAAATTTTCGGTATTCGGCTACACAGGGCTATGTGTACTGCACAGCAATCCGGAAAGACATCTCGAATTTATCAAATTTTGTTTCTAAAATTTCTAATTCATAACCCTGGCCACCACTATATTGTTAAAAAGCCCTTCTTATACGTATAAAAAATTCAGATCTGTAAAGAGCAGAATATGAGGAAAGCTACTGAAAAAGGACGCCGAAGAAGCGAGAACAAGTCCCAGCCCGCCTTCTAACCAAATCCTTCGAGCGGTATTTTACTTGTCGGGAGAGGGTATTCAAAAATACCCAAACAGTGCAGGAAGGTGGACTGTGTCATCTCCCCTCAGTGGAGTACGCAACATACAAATATGGTTGAACACGAAAACTTAGTTTGGGCTCTAACCGAAAAAAGTTCTATGACGTCTAGTCCGATCTCCATCCTTGCATTCAAATTTGAAAGAAAAATCGATGTAGTGCAATGCTGCGAACAGTTCCATTATTCTAATTAGACATCTCGAAATGTATAAAAAAGCTCCGCAAACGGTAGAGCGTGATTAAACTAACAAGGATTTTTTCTCCAAACCTATTCTTGAATAGATTCATCACATAAGACCCTAAAAACAACAACTTTCACATCTTCTCAATTGTGAAAGTTGTTGTTTTAGGGGTCTCATGTGATGAATCTATTCAAGAATAGGTTTGGAGAAAAAAACAGCCAGCACACACCAGGGGCCGTCTTCATCATTGAATGCCGGGTAAATCTTACTTTATTTTTACATCACTTATTCAGCCAAATAATTATTCATCGTGAAACGGCATTCATCAAACACTCACTTACCAGGGTAAGATACCGCGCAAAACGTGTACCGTGTGCACTCACAAAAACACTCGATAGGTGTCGTCAATTTACAATTTTTCCACCGATTCATTCTTTTTCTTGGTTCAAGAAGGATTAAGAGAAGTGCATGGGTTTCGTGATTATAAAAAATTCCAGAGTTTATCAAAGGGAACACTTCATATATAGAAAATACCGTCATTTTACATTATTGACTTTTCATTTTTTCTAGCGAAATTTTTCAATGGTTTTTCTTAATAATTTTCTTATTTTTTTTTAATTTAATTTGGTTAGTTTTTCTTAATCGGTGTTCCACTCTATGATAGAATTTCCCCTCAATGAGTATTAGGCTATAGCCAGAGCTTCCTACCACTCTTTTTGTCTTTTCTTCAGCGCAGTTTTTCGACCGTGTTTGATATACCGTTCCAGAGCGTAAATTTGTTTCTATCTAAAGCTTTTTTTTGAGCTCTCAGCTACTCGTGGTGGGTCACGAATTTCAAGTTGAAATTTGGGAAATTCTCTGGAATTGTACATCGATCGGCCAACTATAGAAATACCACTTTCTGCGTAAAACGCTGCGATGACAAAAACCGAAGAATCTTTTTTTTGCATCGAATCGTGCTCACTATACTTTGACCGAATCGAATGATTCGAAAAATCATTCGACTGAAAGAGTCGACTTCGAATTATTCGAAAAGTCGAATATTCGATAAAGGCAAAATCCCGGATTATTCAAAAACTCGAATATTATTCGAAAATTTAAAAATTCCGAATTATTCGAAAAGTCGAATATTCGAAAAGTTCAAAACCCCGAATTATTCGAAAACTCGACTATTCGAAAAGTTCAAAATCCCGAATTATTCGATAAGTCGAATATTCGAAAATCTACGAGAACATTCGAATGAATTCGATAGTCGACTTTTTCGAATAAATTGTTTCTGCAGAACATTTCATTGACCCACGAGCAGGTTGCGCGCCAAAGAAGCACATTGACGCAAGTCGTAGATGTGTTTGGAAATCAAGGTAGAGCGAAACTATCAATGATGACTCACTCATGTGGCACGCGACTCGTAAGGGATCTCTCATAGTCCTCACCGTAAGGCCTCGTGTATACTTGCGTCGCGGTGTAGGAACTGGTACAACCCGTCGCGCCCGGTGCAGCACTCAATGGCGCCTAGCCCTGACAGCCGTCGCACGCGGCAAATCCCTCAGACAAAAACATTCTCCACGCCCCGCTGAAGAGCCGGCGTCGCCATTGGGAAAGTGGGCGTGAAGCCCAAAATCCGAAGTTTTGTCGCCCGCGGTAGTGGCCTACACGGGCGTGGTAGTGACTGCAGTGAGCGAGCAGTCGCTTCGTACCCGGGCGGCAAGCCCTTCTGAATTTATTTTTTTCCAAAAATATATACAAGCACCGGTGCGCAACGTAGCTAGCACATCGACTTGCGACGCGGCCGGCACGCCAACACGCAACGCTGCCAGTGCTCCGAGAAACAACTGGGGCCGCCAGCGGTTAAGCGGGGCTTTCAATGGTCAGGCGGGACAAGCACCTCAAACTTGGGTAACTAAACCGACGGCACTGCAGTCTTCTGAGTCCTGGCTCAGAAGCGCAGCGTATGTTTTCTTTGGAAATTAGAGTCTTGGGCGTCGAGCCTCTTTTGGGTTCACGCTTTGCCCGCGATAGGCGCCATCCCGCCCTTAGCCCCGCGATAGGCACGCTCTCGTGTCAGGAGGGCGAGCACATGCCTACCGCGTGTCTCTTGAAAAACGGGCAGATCGGAGTGGGCGTCGAGCTCCTTTCTGTCTGAGCCAGTAGGAGCTGTCTCATACAAAAACCCGCTCCACGCCCCGCTCAAGAGCCGGCGTCGCCAACCAGATAGTGGCCGTGGAGCCCAAAATCCGAAGTTTTCTCGTCCGCAGTAGTGGCCTCTGCGGGAGCGGTAAAGACTGTAGTGGGTGAGCAGCTGCTTCGAGCCCGGGCGAGAAGCCCTTCTGAGTAAAAAAATTTCCATAAAAATACACACGCACCGGTGCGCAACGCGGCTGGCATGCCAAATCGCAACGCGGCCGCTGCGCCTATCATCAACGAGGGCGCTAGCTGTTGAGCGGGGCCTCCAGCGGCCAAGCGGGGTCATGTACCTCAAACTTGGGTAATTAAACCGACGACACTCGACCATTTGTTGCTCAACTCGTTGACCATTTGTTGCTAAATTTAAAAAAAACGGCACAGAACGCCGTTTTGCAGAAAAAGAATGCTCGATATTTCTCTTATACAACAGCCGTTCTGCGGCCTCGGCCCGGCTAATGCCACCGACCGTTGTGCTTGGTAAATGCCTCCAGATCCACCATTTATCTCTTTCGGAAGAATTCCCTGCGCCTCATTCGATTGAATTTTCATTCTAGGCGTTCCTATTTCTCATGTAGTCAGAAACAAGCCAAGATTTCAACTTCTGGAAGGGTTGCGATGGTTGCTTCGCTCGGCGTTAGGGGGTCCGGATCTAAGGTTTTTTCTCCCTGGACAGGTGAGAAAAACAAGCAATATTGACAAAAGAAGTATTAGTCAATTCTGAAATTAACGCGTAGTTTGACAAATAAGGGAAAGTGTTTAAGTCGGCGTTTAGTCAGAATGTTCGTAAACAATGGAATGGTCAAAAGTCATATAAAGCATTATAAGGAAGGTTCTCAGAAAGATGAAATTCTAGCACCATAGATATACAGGTTTTCCAACACTCTGAATAAGCTAACAGGCAGTGAAAACCGCGAAGCGTTACGCCGGAAAGCGGTATCGTTAAAAACTGAGGTGTTCATAAAAATGAAGCGCACTGTATAGCCAACCGTTTCTTGAACAGTTTGTTCGCTTCCCTATTCGACAGTTCAGTTCAAACCCAAAAGAAAGATAGAATACGCTAGCTGAAGTGATGTAGCCTTTTTCTCGAAAGTAGTGACTTACTCCAAAAGTCGAATGGAAAAATCCGAAAAATTAATCGACAGTCGATTGAAAAAGTCGACTTTTTATTCGCAAAGTCGGATATTCGAAAAGTTCGAAATTCCGAATTATTCGAAAAGTCGAATATTCGAAAAGCTCAAAATCACGAATTATTCGAAAAGTCGAATATTCGAATAGTAGAAAATCCCGAATAATTCGAAAAGTCGAATATCCGAAAAGTTCAAAATCCCGAATTATTCGAAAAGTCGAATATTCGAAAACTTCAAAATTCCGAATCATTCGAAAAGTCGAATATTCGAAAAAAAATCTGAAAATGTAAAAGTATAGTGCTCACCTAATAGTAGAAAAACTGTTCTTTCCAATAGTTTATTTGGCAGTATGTAACATAGCATTCGAAATGCAGCTCTTCCTCTGTCGTATACTGTTGAGAATTTCCTTTTAAAAAGTGTTGTATTTCGAGTGGACTAGTACAATTTGAAAATTCAAAGAAAAAACAGAAATTGGTTTAAAAATTTGATATTTATGGTGAATGAAAAACAATTCTGTAGTCCTTTGTTGCGAAGTGTGAGGCCTCAAACTCAAAGCCCAGAAGAAACTTAGGAATGCATAAAGCTGAAGAAAGATAATTTTCCTACAAGGGAAGTATACAGAGCGTATGTCGGACCTGCGGAAACGAATTGTATGGTCAGTATCTTTTGGGCTTGTATAGTTAAACTTTGCAGTACCCCGCCCCGAGCAGCTGGCTCCAAAAAGATATGAGCGTTTTCAAAGTTTCGCGAAATGATAAGGGTACCCATCAGAAATTTTCTGGGGTGTTTTGAAACTTTTTTTCGGATTTTGCTGAAACTTATATGTATGTAGGGGTAATCTAGGGTGCTGAAAACGAATCTGGGGTCTGTTTATCAAAACTCTTGAGGTTTACTGTACGTTACGGTAGGTAATATGCCATTTGGGGGGCGAAAACTACCTTACATATTCGAAAATCGGCAAATGGACATCAGATTCGTATTCAACACCCCGAATAACCCCCGGATACAAAGTTTGAGTCAAATCTGAGACCTTGATCGGATTACCGTATACCTACCGTAATATGTAGAAAATTGGCAAACGGACCTCAGATTCGAGTAAAGCTCATTAAATTACCCCCAGAGAATGATTTCGAGACACATCAATCGAAGAAATCCGGAAATCTCGAAAGTGGCGTTTTACTCTCAAAATTTTCCCCGCTGGGATGCTTTGAGCGAATTAAGCCGAAAACTTTGGAAAACTGACAAACAAACCTTAGATTCGTAACCAGTGCCCCAAAAAAAACCCCGGGAAGAATTTTAAGTCAAATCTGGAACATTTTTCTGAAGCGCTTTCAGAACCCCTAATTGATACAAGTAACCGCAAAACCAAAATCCGTACAAGTCCAAAACGCTATCAGTCTGCGCAAAGTTTGGAAAATGGGCTTCCCCCCCCAAAAAATTTGCTCAGGTGGGTAGTTTCGAGCGCTGAAAACAATTATAAAATCCGTTTCCGGATTTTCCGAAGACTAATGCGCGTTTTGAAAGGTACAAAACCGCAAAAATCTATCGTTTTGGGCTTATAACTTCTCGGAACCTGCGGCTCGGGATGGGGTACTGCGCAGTTTTACTATATATGCCCAAGAGACACTAGCAATACTATTCGTTTCCGCAGGTACGACATACGCTTTGTATACTACCCTTAGGGTTACCTGATGCTAAAAAAATTGGTAAAGAAATCGAATGAGCGGAATTAAAGAAGGTTCACCGCTTTTTTCACAACACAACAAAATCCTATGAGAACGCGCATGTAAAAATTGGCAAACTTTTCGCCTGAAGCAACACATTGAATGAGTCATAAAAAAGACAAACACCCTTCCTTACAATAATTGAATAGCAGCCAGAGCACGACCAACTGGCCCTCCATCACTATAGCGCTATTTCGTCACATCTCTAACCACTCCAAAACAGTATTGAACCGTATATAGATTTCAGTTCACCAAAACATTCAAGGTTTAGTTAGGCTCATGCAATTGTGCAACCATTTAGGGGAAGGTTGGGAGATTACGTTTTTCGGATCTCAACATTCTGCCATTGGATCAACCAGAAAATCAACGAGCAGTTTGAGATCTTTTCCTTCCTCCAGCAAACGACATCATCCTCATTACGTCGGTGAGATTCAGTTCCCGGCATCACCTGAGGTCTCGACCTTCGTGCGTTGGTGACACGACAAGATCACTCACGTGACTTACATCCACCTCCCGGACTTTCTACCCCGCCTCAAACACTTATCATTGAAGGCTGAAACACACAATTTTGAGAGAATTCAATGCATGTGTATGAGCTTTTACCACAGTCAAAAAATGGTTCGCATGGGCGAGTTCGATAGGGTTGAAAGGGGAGGCAGTTAAGCTAAATCCCTGCGCAAGCGGTTTTCAATTTTTTTTTGAATCTGAGGCTACTGAAGCTATGTGGCGGGTACCGACCGACGAGAAAACGACATTGAACGATAGTCATTGTGCAGTTACTGTTCTACTCCAAATAAGCGGTAATGCATACAAACCTAGAAAGGCTGCTGATCTACCGCGACAAGGCACATAACGCCCTATTTTGTTGGTGAGCTCACACTTACATCTAAGGCAGTCACTGAAGACTGGATTTGATAAGCGTCGTTCTTCCGTTGACCATTGCCTTCCCCACTGCTTCCCGAATCTCAATTTTAGAAAAAAAAACAAGAATAATCGTGAGTCGCCGCTCTTAGCTGCACTGAACTCTGTTACATGTATCTTTTATAGTTGCGCCCTCCGAATCTTCAAATAGTTTCGAATAAATTGGATTTGTGCGCCAATCTCAAAATGTATTTGAACAGTCTTAGTTTCCCAGCAATGCTTTAGATGGGATGCTCCCAAAATTGATGGAGAAGTGGGCTTCCACTCTCTCATAAACTTGCAACTGTCCGTTATTTGCAATTTTATTCTATTATTGAATAGTTTTGAATGAATGTCGGATCAATACTATGGAGAGCAAGTATCCTGCTCTCATTAATTATTGGAACAGTCATAGTAGATTACAGCTAGGAATCAAGAACCGTTTGGATTTATTCTGGCATTGAAGAGAAAATAGGAGTTATTCGATCGTTCGGTATTCGAATGGCACAACTATAGTATCTTCTGTTTCGTAGTGAAATTTATTTCCTTTAATCGCGTGCGTCTGCGAGCGTCTTCTTCTCCCCACACTTTCTCGATGTCGTCTCTCCCTCGCTCCGCACAAGCGCGCGAAGCAACATAGCGAATTTGCCTCCAAACCAGGGGATATCTAACTAACTGCCACGATTAGAGGATACCTACTTTACAAACAAGTACCACACGTTTTCTAAGCAACGAGAACGCAAAACTGTGTACACTCGGTGACGCGGGGAGAGGAGCAATGCTTCTTGAGACTCTCCATTGAATGACTCGATCAGGTCAGGTCATAGGGCGCAAAAGAAACAAAACCCAGTGTTCAAATAGTGAATAGAGACGCGGTTTCGGAAGTTCACTTAGGACCAAACTGCTTGAGTCATCGCTACCCTAGCAAGTTTAAATGCAAGTTCTCCTGCGGTGTATTTTTATAGATTTAGAATGAAAGGAATATAATTGGGTTAGCCTAAAAAGTGGATGTCTTACTAAATGACTAGCGGTTTTATTGTGTCAGGAACCCTAGCTGAGGTGCCACATTTTTCAGCTTCACCTAGAATGACCTTTTTCGGGCTTCACCTGTAATCCACAGGTCAAGAGGGATCACAAATTTTTGTTATGAAGAATTTTCAACGGATCGTAAAATGATAAAGATGATGGGAAAACTGTAGAAAGTTTCGAAAATTCTTCAAGTAAAATAGAAACCATTATTAGAAATCTCAGGACAGGAAAGTGTAGCAGTTTCCCAAACTACTGGAAGAAACTTGGATAAAGTCCTCAACAAGATGGGAGGTCGCTACTTCGTCGAGACCCTTACCAAGAGGCAGCTGGACCCTTTCTGCCAGTGACAGAGTTGTGGCGGGTCATTTACAGCATTCATGCAGAAATAGCGCACACTTCAATCATTGGGATTTTCTCAGCTAGAAAATTTAACCTCATTTCTACAAAGAAGGAGCGCATTGTAATTATAGGGCTTTCGGGACTGTAATACCCGGCACCATCCCGCCGTTTCAGGTGTTTTAATTTTGCTTTGAAACAAAGTTTTTTTTGTTCTGCTAGTGCTAAGCGGCGCTTTGGCCGGGTTTTGAACTAACCGTGAGAGATTTAAATTGTTAAGAAAAGCCACTTGGTTTTGGGCAGAGCGCCGCGAAGCGGCGCAAACCCCCCGGTTTAGGTGTCGTTTATACTTCCGCCGCGGCGCGGCGAGATGCAATACAGCCATATCGATCAAGCGGCGCCGCCTGGCGGCGCCGCGAGGCGTTTAGAGTTTTTCTGCTCGAAATCTTCCAACGGTGCGGCACGCGGCCGCCGCCTAGGTGCTGCCGCGCCCTCCCAGGAAAGCAGGCGGCGCGGCGGCCACGTGCGATCCGCATTGACATAGTATGCTTCTTTTGCTGATATTTTATAAACATTCTCAATTTTGTTTTTCTGATTCATCTCTAAAAATCTTTCCAAGGTCCTGTGCGTTGTTTAGAGTAGGCTCGGTTGCGAAATGTTCATTTTTTTTAGTTTTTGAAATCATTTTTCTAAGAAGAAATCGTCTTGGAAGACTCTATCCGCCTTCGGGTGCTGTGTTATGGTGAGAAAAATTATAGATGTTTCTTTTGCACAAGAAATCACTCATTACAATCGGCCTTGTGTTATGTCAGAGCTACTCCAGGCTGTGTTCAACGTCATTCTGCGACGTCGCCGCGTAAATTCGACGCAGCCCGATTATACATCCTGATGGCGCAACTTTTCGAGCGACGCGGCGCGCCGCGCCGCCCCATTTATTGCCGCGCCGCTCGGCGGCGGAAGTATAAACGACCCCTTATGGTTCCCGGATAAAGCGCCGCGAAGCGCCGCTTTGGCCGAGTGACTCATATAAGGAAATAAGTAGTTCGAGCTCCATTGCTTATTTCTGCACAGCTATCCTTTATTTCGGAGTGAAATTCACTGCCGTTGATAGCGTGCGTGTTCACGCGTATGCTACATTTTCCCCATTTTCTTTCTGTCTCCACCCTCGCTTCGCACAAGCACGCGATGGAACAAACTAAATTTGCCTCCGAAACAGAGGATAAAAACGGATAGCTCGTAAATACCCTCTTGAAGAATAAACTCATTTTTTCTAGAGCCTGAGTTCATCAAATTTCAGCATTTCAACAGTGATCAATTGAAAATAAGCAATATTAACAAAACTATAAATGTCAATTCACTGAATGTAAATAAAATTAGTTCTCTTAACAAAATACAGAAGGATGGAGGAAGATAACTATTCTGACCAAATCAGCACAGCAAACCATGCCTAAAATCAAATCAGGCAACGAAGGAAGCATAAGCTAACCTCATGATCGCCGACGTTTTCTCCTTCGCTTCTCGTCTCAGCGTCCGCTTCTTCCACTCCAGCCACCATGTCAAGACGATCAATCAGTTCCGCGTCTTCTTCCGAGAGACCTGCATCGCCCTGAGCTTGGATCTTCTCCAGACGTTCTCGAAGGAGGGTCAGGTTTCTGCAAATGTGTCGGATCGAAATAAGGTATACGATTGCACTAGAGTGAACCTAAATAAGGTTGCCAATAAAGGGCATCCGAACAGGGTATCCAAACTATTACAGCTTCCCTCGTGGATTTGTTCGTGGCAACAGTAGTTCTGGGATGTTGATCGATTTCACAGCGTGGGTGGGGCAAAGGAGCAGTTCGACTGACACACGTGACGCGTGTGACGGAAAGCGCTCCATTCACGTTGTTGTTGTTGTGGCGCGTTAACCGTGCCCCCACCCTGAAAAAAATAGTTGGGACGGTTTAGCGCACCCCAAGGACGAGGTAAACGCAGCGGTTTTCCATTGCGCGCGTCACGTGTGCCAGCCGAACTGCTCCTCACCCCCACTCACGCTGTAAATTCGATCAACATCCCCATGGTTCTTTTTTGGAGAACATTGGCTGGCTAGAAAATGAATGAATGTCTGAATAATGCCGGGCGCATACACCTAGCGATGAACGACGCGGTACTTATCATCTGTATCGGCCGATGATCGATATGCATCACATGTACTGTCGCAGTCGCGCGTCGCAAAGAGTATGGCCGCGATTATACATACTTAACGCGACTATTGAGAGCGACAGCGCATATCAGGTACACCGATTTTTGGTCGATGTTGATGGTAGCTCGTCGCGTAGCTAGTCGCTGGGGTATGATCCCGGCCCAATTTCAGCCACCCTGTTTAAATGAGTGTGTTAACTTCCAAGAGTATGGGCCGACCATGGCTCGCCTTGCCATTTAATTTCGGCCTGAATTTGAGAAAAATTTCTCTGTTAATTCTACAGCATAAACATAATCTATGACTGGATACTAAAAACACGGCAGGGCTCATCGCCAAAACTAAGCTCGAAAGCATAGGACACCCGGGAAATTATCTTCCAGATTTTATGCTCATCTTGGAGACGGTCAAACGCTGGTCACAGAGGTATCCTTGAAATAGTCCAAGGCCCCGTACAACGGGAGTTATGGCTCCTCGAAAATGCCCATATTTTGAGTGCAAGAATTTAGTGGACGAGTTGTCTCGGGTCTCTATTTCTCTTCATTCGCAATCATTGCGCGACAGCGAGCCACGATCTGGAGACAGTCCGGCGATGAGTGAAAACGAAGACTCGTTGGGAATTCATCCATCAATATCAAGTTCAAAAATCTGGTAAGGGGTAAGGCCCGTGAAGGTGAATGAGGGGGGTTGGGCCCGTGGTGATCGCTTATAACTCGCTTATTTGGAGGAGTTGAGATCTCGCACTTAGCACATGTTGTATGTATAGTAGGGGTCTAATACACAATCCAATAAGAAACACAAACTTCATGTCTGAGGGTGTTCTGTGCCTTCAAGGAGATTAAGCAAGAAAACGGCAGAAAAATGGTGTAATATCGGAAGTAGTTCCAAAAACCGTAATGATGCATGAGAGAGTAGGGATGGGATGACGTGATGTGATAGCGGGTTATCTCGATATCAAACAACTGGTCAACAGTTTCATTTCAGCTGAAGTCTTTGAGTTTTGTCCATAATATTTTATACCACATTAGTTTTTCGTAAACCACTTGAATATCCGCTGCTCCCTACTCACTCATGGATCAGTACCAAAAACAACACAGATAAATTCTTACAAATGTACAACACTGTGGTCTAACTTCTTTCTGCCCAATCAGATGCAGAGGATCAGTATCCTTCACAGAAAAAGTATATTTTGAAGACCCGAATCAATAATAGCACCTCTTTTGTCATCTCCAGCAGGAAATCAAGTGTGCCATGAGTTTTGACAAGAGTGAAAACAACGGAAAAACCCACTGTCCAATTTTTTTCCAGTGGAACATGGCCATCACGATGGGTTTGAGGCAGATAGAAGTGGGAATTCAGGCTCAGAGTCTGACAACTAACCCAGCAAACAGAGCCGATCACTCGAAATACTAATTCATCAAACTGATCTTGCAACTGTCGTCAGTGGCGAAAAACAGAGAACTCGATCATTAGCTGAGCCCTGATGTACTTTCATCAACAGAGGTGAAGCCAGCTATTCTCCATCAACTAGAGCGGGCCGCAATAAGCAGCCGGGAGATTGGCTTGACTTTTCAGAGAAATCTTTAAAGCTGAGGATCTTTGAAGCTTGTGAGTGAAGGCACAGATTGAGAACGGAACGCAAGGGATTAAAATTAGCTGTTGGGTTCGGAAAAGACAAACGCATACTAATCGATGTATGATTGGACGGCGAGAGATCCTGACAAACACTGCGATGGGCAACTAAAGTCGGCATCAAGCCACTAGGCGGACTCCACGAAGAAGCCGAAGGGGAATAACAGGGGCAAGAACACTCACTGCAGATTCTGTTCGGCGCTTCGGAACGTCTCCTCAATGTCCTTCCTGGTCTGCTCTTCACTGTCCGCAATGATATTCACTTCCTCGCTGACCACGTCTTCCACAGAGACCTGTGGGGTCGGCTCGGAGCAGACGCCGTTTGTATCATGTGAATCCCTTGATTCAGGAATGCTTTCACCATCACTGAGGACCGCGGCACTTTCTCCCTGTGATAGGGACTTCTCCAGCTTCTTTTTCGTTTCTTCAACAACTGAGGAGGCAGATGCTGAAAATGAAATGCAATTTATCCTCAATAAACTTTCTTTCGTAAGCAAGGCTACAATACTTTTACCAGAATTCGATCGGAGAATATATTGAGGGGCACTTTTTATCGCTTGCATTCTGACTTTGCCAGTAGCAAGTGGTCAGGCAGCATGTATTTTATTTGAGTTCCACTAAAAACACTTCGGTACAAAAGTAACGGTGTCGTTCGCGCTGAAAACCACTTTCCATTTTCAGGCTCGATTTCATGAATGAGCCCGGTAGCACACGTCGGTGAAGTTTTGCGAGTCGAAAACGTATGGTTCTGAAGCTGGAGTGGTTCAAAATAAGAATCCGCCACCAGTTCTCACCAGTCATCTAGTTTAAAGGCAGGGTTCATGATGATTTTCGTTCCCGAGTTTTCCACTCAAAACAATGCGTTAGCTACCAAGTGTTATCAAAATTACGAGGAAACGGTGAGAAACGCACTAAAACGTCGTATTTCAGTGACATTATTCTATAACATGGACTAGTTGTCCATGTTGGATGAACATGTTCATGGTGGTTGTCACCGGTGGAAAATTGGGTCAATCGAAAATAGAAGACTCTTTTATGCAAAACAGTATTAGTTAGAGTCCGAAGGAAAGAAGGGAGCAACACAACATAGAGAATTGCAAAAGGCGGGTACACAAACGATTTCATTGCCACAACAAACAGTTCCACTGAGAGTAAAGAAGCGGAGTGAGAATAAAGGATTTTGTGTCCTTCTGGTGCGTTTTTCTCGGTTTCTTCGTCATTTCAGTTCTACTCGGGGGCCAAATAATCAATTTAGCGATTAATCTCACAATCGAAGATTATCGTGAGCACTGCCTTTAAAGGCACAGGACACCCAAAAAATTAATTTTCAGATTTCATGCCTATCTTCGAGAGAGTCACACTCTGATCACAGTGGTATCTCTAAATTCGTCCAAGACCCCCTTTGAACAGAGTTATGGCTCTTCCAAGATGCCTAGATTTTGAGGGTGAAAAGCTGTTGGACGAGTTGTCTCAGGCCTGTATTTCTCTTCATTCGCAATCGTTGCGTGAGAGAAAGTCAGGATAAGGAGACAGTCCGGCATTGGGCTGAAGAATAACGACTTGTTGGAATTCATCCATCCATCGAGCAGCTATCGAGTTCGAAAATCTGTTAGGGGGTCGGGCCTGTGGTGGTGAGAGGAGGGGGTCTGCTACACAATTACATGAAAATCTCAAATTTCATATCTGAGGGTGTACTGTGCCTTTAAGGAACAGAAGCGTCATCACACGCGCAGACGATCCAATATTCGAAATTTTCATCTTGGGAGATTCTTACATCAAAACTTTCTCAATGGTACTTCTTTTTTAAAGGCAGTGGTCGCGATCAAATATGCTTGTCGTCTTTTTCTCTCCAAATCCTTCTCTGGGTCTCGAGTAGTAGGACCTACAAGAAAAAATCGCGAAAAAACGACTGTTTTGTGCCAAATTTGAAACCTGAACTTTTTTGACTTTTGATGGTGGACGAGCCCACTCCACATCATCGGCATCGATGACCTCTTATATCAAGAACATCAGCTGGCTTAAAATTGAGTTTCAATCAATGAACCTTCGAATTTATGTACACATCTAGTCAAAAACATTGACTGAAGTGCTTTCTTTCATTGCTCAACTGTTTTTATTAGGTAAATTTGCATTTATTTCTTCCTCTGAATGTCGATGATTTTTGACTGCTCGGCATGAGACTGCGATCTTTTTCGTCATCGCTGTGCACGTGTGCACGAACTAGCATCTTTGGGCCCTAGAAACTCTAATTCTTGCCCGTTTTTCAGCGCGCTACCTTCATAGCTTTTCAGCTGTTTTCCACCTAAGCTGATTTTTGTAGTTTTCTCGATGACGTTTTTCATCGTGACCACTGCCTTTAAAATAAGTTCCGATAAAAGAAAGGCAAGAGAAATTTACCCGCTTTATGAGTTTAGAGCGAAAAACACTTCCGACGTTTGTGAAAAAAGCTGGCGACGTATTTTACCTGAAACACCGAAATTGATGGAGGGGTTGGGAAGTGAATGAATCGAAACGTTTTCAAACAAGTTTTTCTGCGAAAGTTGATAAATTTGTGGGGTCTTTCCACTCTTATCCTGTATGCCATAGAATTACTCGGGCAAAAACATGAAAAAATGAGACACTACTTTTTGCGCGTACGATGCCTTTAACTTTGCCTCAACGAATCATTTCCAGAATTCACCATTTCATTCTCTTTATAAAGCACACAGAACAATGGATGCACCACCCTTCGTAGTCTAATAAGAGAGGCCAAATCAGCATAGTCCGGAGTGAACAAAATTAAGTGCCCTGCGAGGATTCAAATGTCATTTGCAATAAAAAAATGTGACTGAGTCGCCTGTAAACCCACTCAGGCAGTAACTCCGGCTGAGGGGGCAGGCAATACCGGCTGACTAAACATTGTACCTGGGCATGCCCCGGTATTCACTGCCCCCTCAGCCGGTAAATGGTGGAGCGCTCAGCCGGCAAGTAATGGCCCCCTCAGCCCGCATTCACTGTCCCCTCAGCCGGTAAATGGAGGTCCGCTCTGCCGGCCCCTCAGCCGGTAATGCTATGTCTGCCCGATCAGCCGGTGACATGCTCAGCCGTGGATTTATGTCTGCCCGCTCAGCCGGTAAAGCCATGCCCCTCAGCCGGTAAAATGCATGCCCGCCCGCTCGGCCGGTAAGACGCTCCACCCCCAAAATAAGCCTGCCCGCTTAGCCGGCGAGCCTACTTCTCCGCCCGCTCAGCCGGTGTTATTATCTGAGCAGGTCTTGAGACATTATAAACAAAAAAGATAGAGTTCGTAACGGTAGGTGAATCCCGAAGGTCATTTTTTGCTCCAACTTCGTCCAGAGGGCCCCCCAGGACGAAATTCGGGTGATTATTCAAATCGTTCTGGTTTATCTTACGCACTTCATTTCGCTAGTATCGGACTCTTGTATTCAGTACTACGAAACCTAAAAATGCTTAACCAGTGTAGGCTGTAATCATTCAAGCGTTACCAATTACAGCAAATTACCACGAAATTTCTCTGGCATAGGATTCTCCAATTTAGATGAGACAGCCAGTCTTTGCAGAACAGTAGACGATTATAAATTGCCACCGGCACAAAATTCTCGCGGTAAACAAAATTGATGACAACCAGTTGATAAAGGGTAGGGTATGAAAGAAATTGAGAGCGGTGTGTTTTCATTCACACACCATCTTTCTCCGGAGATGAGCGGCTGAAGCTGAACACACTAGGGATTAGGGAAACAGCCTCACCGGTGATAGAAATAACACGATATTGGGGCCTACTCATGGAAAACTCTGGTAAGAAAAATTACTTCACTTCCGTGAGAATTTTGTGCCGGTGGCAAATTATAATCCTGTGAGAACAGTGGTCTTCTACACGGTCACACACCGCCTACTCCTCGTCTAATCACGAAGGATGGTGATGCCTTGCTTCAACACTTGCCATTTGTTCTATATTGGATCGGCTAAAATACTCTATAGCCACACATCAATTCATAAATCAATTGTCAGGATATGTTCGCTGTCCTGTCACACATCGCATTATTGTATCCAATAAATAAAATTAAACCTTAATAGGAATACCGTGAAAGGGCAACAGATTATTAGAAGCTGTGAAAAGCGACTAGACCCCACTAAGAGCATTTCCATCAACTCGCCTTGATTTTGCGTGAGAAGTCGACGAATCTCCTTCATGCGCTGTTTCCTTGCCTCCATAGCGGCAAGTTTCTCGCGTATCGTCTGATTCACATGTTCTCTCCTGAAACATGCTCCAAAGTTGCCCAACAACTCCTTGATCATAGCTGGGGTACTTATAAATATTAAGGTTTCACGAACGCTTCCAACCACTTCACTTCGGCAATTTTTTTAAAAATTTCGGCGTGCCGTGCTTTAGGATTTTTTGTGAATTTTTTGAATTTGCAAGTTTGTTCTGTTCTACCCTATCCGACCAGCTCCGGCCATAAAAACTTCCTAGTTGAGTATTTCTGTCAAGACACTACTCAACAGTATTTATTCTGACGATTATTGATCATTTTTTTTAACTCAACTTTTGTCAAATTCTAACGAGTTTTGAAAAAAATAACTATCGGTAATTTCCAAAACAAATAGTATGGAATAGGGAATTGCCCTTAGTACTTGAGGGAAGTGTTCATGATGAATTTCGAATCCGAGTTTTTCACAGGTTATAAAACATCTACTACATTGCAACACATATGTTGTGCCGGTCAAACACACAAAAAATGATCGAAAAGCCCAATTTTAACCCTCATTGTCAGTAGACCCCCTTTCCTTCTGAGTTGAGAGGAACTGACCGTAAAGGTATCAAATGGTTTGTAACGTTATCAGCAGGGACAAGCGTACACAAGGATGATCCCAGTGTGGGAGGAGGGGACCGCAATTTGGCAGAACGCGAAGGGAGGGGGGGGGCGCAGAATTGGGTCGTGTGCGAGTAAAAATCATCTGCTCCGCTCAGAAGAATGTTCTGTTTCCCATATGCCTTTTAAGAACTTCAAGCTTGGATTCGCCTTCATCTCAATTTTCTTTTTTTTTCATCTTTGGCCCCCGAAATCTGAACATACAAACAAAAATTTCCATTTAAAAAATGTAGTTGAGTGTAAATGGCCATGCACTTACCATGTGATTTTTTTTAATACTGAAGTGATGCAATATGGATATACTGCAACAACAAAAATTGCAAACAAGAGAAATCACGTATCCTCAGACAAGAGTTTTTCGAGTGTTTCTGTAGACATTTTATTTCTACTGTGAGTACACTTAGCAAACGAATTTTTTTCAAAAAGCAAAAAAAAATCGAATGATCAATCGTTGTGGGAATCAGAAAGCCAATACCAATTGTGAATTGGCTATTCATAAAGTGGGCAATGTGCTCCCCCTCTAAAAAACCCTTGAAATTTGTTTATAAAATGATTCGTTATGGTGCCTCATCGTGAAAGTTTACGTACATATTTCGCCTCACTGGTAGAATAAATAGTGCAACACAAAGGTGTGACAAAAACGATGAAGATGAATCGGTTTTCCATCCTACCGTCTGGCTCCTCGCAAAATCTCATCCCCAAAGTGTGGTGTGGTGATGATTCACCCTACCACGATGAAATACAAAAATGTATCAAGTCCGGAGAAGGTCAAAGTCGGAAAATGTCGTTTTCTTACGTATATAGAAATGATTTTCGAAACTTTTTCAGCATTTTGAAACCTACTTTTTGGTACCAAAAAATTGTTTTCTTACCTATACAGTCCGAGCTCGAGACCCCAACTCTCTATTGAGCCGAGAACGAGCCAGCAAACAAAAAAAGTATTAGTAAATTTTTTTATATATAAAAAAAACGAAAAACCAAAAAAGGGAATGAATGGGAAAAAATCGAGGTTCGGTTTGGTTGTTCGCGGAGGGGGGGGGGGGGGGGGCAGAGACGAGCCACCCACTGGGAGGGGGGGGGCTCACTCGTCCTCCCGCCCTCAAGCATGGAAAATTGTGTAAAAGCCTGCTTTGTCAACTTTTATTTTGCTTCTAAAGTAATTTCTGAGCATTTCTGCAGACTACTTACTACTTTAGCAGCAGAATAAAAGGCTGATAAGCGAGCAATAATGAAAATCTCGTTAATTAGGGGGCAGGCCGACACCGGTAATTAGCCGTTATACTTTGTTTTTGAGCGTTTTTCCCACGAATTTCCGGGTGTTTTCATTTATTTTTACTTTTGTGATGACCAAATCAACATTTTCATGAAGAGAGCTCAAAAGTCGTTTTTATCGTGAACACTGCCTTTAATATATAGGCGAAACATTATTTGAAAATTATTACGCCATCGTTTGATCCAACCCATAAATTAGATCAGAAGACAAAAGGTTCAAGGGTTGAGATTCTGGCTCGCTAAACAGAAGAATTCGCTATTTTTTCACTGTTGAAGAATTACCAGTAAAAATGAGGAGTCTAAGAAGCTGGAACATCTAGAAATATGCTCATTTGTAGATGTTCTACCTTCTTTCTTTTTGTTCGGTGATTTGTACGCAGAAACGCATGTTTTCACTCTTACACAGGTTTCATCGTTTCTGCGATTGGGAACCTTCAGTTATGTAATCGATGCTATTCAGCGAAGTAAAACACAGACTGAGGTTCCAAACCCTTCGCGAAGACTAACAGCTAGATCTCTGTGCAAGAACGCACGGACCTGGCAGGCGAACCTCCACCATGCCCGCGAAGCCATCGTAATGATGGTCGGGCGGCGGAATACCCTGCTCTATAGTTGTACAATTTCGAAAAAAATGTCGAACGAACGAAAATCGAAATTTTTTCGTTCGAAAACTTTTCGAACGAACGAAAAATGAAAAAAATTTCGTTCGACGAACTTTCTAACGAACGAAATTTGAAAAAATTTCGTTCGACGAAATTTCGAACGAACGAAAACGAACGAAAAAAATTTCGAAAAATCTTTCGAAATTTTTTCGAAAATTTCGTTCGTGTACAACTATACCCTGCTCGTCTTGCTGCGGGCAGAGACTGAGTGGACAGCCGTGTTCACTTGTGAGTTGCCCCGTAACCCATAGAAACTTCGACAGGGTTCACCATCGAGAACGCTGCCTTTAAAGGCAGTGTCCATGTTAAAAGAGATCGTCTTATAGTTTTCGATATTTTTGGGTAAGTAAATATCCTAAGAAGAGGAGAGAAAGGCAAAGCCCCACAGATCACTCAAATACCGGAGAAAATTGTTTAAAAACATCTCTAAAAATTAACCATGTCTGTTAGTGTATTTCCCCGACATCAGGGAGACTACGTACAACGTATCGAACCTGACGTTGGGGGAATGGTTTCGCGCTTCAAAATTCTCAGGTAAAAGGCATTGCTTTGTACCAAAAATTCTATAAAAAAAAGAGGGGCCCATGTACATGCTGGGATGTTAGAACCTTCCGCGATAAGGAATATTCGAGAATTCGGTGCCTGTTCCTACGGTAAAACGAACGCAGAATAACTGTTATAGGACGTGGGCGGGGTGGCCCAATGGGACGGCTGGCCCACAAGATTTTCACCCACTTCCCGACCGCTTTTCGACACCTTTCCGTTCTTATCCATCTTAGAAGGATCCAAAGCTTGCGTTTATTTAGAACACGAGCAACATTCTCATCGTGAACATTGCCTTTGACTCAACTTTGGCAGCTTCGTTGTATTACATTGTTATATGTAAGGATCAAGGTAAGCAGAAACACATGTGCTCAGTGCTGAAGACTACCTTCAGCATATATTTCGAAGACTTCCGGGGGGAAACGGGGGGGGGGGTCTGGCTTAAGTGGAGAGTAGAGTTAGATAGAAAATAACTTGCGCTTTCGAGCAGTACATCGCACATGGCCAAAATACCAGCGCTGAAAGTTTTGGTGGCGTGCCATTCGAGCCGGCGTGTCCTAAACACGATGTCGAGAGACGCAACATTGCACGTGGTCCAAGCGAGCAGTCGCCCCAAATTAGGTGTGGACGTGAATAATGAGTTAAATTACATATTCTGACGAATGAAAAAGATGTTGAGATTTATTTAAAAAATCTTCGAGAAAACTTCTTGGTTGAAACAATGCCCTAAGACAACGAGATCATATTCGGAGTGATTTCTCCGCTTCGAGAAGAGAAAAGAAAATTTTCAGAGCCAATTCGATTTTGACATTAGACATGGACTTTCTGTTAATATTGAAAATGACTTGTCAGAAATTTCCAAATTTTACAAACCTTTCCAAAAAGCCCAAAACTTCTATTGGTCTAGAACAGCTAAAAAACAAAAACGATGGTGTAATATCCAAAGAAAAGAGCAGATGTCCTCCATGTTGAGGTTGATATTTCATCCCAACTATCAAAAACCTCGCGCGAAAGAATGGAGAACTGGAGATATTTTTGGAGGACGGGAGAAATGACTGTGTAATCGAATAGCCGTCCAATTTCTTCTTGAGATTGAACCAATATCACGTTCAGCAGGAGTGGACTGTTTACTCAAAATGCCTTCGGACCAGGGGCATTCCAAAAAGGCTGAAAAGTAGAATAGAAAATTCAGCACAGAAAAATTGGAACAAAGGCTATTTTAGTGATTTCTATGGTTGCCAGCAGGATGGAGCCACAGATTTCTCTCTCAAACAAAGCTAAAAATCGTATTTCGTGAAATTTCCAGACAAATGAAGTCAAGAAGAGTCGAAGATTTCATAAGAGAAAGATAAGAAGATAAAATGGGACAGAGGACAGCTGCCCTGTCGCCCAATCGAAGTCAGCTGTGCTGGAAGCAATAAAGTCAAGTCACCTGGGGTCTCTCGAAGAGACACTCATTCGGACCACATTTCATGTGAACCGCGGACAACTGAAAAGATATGCCCAAGACCGTCCACGTAGACCAACTTTTTACACACGACAAAAAAAATTTCAAGTAGTCCTCAAAATTCTTACGAATCATAGGTTCTGTCTTTTTCACAATTTCCCACTGGTTGCGCAAAATAGACTGGAAGGGTTAATACGCATTGTTATAACAATTTGTTGCAAAATCTTCAGTGTCGTGCGTTTGCCACCACATTATTAAAAACCATTTTAGTGGGGATAGAAAAATGCTACCAGGAACATTGGTAAATCGTGAGAAGGCATGACACTCACAATTAGCACCTATCCACACCAACACAGCCCATAGTCTCTTGAATGGACCAGTCAGTCGGTCCCTCACAAAAGTCTTTCGTGAAGGAAGAAATCGCTTGTGTGAGGCAATGGAGGGGTCAATCGACTCGGATTCAATATCGAGCTACTCTCACCTTCACAACATACCCACTTTTCCTTTACAGTTAGATCTTAAAGGAAGGGTTCGCCACAAAAAAGGATTTTGTGTCACCCTCCTCAGAAGGTAGATCTGGCTATCACAAAAGCGAATATAAGTGAAAAGTCGAAGTAGAACCTGCAGAAAACAATTAGAAGGGCCAATTTCCGGGTGTCCTTCGACCCCAATTGACGAAATTTCCCTAAATGCTTGAGTTGCCGTCTTTAATCTTGCTCTTAAACTAGTTGCTGCCTATTTTAGGAGACTAGTAACTACTCTGAAAGCAAAATAAAAGAAGACAAAACAAGCATTTATAGCCAATCTCGCTGATTGGGGGCGGGCGGACACACAATAATTAGCCATTCCAACTTGTTCTTGCGCGTTTCTTCTCCAAATTTTGACTTATTTTCACTTCTGTGATGGCCAAATCTACCTTTTCGAGAGAATGACACAACAACCGGTTTTATCGCGAACCCTGCCTTTAGGCTCCGTCCATAGCACACTACTAGCGGCAAAGCGCTGAAACGCTGGCGCATGACGCTCGAAGGCTGGCGCATGCAACGTGTCCGAGGACGGCACGTGGTTAACGATGGTATTGCTAATATTAGTGACAGCAGCTACCGCCGCTATGCCTCTACTGTCAGCAACTGGCCGGCCGCGGTGGTCGCCGGGGAGTCGCTGGAGAGTGAGATCAATAACAAACGTTAAAGATGCAAACCCCCAGCGCCACTTGGCGCTAGGACGTTTGCTATGGACAGAACCTTACCTCCACTCCTTCGGGCACTCCGTAGTTACGGTCCAATCACGGTCCATACCGAGGTAATTTCCAAGTGTAAAGCCGTGAAGGAGATCATCGGCCGAGTCATGTAGCGGCCAGTCCTTGTGTTGGCCATTACTTTGAAAGTCTTCCCTTCAAAAACAGCAATGCGATATCTTCCTTGGCATGTTCCCGTCGATTCATTAGAGAGTGAACCTCCCCAATCGTACTTTATTTTTCAATTTTCGCCGCAGGTAAATGAACCGTCTGCGGCGCTGCGAAAAGTGTCTGCAGCACTTTTAAAGAGTCTTCAGTTTTGACCGACAACCAATTGCAGGAATCGATCACTGCGAAATATAACTGCTAATAACGATGTTCAGATGAAAAAGACGCCTGGCAAGATGTTGAATGCAGAGGTCTGCTAGAATGCCCCACACCTTGCACGACGTAGAGAATAGTAGCGAAAAGGCCCCTCATAATCCGGAGCGAAACCTGATCAGAGAAACCCTGAGATATTTGATTTTTTAAAATTTTTCGGCAGGTTCGGTGCAAACGACTTTCGAGAGTCGCAAACGATTCTGCGCTCTGAACGTCTTGGGTAATAAACTTCCTTTTGTTTCTTCTATCGAGAATTCTTTTGAAATAGGATTCTAATGTGCACGTTGGATGCTAGAACCCCTTGAGATAGAGAATACCCATTGATTCTGCTTGTGTTCCTTGCATGGACAACTCGAGCGGGCTGACCAAATGGATCGGCCGATCCAAACGATTTCAGCCTACTATCTGACCGTTTTTTGTCCGTTCTTTCTTCCTCACCTTCCTGATAGGAACTCAAAGCTGTCATTTCCGCGAGAAAGTAAAACAAGAAACACTTTTTTTCATCGCAAACAATGCCTTCAATCTTTGGTCATAAAGTCTGAAAACCTTCGCATAAACTCCCCACAACATCAAAGGCTTCGTAGAACCTTCCACCCGAGCAGATTTTCAGAATTCATTGAGAGAATACTAGAAAAGGCCAATAATTTCGACTTCTGTTGATTCATCTCAACTGACTAGCATAGTAGAGGTGTTGTTCAGAAACCATTCCTAATATCCCAGCATAATCTCGCCTAAAAAAGTTTTCTCTTCAATGCACGGCCCGACCAAGATTTCGAGTTCAAACCCTTCCTCCTAACCCGAACTTGGCCGTACCTTGCCTTCAAGAGCTTCAATCTTCAGAAGTGCTGGATTCAGTGGTAACGACTGAAAGGTAGCTTGCTTCAAAACATGTCTGAATTTCCAAATTTCTAGCCTTATGTTTTACAATGCCAAATCCGAATGACATTTTATTCAGAAATATGCATATCAACATAAATATTTTGCAGGTCGTAGCATAAACGAATTCTAGTATAATTTAGCAAAAAGGAAATTGGAAAATTCACAAGAGAATTCATAACTCGGAAGCAGTCTGCTTACGAGCTTACTTTTTTATGCACAGCCGTTCTACGGAAATTCAAGACGAACGCGGAGCGAACGGCGGAGCAGTAGATCATGTAGATACACACCTGCCGACAGTTACATTTATCCATGACCTATGACTTAGCTTTATATATTGTACTTGCCTAGGCCTTCAAAGAATGCTGCGTATCCAATGAGCGGGATCAGAACTAATCGAGTAGACTGTGCAACTCAAAAACGAATGAAATTGATTGATTAATCCGCTATCGAACATTTGCACGAATCGAGTATTAAAACAAAGCTGGAACTCTTTCATGACTCCTCACCGCTGTCAAGCGATTTGCTCTCCCCCCTGGGAAAAACGATGGCGACGACCGGGGGGGGGAGGTCCTCATTTCGTATTTTTTTTTCATTTTATAGTGAACGAATTTTTGATTCAAGACTACATCAAGACCTAATAATGCAATAAATAAATGTTTTCCATGAAAGCAGACAAGAAATACTCTCCTACGACAATGGCACCAAATGTTTGTTCAATGGCTGAACGCTCATTAGTGCCCTGAGGACATATAGGTGCGGTTTCGGGAATGAAACCTGTTGTATTACCTATACCTATTACCTATTACCTATTCATCTATTTTTTGTATTACCTATTTTACCTCTTGTCCAATATTGTAGCCCTGTTTGGAATCCTTTTCTGATGAAAGATATTCGGAGAATCGAGAACATTCAAAAAACATTCACTAGAATCTTATTCTATCGTGCCATTCCCAACAGAGTACCTCAGAGCCTACCACCCTACAAAGATCGACTGCAGGAATTGCACTTGAAGAGCCTTTATTACCGACGAATAGTCGCTGATCTAGTTCTAGCATTCAAACTTTACAGAGGAGAATTGCGTCTTCACCCTTCGAGATATTGGACGCTCCGACCGACGCATGGCAGAAGAGGAGGCTTTCATACTTACAACCATCAAATGGGCAGAAACAGAAAGAATCTACGATCGAATTCTTTTATAGTTCGTGCTACTAGATTTTTAGAACGACTTCCCGCTGAACTACTTTCTTTTGAGAAATCCTGCCAGTTCAAAAATGCTCTGAAAAGGGTGGACGTCCTAGAAATTCTAGGTCTGCGAGACGTCTCATAATCTTACCCATTTGGGCTCTCTTCGTCGTGCTCTAGATAAAAAACTTTTCTTAATTCCCCTATTTTCCTATTAGGAGGTATCAGCCTTCGAATCAGGTTATTTTCCAATCTACATGTACGATCTACATACTGCGGTTAAGCACCATAAAAAGGCTCTTCAAATACAATAAATAGTTGGTTTCGGAATATCATTAAGAGTCTTTACAACTAGAGAAATCAGCCCAGATACCTATCAGTGGTAGGAGGACAATGTCCGAGGAACACACGTTGGTAGGGCAAACTCCCACAGCTCCATATTATCATATTATTACTATTCCCTACACCACTTCCTTTACTGAACTGACATATCTCTTAGAAAAATGCCTGTTGTGCGTCAAACGAGATGGTAGCATCCGCCAAAACAGTTTTTTTCTAATCAAAACTCTTACACCTTGATTTGATATGATACCTGTTCATAGAACAAGTTGAAATCTCAATCCCCGAGTAAAACTCAGAGCATATGGCGGTACGAGAATCAAATGAGGTAATGTAACATTCGGAAACAACATTCGATACTGTTTAGGTTCATCCATGTTTTCTCTTTGTTTGTGTCAATGTCATTATTCGTCCGGTAGGATGATGCATCGTGCATTTATGTGTTGTAAAGCGCGTCGCTCGCGACGTAAATATAAATAAATGAATAAATAAATAAATAAATGAAAACCGCATTAAGTAATTGGCGGTTCAGATGTAAAAACGCACCCTAAATTTCATGGATACAGCTTCAATCCGAACAGCGCTACATAGGGTGGGCGGAGCCTGTTTTCATGCCCTGAGGGTACATAGGTGCGGTTTCAGGCATGAAAACCACATCTAGTAATTGACTATCCGGATGTGAAAACGCACCCAAAGTTTCATGGACGCAGCTTTAAGCCGAACAGCGCTACATAGGTTGGGGTCCATGAAAAAATCGATAGCTGTGAAATATTTATTAAAGAATTTGAATTAGGGAGTTTCGCGTTGCTACAACGTGCGGAAAACCTAGTCACGGACCAAAGTAATCAATTTCATTCTTTTAACCGGTTGAAAACGGTCTTTGAAGACCCATTTTTAGGTGTGATACAATCGATTGTATCACACACAAAAAAGTGGGTCTTCAAAGACCGTTTTTAACCGGGTAAAAGAATGAAATTGATTAGTTGGGTCCGTGACTGGGTTTTCCGCACGTTGTAGCAACGCGAAACTCCCTAATGAAAAATCCGATAAATACTTGTAAATATTTCACACCAATTCCGGACTTGAACATTTTTTCATGGACCCCACCCGACTCGGACAAAGTCAAAACCTGACCGCGCGCAAACAGCGGACCGCCACCGGGATGGGCGTTGGTCGAACCGGTTTCCGCTCGCGGTCAGTCCGCAAGCTCCCGCGGTCAGTCCGCGAGCTCCCGCGGTCAGCCCGCGAGCTCCCGCGGTCAGTCCGCGAGCTCTCGCGGTCAGTACGCGAGCTCCCGCCGTTAGTCCGCAAGCTCCCGCGATCAGTACGCAATCTACCGCCGTGAGTCCGCAAGCTCCCGCGGTCTTTACGCAATCTACCGCGGTCAGTACGCAAACTCCCGCGGTCAGTCTAGAAAGCACCACTGTCAGTCCGGAATGTCATGCGGTTGGTCCAAATTTAACCACGGTCAGCCCGCGAGCTCCCGCGATCGCTCCAGAAAGCACCGCTGTGAGTTCGGATTGCCTCTGCGTCCATGAAATTTCGGGTGCGTTTTCACATGCGGACATTCGTATTCAAAATGTGGGTTCCACGCCCGCAACCGCTCCTATGTGCCCTGAGTGCGTAAAATTCAAAAGGCGATTTCATTAAGGAAATTGTAAGAGATATTACAGTGAACAACGCTCTTTTGTAACAGGCAGCTATTCATCGTTTTACAGCTTTGCGAACTTTTTATATTTAGCGGGATCGAACCTGTGAACTCTAAATCGCCTAGGAATGCATCTTAGATTACGAAATTCCAGAACATCTGTGTCATTTCGTTGACAGGATAGTCCGCTTTTAATGACCTCGATGACAGCGAATACTCAACACCACTGCTGCTCATATATCCAGTAGCGCTTTGGCGACACATTTTACGTTTCCCAGACTCCTCCTTCATGTCAGAGTCATTAACGATGGCCGTGCTACCGTTGTCTATTGTCTTGCATGCTTTATCACCAGTGAATTGTAAGCTCTTCTTGTGTGTTCCTGCCTCATTTTTACATCCCCATTTCATATCTTGCCTCATTTGTTTTTTCGCAAATGCTTCTCACCAGGGGTGTGCGTTAATGAAATTTATTTTTTTCGTTACCCGTTAATCGTTAATTTTTGAAAAGAAAACCGCGTTAATCCGTTAATGCGTTAACACGTTAAATTTGCATTTCGTTAACAATTTTGAAAACATTACCTGACCACCACGAAAATCGATAAATAACCAGACGTCCCAAAAAAAAAACATGAAACACGTTCCATACCAAACACCGCAGTCCGTACACTCCAAACTTGGAAATCATCTTCATGGATTATTAATACTATCAGCCAGAACAATAAACGAATACTCTTTAAGAATAGGAATCCTGACATACAAAAAAACATAGATGATGGATGGAACATTAACGAAATAAAAACTAACGTGATTTCGGGACTTTTTTCGTTAACCGTTAATCGTTAATTTTTGAAAAAAACCGCGTTAACCCGTTAATGCGTTAACACGTTAACGTTATTAACGCACAGCCCTGTTTCTCACTATTCAGTTTCTTCTTTGATCTCCTGTCTCATTTTGCTCTCTCAGTATAATCTCCAGATTTAATTTGACCTCTTATTGTGATTTCATTTTGCCGTCATTTTTTATACTAACGCGGTATGGTTCTTAACCCCCTCCGGCCTGATAGAAGTCCATCTTGTTTCTTGGTTGACCGAAGGTCCGACCCCCCATCCCACCGAATGTCGATGGGTCCTATCCCCCCCCCCCCCTCTGTGATACATCACAACTCACGCCGAACCCTGGTCTCACAGGAACTGTTTGTTGTGACAAGGAAATCTTTTAAGGACCCGTCCTTTGCAATTCTCTACTCTCTATTGCTCCGTTCAATCCTTGGGGCCCTAATTAGTCCTGCTTTGCATAAAATATCCTTCTATTTCCGAATGACCCAATTTTCCAGCGGTGACAACCACCATGAGCATGTTCATCCAACCGGACTAGTTCATGCTGTAGAATAATGTCACCGAAATACGACGTTTCAATGCGTTTCTCGCAGTTTCTTTGTAATATCGGTAACACGTGGAGGCCGACGCATCGTTTTATGTGAAAAAGTCGTCGACGAAAATCATCGTAAACACTGCCTTCAAGTCGAACCAAAAAAGTAGTCGAGAAGATTCATCTCAAATTACTAAAACAGATATTCACCACACCGTATTGTTCTCGCTCGCTACGAAGAACCCGGTAAATATAACTACACTTATTATAACATTGGTAATAGGTAGTAGCTGATTGATATGAATCGTAACTGCCAGATGTGGAATCTCAGCACACCGACGCCCTATACAGGAGTCCACCGAGACTTCAAAATAGACAGAAGAGTTGTTAATTTAGACAATTAAAGAGGCGGCCTAAGTAAAAACCCGCCCGGGAAATGAAGGAATTTTCGGAAAGGTAGTATTCGTGAAAGTCCTTCCTGGAACCCAGGCGTCGATAATCTGGATGATTTGCATCTTTGCCACCGAAGAATTTATCGATAGCAAAACTAATTGGGGGGGCGATGTTTCGACCAACTCCTTGCTCAGGCCGGGGTAGTACCAGAAATTTACCAGAGTTTTCCGATCAATCACTGGTAATTCGCCAATTACTGCCCGATTACGGAAACTTTGCTAGAAAATTCACCTTGATCTCTGATGTTGACAAATTCTGCCAGATTACCAGAGAGTTACCACAATATTCTTCTGTAATTTGTCGTACTCCTCCCGTAATCTGTCAGAAAAATGGCGAATTCTGACAAACCAGAAAATTCAGCCTTAACATTCGAATTGAAGGCTTCGGGGTCCGTAAGAATGGCAGTCCAAGAGCGAGACTATTTCGGGATTCAGAAAAAAGAGCAAGGCGCAAATTTAACCATAGGAAATTCCGAAGCAAGGGGGTTGAGAATTCTTCTGTGATTAATGCACCTCGTGGTGAGACAGACTCACGCACACGCAAATACGCTTCCTCCTCTTCCACAATTAAGCGCTATTAATACTTCTCAACAGCAGCTCGTGATGCGCGGGCGTGGCGTTGGAGTATGAATGACCAGACGCCACGCCCGCGCGGCACGCTCTTGACGTCTGCTCAGCCATGGCGGCGACGACCGCAACGAATTTTCCATTATTTTGATTATTAATCCATCGTCAATTTTATTCTTTTTCTTAACAATTAATTCCAATACTATCCTCTGCTGTCATGATGGTGAACGCGTGTACAGATTTTGCTTGTTCGGCAAAGCTAAGACCCACTTCAAACCGCTCCGCAAAACTTCCGACGAAAACTGCCTTTGGAGCGCGCCCCAAGAGGCGATGAGCATGCTCTCTCTTTGTGCTGCTCTGGTAAAGTTGGAATTTTTCCAGTGCTCACTTCAGACCTCAAGGGTTTGTGAAGTGTGGTAGAATTCAATCCAGGTCGAAATTCCATCCATTTTTTCTATTTTGAGTCCTGTAGCGTTTCTCACGCAGAATACGAATGGTAGTGCCAAGAAATTTCAATTACATGAAAAAATCGTCTAATGCTGTGCATCAGTACGGAGAGTCGTGAACTGCACACATATTTCGCAACTCATCTCGATCACAGCCCAAGAATGCCAAAAATATCATATTCAAGATGATTTTCCATTGCACCATCAGGCTGTGATCTGTTAGGCATGACCACCAAAATCATTCTTGGTCGAAGCGAAATCAATACTTCCACCCAGCTGACCAAGTGACAGCGATTTCCCCATGAAACTAACGTCTGCATGGATCGTGAAGAGACTTAGCGCTCACTGTTGAATGTTGGCTCAAACTCGGTGCCATATGCTATAACATAGGTGCACCGGGTTTGCGCCAACTTCCAATGAGGCACGCAAAGTCTCTTCAGGATCCATGCCGATTTTATCTATTCCCGACAAAAAATGCTATTCTCATTGTAATCCTCAATTTCTCATGCGATTGGGCTTTTTAAGTTTTGATGTTTTCTTTGTTTAGTTTAAAGAATGATTTTTTTCATGATTTTTTCAATTAAGATCACAACAAAGTATCCGAAGGGTTGAGTGCATGCAGAACCTTGCCTGATTTAGGATTTGAAGTAGATTTTAATTGCTTTCAACAAGTCCTATACATCAGTGTTGCGAAATAATAAGTTCAATTCCACAAAGTTATCGCGATTACTTCTTACGTTTCTATGACTCCTCTCCAAAAATCCCTCATTAAAAACTGATTAGACGATCATTATAGCAGAAACTGGGCATTTTCGAGTTGTGGTCGATGAGATTTCCAAAAGGAAATACACGTTTTTTGACGAAAGTCGAAAAGACTTATCAAGCATGAATTGCACTCGACTCACTGACAAGGAAGCTACTATTAGCCAAACTGGCCATTCCGATCGAAATGTACTTCTCTAGAATCATTTTTCGGCTTAGAGTTCGAATATGACCTTCGCAGCTGCCTAGAGTCGCACTGAAAAAAGTTATACACGTTTTTTCTCTGATACATATTGTCCCTCCAAAAAGCGCACTAATTCTACGAAAATCCTGAAACGGGCCCTATAATCGTGTTCAGCACCCGAAACAACCCCCTTAGACAAAGGGCTGTAGTAAACCCCCTCAAAATGAAGTTAAGATGATCTTAAACGATCGTATGAAGAAATGTTGGAATGATCTGTAAGATTATCTTGATGATATGGTGAAAGATATGAATCTCATCTGTAAGCGCATCATTCAGATGATGAACATTTTTAAGATGATGCTAATTTCATCAGATTAGCTGAACTTCTACAGATCATCTGAACAGAGAAAAGCGAGAGAGCACGCACTCCCGCAGAAGCTCGTCTTATCTTTAAGAGTAACCCCGGAGCGCCTCTTATTCTTCAGATGAAATACCAGTTATCATTATCAGCTATCACAAAACAACAAACATCTCATTTCATTCATTGAGAAAGAAAGCATGGATTTGGTCGATTGGAGAATGACCACCTGCAGAATGAGGTCCGGCTTTTCTTATTCTCACACGTATAATCATGTGTTATCATATCATGAATATGCGAGGACGACCGCTTTAGGGCGAATCACCGCTAATGAAATGAATACGGGCCTAAGATCAGCGACCAGTTGTGACTGATAGCGATAATTATGAATCAATACGGAATTAAGATAATCTGAAACTTGTCTGGAAGAATATCGGACCATCTTATCGAAATAATATCAGATCATCTGATAGGGGTGGTTTACTACAGCCCAAAGTTTAGGTGAAAGCACATTTTCCTAGCCTTCTGTAGACTTACAGCGTTTTGGACTTACACGGATTTTCGATTAAGCGTTCAATTATATCAATTACGGGGTACAGGAAGCGTTGAAGAATAATATTCCAGATTTAACTTAAAATTTGCCCTGGGGGTTATTTGGGGTACCGATCACAAATCTGAGGTCTATTTATCGTTTCTCCAAAGTTTTCGATCCAATTTGTTCAAAGCTTCCCACCGGCAGAAAAATTTGACGGCGAAATTCAGACTTTTGACGATTTCCGAAATTTGACACACAGATGTGGCTCGAATCGTTTTTCTTGGGGTTATTTGGAGTTCTCAACACGAATCTGATGTCAGTTTATCATCTGCATCTGCGGAAACGAGTTCTATTGTCGCTGGTATCGCTATGGCATCTGTGCGAAACTGTGCAGTATTCCGCCCCAATCTACATAGTTGTTTCAAGAGGATAAGAAGTTGAAGGCATCGTACGCGCAGAAAACTAGTATTTGCACCACACAAGGTGAAGGACATTCAAGCCATCGAGAAAGTTCAAAATAACTACACACGCAAGGTTGTAACTAGATATGGGGGATTCTTACACTCTCGTCTTCCGAAGTCCAAAATAAGGAACAAATTTCTGGGAGTACACTCGTTGCAGTCCAGGAGGAAACTCAGAGATGTTTGTATGGTCTTCAAGATAATTTCTGGGATAACAGTGTTGAACGGTCCTCGTTTTACCGACTCACTGCATCGAGAGCGCGTGGAGGAAGCATCAAAATCACATATCCCATACCTAGGAGCGGAATTAGATTGCATTCCTTTACTGCGCGTGCTGGCTCTGCTTATATTAAATTGAGGAGCACCATTGATCCTGTACCTACAAACTTTAGGGCTTTCAAATGGATGGCTTCTAACACAATACTTTCATACTAAGGCATTTTGCTATCTATTCTGTTAGCAATAAGCATCGGTGTGAAATTTTTATGTTTCTTGTGTATTATATCACGACTGTCTCAAACGGCGTAATGAATTATTATTATTATTATTAATTATTTTTCTACGTTTTTGTATAGTTTGGCTACTCTAGTGAATGGAAATGCCCGAAGGACCCTTGAAAACCCTTCATTTCTAAGGGAAAATCACCCTGAACAAAACGTAGAAGTGAATTTGAATTCTGCGCCAAAATCCTTTTTGAAGTTTTTCGGCTTTCAGAGCTGGTCACCGTCATTTTTGAAGTTTTCGTGCTTTTGAAGTTTGTGCTACAGTTTTTTTTTGTTTGACGGTGGCATCAACATTCTGTGAAAATGGCTAGATGATCGATCTAGAAGTGCTGGACGATCGACCTCGTAGCTGTTTTCAGGTGGCCTTAGCTTTTATAGGGCGCATTTTCAGAGCTTCTGGTTTCGTGGGTGCTGCCAGCTAGCGCAAACTGTTTAGCTGTACACAAAAATTTGAAAGTGATTTCCTGCGCACACGATGCCTTTGGTACGGTCGTTTTTGTGCTTTTCGTACCTTCCAAAAGCGCAGTGATCTTTTAAAAATTTTTTAACGGACCTCATAGTCGTGTCCAGCGCCCAGATTAAACCCCATGAACAAAACTCCCTCACCGTCTTTCGTCGCACCTCCGTTCTTACTCTTCTTAGAGGGATCTAAAGCTTCCGATTTAGCCAGAAAATGGGCAATTTTCACATCGTGAACACTGACATTTCATTTCATTTAGCCTTCCATTTAGAATACATCTTTTTCATTCTTCTACTCAACGAATTTCATAATGACGTGCAGTATCCGAAGAAACCTGTGGGGTGTGCGGCCTTCTTTGTCTTTGCATTCTTAAAAATTGCTTCTATTCTGCAATCCGAGACGGCGCCTTTGATGTATACAATATACAGAAAAAAATGCCAAGAAAGTTGGTAGTGCGGCGAGATATTCGAATTATTTGTATTTGGATGATTGGAATGATTCGAATAATTCGATTGTTCGGAAGTCCATTTTTCCAATAATTCGTTCATTCGAGTATTCAGAGAAGTCAATTTTCTGGATGATTATTTTTGAATTTTCTGGATATACGTTTACTGGAATATTTGAAAATTTTTATTCCTTAGATACACTCTACTTTCCATCAGGGGGCAATTTTGAGCTGAAAACAAAACCTTTGTCAAGTTCGTTTTGGCGAGGCCTACCTTGCCGCGAAGCGTAGGAAAATAACTATACCATGCTTCTGGGTGATACTAGGCAGCCAAGGAGGGTACATATATTCATACTCTACGTCCAAAAATGGTTACTTAAAAGCACATTTCATCCAAAATGGCAACTCCAACCCGAGATAGTTTTTTTGTAAAGGAGGAAAAGAAGTATGTGCAAGCTGATAATTATATGAACAGAAACAGCTTGCTTCAATGGCATTACTCGAATTGAGAATAAGGCAGCTACTGAATGGAGCGTGTGTGTTCTGCTCTCGCGATGAAATAGTCTGATGCGAATAGTACTGATCGAAAAAAGGACGTTATACCATATTACCAAAGAATTTCGGGAGGAAAAAATGGCGGAAATTCTCAGGCAGAAAAACTGCGAATATCCAATGGAGAATTCTGACAGATGACTGAAAAAAATCTGCCAGATCACGACAGAAATCTGCCAGAATACGGGAAAATTCTGTCAGAGGAGGGCGACATCGTCTCGTAATCTGGCAGACTCTCTTCGTAATCTGACAGAAGTTCTGGGAATCTGGCAGAATTTTCTCGTTTTTCGAGTCCGTATACGGGAGTATTCTGCCAGATTACTAGAAAATTCTGTCAGATCACCAAAGAATTCTGCCAGAATACGGGAGAAATCTGTCAGGGGAGGGCAACATCGTCTCGTAATCTGACAGATTTTTTTCGTATTCTTTCAGAATTTTCCCGTATTAGTCTGGCCTGAGTGTTCTCTGAGCCTGCTACAGTTCCACCAACGCCGAGCTCCACTCAGTAGCAAGAACGGCAATGAGCAGTACCTGCAACACTTGCTCCTCGCCATTCTTGACACCGAGTGGAGCATGGCGTTGATGGAACTGTAGCGGGCCCAGACGACGAAGTGGTTGAAACGCCGCACAAGTCATGTTTCACCATCCGCAAAACGTTGAACGGCACAGAAGAAAATCAGCTCGATAAGGTGACCTCAGAAGTCGATGAAAAGGGAAATACACAGGAAAGGATGTCAGCGCAACGTACCTTTCCTTCTCTTTGCGTATGTTCTCTCGAATTTGCTTTCGTCGAATTTCAAGTGGGTCCTCGGTCTCTACGGTTTCTGCTGAGGGCTCCTCCACCACCGGAATTGGGGGAATTCGTTCAACCTCGCTAACCACGGCGGCGAGAGCTGCAGTCACCTCCTTTTTCTGAAATCATTTTCCAACTCCTAGCTAGCTTCATACTTCACCGCGGTGACAAACGCAGCGAACAAGAACGTGATTTTTGCTGGGGCCGGATTCATCATTGAATTTTATCACCGGCAAGCTGAGTAAGGGTATCTCTCTAGCGTGCGCTCTTAACGGCGATAAGCATGCAGGGTCAAGCAGACCGTTGTCCTGGACCTCGACTAAGCTATGCCCCCCCCCCGCCCTTGAAGATCGAAATTTTGGAGAAATGTTCAAAACTTTTACGTCCCCCTCAGGTTCTGAAAAAATGTTAACAGTTTTTGTTGTCCAAAATTTCAAAAAAGGATATTTCAACCTGATTTTCTAAAGAATGATTACTGCACTTCCTGCCCGACTGATTAGCCTCGGGGAGTGTAGTTTTGACTTGCCCTTGAGGAACAACATCTGTATTGAGAAACAAGTAATTAAAATTGTAACACATATCGCCTCACAATCTCATGATGGCATAACGATGGAAAAAAATGTGGGCAAATTAAAGCAGAAATCAAAAACGCTGGATGCTTGTTCATTGCTTGCATTAAGTTTTGTCTGGAATGATTTAGGAATGACGCAATGGGCGGGATTGAACTGATAGGAATTTTTTGTAGTGGAGGAAATTACGGTGAGGATGTAGAACGTTCCCTAACTTTTCATGAATTCCAACCTCGGAATGCGCAAAACTCTGGCATATGCCGAGCATTATTCGGGGACGTTTTGAACTCCCGATAACAGCTCACTAAGCATAAGGCTTCACGACACCTGGGTGCAAACCAGAGGTGTGCGAAACTTTTTACCGAAACTTTTTACCGAAATTTTCTTTGGGTGAATACGGTAAAAGCAGAAAATTCGGTAAAAATACTGACTTCGGCTTTTTGGTGCCCATCCCATACAATAGCACAAATGACCCATAATATTTATGTATCATTTTCAATAGTGCATGAGGATAATGCAAACAATGAGTGAGTTTTACATATTAAACTGAGCTCAACGGCTGAACCTGATCAGCGGGACGTTGATTTTGAGAAATAGTAACACAACACCAAAATTTTCTGTCGTCAAGGCCTTCCTGTAGTCACTCAAAATCGGGCCAGCTTAGGAAAACATCCTTCCCGCCTCAATTGTACCAGGAGGCGCGCAAAAGTACTTATTAGTCAGTGAGGAAGGGTGCGGGTACGATGATTTCACAATGGAGTCTTTCCAGAACCGCAGTGATTCAGTGTTGTGTCCGGGGGCTCCCAAAAGAATTTATCTAGTTCCTGAAATATCTGCTTCAGGACTCTGTTGCGTTGCAAACCTGTTGACATTTTTGAATAAAATATGTATTTCTCGGAGTAGTATCTCGATAAGAAGAAGCACGTGACACAAAGGGTGAAGAGATCGTTTAAACATTCAAAAAGTAAGCCAAGGGGCTAAAAAACAGTAACAAAAAGAAGAGCGAAGAAGGATATGGCGCCTTAACAGTAGCAAACCCGTGAAATACGAGTAAGAAGTTGGTCCGCTATGCAAAAAACACCCAATTTTTTCGGTACGAATTTCGGTAAATTTCGAGAAAAACTCAATAAATAGGTAAATAAAACTTTACCGAAAAACCACCGGTAAATCCGGAAAATCGGTAAATCGGTAAACGGAAAATGCACACCCCTTGTGCAAAGCTAGTTGGAGGAGGTGACTCAGGATATGAGGGAAGAATGAATGATACAATATCAAAACTCTAAGCACCTTGATGGAGTTTCTGTAAGAATAATGACTGATAGCACTATCAAATAGCAGATACCGGAAGAAGTCTACATTTTGACGAATAAGAAACCTCCGACTAAGTTTGCATCGAGACCTCCGTGCGGGTGGAACCCTTATGTGGAGGCGTGAACCTTCACAGATCAAAAAAGAGCGATTCCCAACTAGTACTGTTCAAACAGAAGAGGTGCGATTGTGGGAAGGAGAGGGGGTGTCACCGGCGGAGGTTTTGCGGGCACTGTTGCGTAGTACAGTGCCCGCAAAACCACCGCCGGTGGCAGACGCGGTTTGGCATTGGAGCGCGATATTTTTTTTTGACGGCTCGCCGCAGTGATAAATTAAACCCCTTGCTCCGGAATGCTCTAAACTGAGGAGTTTCCGAGCGAAATCGTGGTAGTGAGTAGAACGTAGTCCAAAGATGGGTATTTCACCTTTAGTATCTTGAAATTGCTTTTTTGAAAAAAAATTACCGTTGTCCAATTTCGGCCGAAGGCGCGATTTTGGACAACGGTTTTGGACAACGGCAAAACGTGTTTTAGGCGATTTTCTTTGTAATTTTAAGGTCGTGGGAGGGGTGCTATGTATCAGTTTGTGGGGAACTTCAAGGAGAATCTGAATTTTTTTTCGGAATTCTGAAAATCTGAAATTTTATAGGGGGACGTACGTGGTCCAATTTTCGAAGTGAAGAAGTTAAGCGGTAATAGGCCCGATTAATGAATGTAACTCGTCTATAAAGTTGTTTTGTGTGCTGAAAATTTGTATACTGCCTAAAATATGTCTAATACATCGTTATGTAAAGATACTTTCCCCACATGTAGCCTTCATTTCCCCGCACAATCATTATTGTTCTCTTCGATCTTTTTGTGCTATCATACATAATAATAAAAATAATAAACGGCTAAGAGTTAACCGGTGATCGGTGACCGTTGACCAGAGAATGTGCAGGACCCAGTTAGAAGTGCGCCGAGCGCCGGGAAAGGTGTGTTGGACCCGACTGGGAGTGCGCCGAGCGCCGAGAAAAGTGTGTTGGACCCAACTGGGAGTGCGCCGAGCGCCGAGAAAAGTGTATTGGACCCAACTGGGAGTGCGCCGAGCGCCGAGAAAAGTGTTGGAACCAGCGGGGTACGCCGAGCGCCGAGAAAAGTGCGCGTTGGAACCAGCTGGGGCGTGCGCCGAGCGCCGAGAAAGTGTGTTGGAACCAACTGGGAGTGCGCCGAGCGCCGAGAAAAGTGTGTTAGACCCAACTGGGAGTGCGCCGAGCGCCGAGAAAAGTGTGCTGGACTCAACTGGGGGTGCGCCGAGCGCCGAAAAAAGTGTGTTGAACCCAACTGGGAGTGCGCCGAGCGCCAAGAAAAGTGTGTTGGACCCAACTGGGAGTGCGCCGAGCGCCGAGAAAAGTGTGTTGGACCCAATTGGGAGTGCGCCGAGCGCCGAGAAAAGTGTGTTGAGCCGAACTGGGAGTGCGCCGAGCGCCGAGAAAAGTGTGTTGGACCCAACTGGGAGTGCGCCGAGCGCCGAGAAAAGTGTGTTAGACCCAACTGGGAGTGCGCCGAGCGCCGAGAAAAGTGTGGTGGACTCAACTGGGGGTGCGCCGAGCGCCGAGAAAAGTGCGTTGAACCCAACTGGGAGTGCGCCGAGCGCCGAGAAAATGTGTTGGACCCAACTGGGAGTGCGCCGAGCGCCGAGAAAAGTGTGTTGGACCCAACTGGGAGTGCGCCGAGAGCCGAGAAAAGTGTGTTGGACCCAACTGGGAGTGCGCCGAGCGCCGAGAAAAGTGTGTTAGACCCGACTGGGAGTGCGCCGAGCGCCGAGAAAAGTGTGTTGGACCCAACTGGGAGTGCGCCGAGCGCCGAGAAAAGTGTGTTGGACCCAACTGGGAGTGCGCCGAGCGCCGAGAAAAGTGTGTTGGACCCAACTGGGAGTGCGCCGAGCGCCGAGAAAAGTGTTGGACCCAACTGGGAGTGCGCCGAGCGCCGAGAAAAGTGTGTTGGACCCAACTGGGAGTGCGCCGAGAAAAGTGTGTTGGACCCGACTGGGAGTGCGCCGAGAAAAGTGTGTTGGACCCAACTGGGAGTGCGCCGAGCGCCGAAAAAAGTGTGTTGAACCCAACTGGGAGTGCGCCGAGCGCCAAGAAAAGTGTGTTGGACCCAACTGGGAGTGCGCCGAGCGCCGAGAAAAGTGTGTTGGACCCAATTGGGAGTGCGCCGAGCGCCGAGAAAAGTGTGTTGCACCCAACTGGGAGTGCGCCGAGCGCCGAGAAAAGTGTGTTAGACCCGACTGGGAGTGCGCCGAGCGCCGAGAAAAGTGTGTTGGACCCAACTGGGAGTGCGCCGAGCGCCGAGAAAAGTGTATTGGACCCAACTGGGAGTGCGCCGAGCGCCGAGAAGTGTGTTGGACCCAACTGGGAGTGCGCCGAGCGCCGAGAAAAGTGTGTTGGACCCAACTAGGAGGGCGCCGAGCGCCGAGAAAAGTGGGTAGGACCCAACTGGGAGTGCGCCGAGCGCCGAGAAAAGTGTGTTGGACCCAACTGGGAGTGCGCCGAGCGCCGAGAAAAGTGTGTTGGACCCAACTGGGAGTGCGCCGAGCGCCGAGAAAAGTGTGTTGGACCCAACTGGGAGTGCGCCGAGCGCCGAGAAAAGTGTGTTGGACCCAACTGGGAGTGCGCCGAGCGCCGAGAAAAGTGTGTTGGACCCAACTGGGAGTGCGCCGAGCGCCGATAAAAGTGTGTTGGACCCAACTGGGAGTGCGCCGAGCGCCGAGAAAAGTGTGTTGGACCCAACTGGGAGTGCGCCGAGCGCCGAGAAAAGTGTGTTAGACCCGACTGGGAGTGCGCCGAGCGCCGAGAAAAGTGTGTTGGACCTAACTGGGAGTGCGCCGATCGCCGGGGAAAGTGTGGGGGACCCAACTGGGAGTGCGCCGAGCGCCGAGAAAAGTGTTGGACCCAACTGGGAGTGCGCCGAGCGCCGAGAAAAGTGTGTTGGACCCAACTGGGAGTGCGCCGAGCGCCGAGAAAAGTGTGTTGGACCCAACTGGGAGTGCGCCGAGCGCCGAGAAAAGTGTGTTGGACCCAACTGGGAGTGCGCCGAGCGCCGAAAAAAGTGTGTTGGACCCAACTGGGAGTGCGCCGAGCGCCGAGAAAAGTGTGTTGGACCCAACTGGGAGTGCGCCGAGCGCCGAGAAAAGTGTGTTGGACCCAACTGGGAGTGCGCCGAGCGCCGAGAAAAGTGTGTTGGACTCAACTGGGGGTGCGCCGAGCGCCGAGAAAAGTGTGTTGAACCCAACTACGAATACGTGAAGCGCCGGGTAAAGTGTGTTGGACCCAACTGGGAGTGCGCCGAGCGCCGAGAAAAGTGTGTTGGACCCAACTGGGAGTGCGCCGAGCGCCGAGAAAAGTGTGTTGGATCCAACTGGGAGTGCGCCGAGCGCCGGGAAAAGTGTGATTGACCCAAATGGGAGTGCGCCGAGCGCCGAGAAAAGTTTTTTGGACCAGACTGGGAGTGCGCCGAGCGCCGAGAAAAGTGTGTTGGACCCAACTAGGAGTGCGCCGAGCGCCGAGAAAAGTGTGTTGGACCCAACTGGGAGTGCGCCGAGCGCCGAGAAAAGTGTTGGAACCAACTGGGGGTGCGCCGAGCGCCGAGAAAAGTGTGTTAGACCCAACTGGGAGTGCGCCGAGCGCCGAGAAAAGTGTGTTGGACCCAACTGGGAGTGCGCCGAGCGCCGAGAAAAGTGTGTTAGACCCGACTGGGAGTGCGCCAAGAACAGTGTGTTGGACCCAACTGGGAGTGCGCCGAGCGCCGAGAAAAGTGTGTTGGACCCATCTGGGAGTGCGCCGAGCGCCGAGAAAAGTGTCGGACCCAACTGGGAGTGCGCCGAGCGCAGAGAAACGTGTATTGGACCCAACTGGGAGTGCGACGAGCGCCGAGAAAAGTGTGTTGGACCCAACTGGGAGTGCGCCGAGCGCCGAGAAAAGTGTGTTAGACCCGACTGGGAGTGCGCCAAGAACAGTGTGTTGGACCCAACTGGGAGTGCGCCGAGCGCCGAGAAAAGTGTGTTGGACCCAACTGGGAGTGCGCCGAGCTCCGAGAAAAGTGTGTTGGACCCAACTGGGAGTGCGCCGAGCGCCGAGAAAAGTGTGTTGGACCCAACTGGGAGTGCGCCGAGCGCCGAGAAAAGTGTGTTGAACCCAACTGTTAGTGCGCCGAGCGCCGAGAAAAGTGTGTTGGACCCTGCTGGGAGGCGCCGAGCGCCGAAAAAAGTGTGTTGGACCCAACAGGGAGTGCGCCGAGCGCCGAGAAAAGTGTGTTGGACCCAACTGGGAGTGCGCCGAGCGCCGAGAAAGTGTGTTGGACCCAACTGGGAGTGCGCCGAGAGCCGAGAAAAGTGTGTTAGACCCGACTGGGAGTGCGCCGAGCGCCGAGAAAAGTGTGTTGAACCCAACTGGGAGTGCGCCGAGCGCCGAGAAAATGTGTTGGACCCAACTGGGAGTGCGCCGAGCGCCGAGAAAAGTGTGTTGGACCCAACTGGGAGTGCGCCGAGCGCCGAGAAAAGTGTGTTGGACCCAACTGGGAGTGCGCCGAGCGCCGAGAAAAGTGTGTTGGACCCAACTGGGAGTGCGCCGAGCGCCGAGAAAAGTGTGTTGGACCAATCTGGGAGTGCGCCGAGCGCCGAGAAAAGTGTCGGACCCAACTGGGAGTGCGCCGAGCGCAGAGAAACGTGTATTGGACCCAACTGGGAGTGCGACGAGCGCCGAGAAAAGTGTGTTGGACCCAACTGGGAGTGCGCCGAGCGCCGAGAAAAGTGTGTTAGACCCGACTGGGAGTGCGCCAAGAACAGTGTGTTGGACCCAACTGGGAGTGCGCCGAGCGCCGAGAAAAGTGTGTTGGACCCAACTGGGAGTGCGCCGAGCTCCAAGAAAAGTGTGTTGGACCCAACTGGGAGTGCGCCGAGCGCCGAGAAAAGTGTGTTGGACCCAACTGGGAGTGCGCCGAGCGCCGAGAAAAGTGTGTTGGACCCAACTGGGAGTGCGCCGAGCGCCGAGAAAAGTGTGTTAGACCCGACTGGGAGTGCGCCGAGCGCCGAGAAAAGTGTGTTGGACCTAACTGGGAGTGCGCCGACCGCCGAGAAAAGTGTGTTAGACCCGACTGGGAGTGCGCCAAGAACAGTGTGTTGGACCCAACTGGGAGTGAGCCGAGCGCCGAGAAAAGTGTTGGACCCAACTGGGAGTGCGCCGAGCGCCGAGAAAAGTGTTGGACCCAACTGGGAGTGCGCCGAGCGCAGAGAAAAGTGTATTGGACCCAACTGGGAGTGCGCCGAGCGCCGAGAAAAGTGTGTTGGACCCAACTAGGAGTGCGCCGAGCGCCAAGAACAGTGTGTTGGACCCAACTGGGAGTGAGCCGAGCGCCGAGAAAAGTGTTGGACCCAACTGGGAGTGCGCCGAGCGTCGATAAAAGTGTGTTGGACCCAACTGGGAGTGCGCCGAGAAAAGTGTGTTAGAACCAACTGGGAGTGCGCCGAACGCCGAGAAAAGTGTGTTGGAACAAACTGGGAGTGCGCCGAGCGCCGAGAAAAGTGTGTTGGACCCAACTGGGAGTGCGCCGAGCGCCAAGAACAGTGTGTTGGACCCAACTGGGAGTGCGCCGAGCGCCGAGAAAAGTGTGTTGGACCCATCTGGGAGTGCGCCGATCGCCGAGAAAAGTGTCGAACCCAACTGGGAGTGCGCCGAGCGCAGAGAAACGTGTATTGGACCCAACTGGGAGTGCGACGAGCGCCGAGAAAAGTGTGTTGGACCCAACTGGGAGTGCGCCGAGCGCCGAGAAAAGTGTGTTAGACCCGACTGGGAGTGCGCCAAGAACAGTGTGTTGGACCCAACTGGGAGTGCGCCGAGCGCCGAGAAAAGTGTGTTGGACCCAACTGGGAGTGCGCCGAGCTCCGAGAAAAGTGTGGTGGACCCAACTGGGAGTGCGCCGAGCGCCGATAAAAGTGTGTTGGACCCAACTGGGAGTGCGCCGAGCGCAGAGAAAAGTGTATTGAACCCAACTGGGAGTGCGCCGACCGCCGAGAAAAGTGTGTTGGACCCGATTGGGAGTGCGCCGATAACAGTGTGTTGGACCCAACTGGGAATGCGCCGAGCGCCGAGAAAAGTGTGTTGGACCCAACTGGGAGTGCGCCGAGAAAAGTGTGTTGGACCCGACTGGGAGTGCGCCGAGAAAAGTGTGTTGGACCCAACTGGGAGTGCGCCGAGCGCCGAAAAAAGTGTGTTGAACCCAACTGGGAGTGCGCCGAGCGCCAAGAAAAGTGTGTTGGACCCAACTGGGAGTGCGCCGAGCGCCGAGAAAAGTGTGTTGGACCCAACTGGGAGTGCGCCGAGCGCCGAGAAAAGTGTTGGACCCAACTGGGGGTGCGCCGAGCGCCGAGAAAAGTGTGTTAGACCCAACTGGGAGTGCGCCGAGCGCCGAGAAAAGTGTGTTGGACCCAACTGGGAGTGCGCCGAGCGCCGAGAAAAGTGTGTTAGACCCGACTGGGAGTGCGCCAAGAACAGTGTGTTGGACCCAACTGGGAGTGCGCCGAGCGCCGAGAAAAGTGTGTTGGACCCAATTGGGAGTGCGCCAAGAACAGTGTGTTGGACCCAACTGGGAGTGCGCCGAGCGCCGAGAAAAGTGTGATGGACCCATCTGGGAGTGCGCCGAGCGCCGAGAAAAGTGTCGGACCCAACTGGGAGTGCGCCGAGCGCAGAGAAACGTGTATTGGACCCAACTGGGAGTGCGACGAGCGCCGAGAAAAGTGTGTTGGACCCAACTGGGAGTGCGCCGAGCGCCGAGAAAAGTGTGTTAGACCCGACTGGGAGTGCGCCAAGAACAGTGTGTTGGACCCAACTGGGAGTGCGCCGAGCGCCGAGAAAAGTGTGTTGGACCCAACTGGGAGTGCGCCGAGCTCCAAGAAAAGTGTGTTGGACCCAACTGGGAGTGCGCCGAGCGCCGAGAAAAGTGTTGGACCCAACTGGGAGTGCGCCGAGCGCAGAGAAAAGTGTATTGGACCCAACTGGGAGTGCGCCGAGCGCCGAGAAAAGTGTGTTGGACCCAACTGGGAGTGCGCCGAGCGCCGAGAAAAGTGTGTTGGACCCAACTGGGAGTGCGCCGAGCGCCGAGAAAAGTGTGTTGGACCCAACTGGGAGTGCGCCGAGCGCCGAGAAGTGTGTTGGACCCAACTGGGAGTGCGCCGAGCGCCGAGAAAAGTGTGTTGGACCCAACTAGGAGTGCGCCGAGCGCCGAGAAAAGTGTGTTGGACCCAACTGGGAGTGCGCCGAGCGCCGAGAAAAGTGTGTTGGACCCAACTGGGAGTGCGCCGAGCGCCGAGAAAAGTGTTGGACCCAACTGGGAGTGCGCCGAGCGCCGAAAAAAGTGTGTTGAACCCAACTGGGAGTGCGCCGAGCGCCAAGAAAAGTGTGTTGGACCCATCCGGGAGTGCGCCGAGAAAAGTGTGTTGGACCCAACTGGGAGTGCGCCGAGCGCCGAGAAAAGTGTGTTGGACCCAACTGGAAGTGCGCCGAGCGCCGAGAAAAGTTTTTTGGACCCATCCGGGAGTGCGCCGAGCGCCGAGAAAGTGTGTTGGACCCAACTGGGAGTGCGCCGAGCGCCGAGAAAAGTGTGTTGGACCCAACTGGGAGTGCGCCGAGCGCCGAGAAAAGTGTGTTGGACCCAACTGGGAGTGCGCCGAGCGCCGGGAAAAGTGTGTTGGACCCAACTGGGAGTGCGCCGAGCGCCGAGAAAAAGTGTGTTGGACCCAAATGGGAGTGCGCCGAGCGCCGAGAAAAGTGTGCTGGACCAAACTGGGAGTGCGCCGAGCGCCGGGAAAAGTGTGTTGGACCCAACTGGGAGTGCGCCGAGCGCCGAGAAAAGTGTGTTGGACCCAACTGGGAGTGCGCCGAGCGCCGAGAAAAGTGTGTTGGACCCAACTAGGAGTGCGCCGAGCGCCGAGAAAAGTGTGTTGGACCCAACTGGGAGTGCGCCGAGCGCCGAGAAAAGTGTTGGACCCAACTGGGGGTGCGCCGAGCGCCGAGAAAAGTGTGTTAGACCCGACTGGGAGTGCGCCGTGCGCCGAGAAAAGTGTATTGGACCCAACTGGGAGTGCGCCGAGCGCCGAGAAAAGTGTGTTGGACCCAACTGGGAGTGCGCCGAGCGCCGAGAAAAGTGTGTTGGACCCAACTGGGAGTGCGCCGAGCGCCGAGAAAAGTGTGTTGGACCCAATTGGGAGTGCGCCAAGAACAGTGTGTTGGACCCAACTGGGAGTGCGCCGAGCGCCGAGAAAAGTGTGTTGGACCCAACTGGGAGTGCGCCGAGCGCCGAGAAAAGTGTTGGACCCAATTGGGAGTGCGCCGAGCGCAGAGAAAAGTGTATTGGACCCAACTGGGAGTGCGCCGAGCGCCGAGAAAAGTGTGTTGGACCCAACTGGGAGTGCGCCGAGCGCCGAGAAAAGTGTGTTGGACCCAACTAGGAGTGCGCCGAGCGCCGAGAAAAGTGTGTTGGACCCAACTGGGAGTGCGCCGAGCGCCGAGAAAAGTGTTGGACCCAACTGGGGGTGCGCCGAGCGCCGAGAAAAGTGTGTTAGACCCGACTGGGAGTGCGCCGTGCGCCGAGAAAAGTGTGTTGGACCCAACTGGGAGTGCGCCGAGCGCCGAGAAAAGTGTGTTGGACCCAACTGGGAGTGCGCCGAGCTCCAAGAAAAGTGTGGTGGACCCAACTGGGAGTGCGCCGAGCGCCGATAAAAGTGTGTTGGACCCAACTGGGAGTGCGCCGAGCGCAGAGAAAAGTGTATTGAACCCAACTGGGAGTGCGCCGACCGCCGAGAAAAGTGTATTGAACCCAACTGGGAGTGCGCCGAGCTCCAAGAAAAGTGTGGTGGACCCAACTGGGAGTGCGCCGAGCGCCGATAAAAGTGTGTTGGACCCAACTGGGAGTGCGCCGAGCGCAGAGAAACGTGTATTGGACCCAACTGGGAGTGCGACGAGCGCCGAGAAAAGTGTGTTGGACCCAACTGGGAATGCGCCGAGAACCGAGAAAAGTGTGTTGGACCCAACTGGGAGTGCGCCGAGAAAAGTGTGTTGGACCCGACTGGGAGTGCGCCGAGAAAAGTGTGTTGGACCCAACTGGGAAAGCGCCGAGCGCCGAAAAAAGTGTGTTGAACCCAACTGGGAGTGCGCCGAGCGCCAAGAAAAGTGTGTTGGACCCAACTGGGAGTGCGCCGAGCGCCGAGAAAAGTGTGTTGGACCCAATTGGGAGTGCGCCAAGAACAGTGTGTTGGACCCAACTGGGAGTGCGCCGAGCGCCGAGAAAAGTGTGTTGGACCCAACTGGGAGTGCGCCGAGCTCCGAGAAAAGTGTGGTGGACCCAACTGGGAGTGCGCCGAGCGCCGATAAAAGTGTGTTGGACCCAACTGGGAGTGCGCCGAGCGCAGAGAAAAGTGTATTGAACCCAACTGGGAGTGCGCCGACCGCCGAGAAAAGTGTGTTGGACCCGATTGGGAGTGCGCCGATAACAGTGTGTTGGACCCAACTGGGAATGCGCCGAGCGCCGAGAAAAGTGTGTTGGACCCAACTGGGAGTGCGCCGAGAAAAGTGTGTTGGACCCGACTGGGAGTGCGCCGAGAAAAGTGTGTTGGACCCAACTGGGAGTGCGCCGAGCGCCGAAAAAAGTGTGTTGAACCCAACTGGGAGTGCGCCGAGCGCCAAAAAAAGTGTGTTGGACCCAACTGGGAGTGCGCCGAGCGCCGAGAAAAGTGTGTTGGACCCAATTGGGAGTGCGCCAAGAACAGTGTGTTGGACCCAACTGGGAGTGCGCCGAGCGCCGAGAAAAGTGTGTTGGACCCAACTGGGAGTGCGCCGAGCGCCGAGAAAAGTGTTGGACCCAATTGGGAGTGCGCCGAGCGCAGAGAAAAGTGTATTGGACCCAACTGGGAGTGCGCCGAGCGCCGAGAAAAGTGTGTTGGACCCAACTGGGAGTGCGCCGAGCGCCGAGAAAAGTGTGTTGGACCCAACTAGGAGTGCGCCGAGCGCCGAGAAAAGTGTGTTGGACCCAACTGGGAGTGCGCCGAGCGCCGAGAAAAGTGTTGGACCCAACTGGGGGTGCGCCGAGCGCCGAGAAAAGTGTGTTAGACCCGACTGGGAGTGCGCCGTGCGCCGAGAAAAGTGTGTTGGACCCAACTGGGAGTGCGCCGAGCGCCGAGAAAAGTGTGTTGGACCCAACTGGGAGTGCGCCGAGCTCCAAGAAAAGTGTGGTGGACCCAACTGGGAGTGCGCCGAGCGCCGATAAAAGTGTGTTGGACCCAACTGGGAGTGCGCCGAGCGCAGAGAAAAGTGTATTGAACCCAACTGGGAGTGCGCCGACCGCCGAGAAAAGTGTATTGAACCCAACTGGGAGTGCGCCGAGCTCCAAGAAAAGTGTGGTGGACCCAACTGGGAGTGCGCCGAGCGCCGATAAAAGTGTGTTGGACCCAACTGGGAGTGCGCCGAGCGCAGAGAAACGTGTATTGGACCCAACTGGGAGTGCGACGAGCGCCGAGAAAAGTGTGTTGGACCCAACTGGGAATGCGCCGAGAACCGAGAAAAGTGTGTTGGACCCAACTGGGAGTGCGCCGAGAAAAGTGTGTTGGACCCGACTGGGAGTGCGCCGAGAAAAGTGTGTTGGACCCAACTGGGAAAGCGCCGAGCGCCGAAAAAAGTGTGTTGAACCCAACTGGGAGTGCGCCGAGCGCCAAGAAAAGTGTGTTGGACCCAACTGGGAGTGCGCCGAGCGCCGAGAAAAGTGTGTTGGACCCAATTGGGAGTGCGCCAAGAACAGTGTGTTGGACCCAACTGGGAGTGCGCCGAGCGCCGAGAACAGTGTGTTGGACCCAACTGGGAGTGCGCCGAGCGCCGAGAAAAGTGTGTTGGACCCAACTGGGAGTGCGCCGAGCGCCAAGAACAGTGTGTTGGACCCAACTGGGAGTGCGCCGAGCGCCGAGAAAAGTGTGTTGGACCCATCTGGGAGTGCGCCGATCGCCGAGAAAAGTGTCGAACCCAACTGGGAGTGCGCCGAGCGCAGAGAAACGTGTATTGGACCCAACTGGGAGTGCGACGAGCGCCGAGAAAAGTGTGTTGGACCCAACTGGGAGTGCGCCGAGCGCCGAGAAAAGTGTGTTGGACCCGACTGGGAGTGCGCCGAGAGAGAAAGTGTGTTGGACCCAACTGGGAGTGCGCCGAGCGCCGAGAAAAGTGTGGTGGACCCAACTGGGAATGCGCCGAGCGCCGAGAAAAGTGTGTTGGACCCAACTGGGAGTGCGCCGAGCGCCGAGAAAAGTGTGTTAGACCCGACTGGGAGTGCGCCAAGAACAGTGTGTTGGACCCAACTGGGAGTGCGCCGAGCGCCGAGAAAAGTGTGTTGGACCCAACTGGGAGTGCGCCGAGCGCCGAGAAAAGTGTGGTGGACCCAACTGGGAGTGCGCCGAGCGCCGAGAAAAGTGTGTTAGACCCGACTGGGAGTGCGCCGTGCGCCGAGAAAAGTGTATTGGACCCAACTGGGAGTGCGCCGAGCGCCGAGAAAAGTGTGTTGGACCCAACTGGGAGTGCGCCGAGCTCCGAGAAAAGTGTGGTGGACCCAACTGGGAGTGCGCCGAGCGCCGATAAAAGTGTGTTGGATCCAACTGGGAGTGCGCCGAGCGCAGAGAAAAGTGTATTGAACCCAACTGGGAGTGCGCCGACCGCCGAGAAAAGTGTGTTGGACCCGATTGGGAGTCCGCCGAGCGCCGAGAAAAGTGTGTTGGACCCAACTGGGAATGCGCCGAGCGCCGATAAAAGTGTGTTGGACCCAAATGGGAGTGCGCCGAGCGCCGAGAAAAGTGTGTTGGACCCAACTGGGAATGCGCCGAGAACCGAGAAAAGTGTGTTGGACCCAACTGGGAGTGCGCCGTGCGCCGAGAAAAGTGTATTGGACCCAACTGGGAGTGCGCCGAGCGCCGAGAAAAGTGTGTTGGACCCAACTGGGAGTGCGCCGAGCGCCGAGAAAAGTGTGTTGGACCCAATTGGGAGTGCGCCAAGAACAGTGTGTTGGACCCAACTGGGAGTGCGCCGAGCGCCGAGAAAAGTGTGTTGGACCCAACTGGGAGTGCGCCGAGCGCCAAGAACAGTGTGTTGGACCCAACTGGGAGTGCGCCGAGCGCCGAGAAAAGTGTGTTGGACCCAACTGGGAGTGCGCCGAGCGCCGAGAAAAGTGTGTTGGACCCAACTGGGAGTGCGCCGAGCGCCGAGAAAAGTGTGTTGGACCCAATTGGGAGTGCGCCGAGCACCAAGAAAAGTGTGTTAGACCCAAATGTGAGTGCGCCGAGCGGCGAGAAAAGTGTGTTGGACCCAACTGGGAGTGCGCCGAGCGCCGAGAAAAGTGTGTTGGACCCAACTGGGAGTGCGCCGAGCGCCGGGAAAAGTGTGTTGGACCCAACTGGGAGTGCGCCGAGCGCCGAGAAAAGTGTGTCGGACCCAACTGGGAGTGCGCCGGGCGCCGGGAAAAGTGTGTTGGACCCAACTGGGAGTGCGCCGAGCGCCGAGAAAAGTGTGTTGGACCCAACTGGGAGTGCGCCGAGCGCCGAGAAAAGTGTGTTGGACCCAACTGGGAGTGCGCCGAGCGCCGTGAAAAGTGTGTTGGACCCAACTGGGAGTGCGCCGAGCGCCGAGAAAAGTGTGTTGGACCCAACTGGAGTGCGCCGAGCGCCGAGAAAAGTGTGTTGGACCCAACTGGGAGTGCGCCGAGCGCCGAGAAAGTGTGTTGGACGCAACTGGGAGTGCGCCGAGCGCCGTGAAAAGTGTGTTTGACCCAACTGGGAGTGCGCCGAGCGCCGAGAAAAGTGTGTTGGACCCAACTGGAGTGCGCCGAGCGCCGAGAAAAATGTGTTGGACCCAACTGAGAGTGCGCCGAGCGCCGGGAAAAGTGTGTTGGACCCAACTGGGAGTGCGTCGAGCGCCAAGAAAAGTTTTTTGGACCCAACTGGGAGTGCGCCGAGCGCCGGGAAAAGTGTGTTGGACCCAACTGGGAGTGCGCCGAGCGCCGAGAAAAGTGTGTTGGACCCAACTGGGAATGCGACGAGCGCCGTGAAAAGTGTGGTGGACCCAACTGGGAGTGCGCCGAGCGCCGAGAAAAGTGTGTTGGACCCAACTGGGAGTGCGCCGAGCGCCGAGAAAAGTGTGTTGGACCCAACTGGGAGTGCGCCGAGCGCCGTGAAAAGTGTGTTGGACCCAACTGGGAGTGCGCCGAGCGCCGTGAAAAGTGTGTTGGACCCAACTGGGAGTGCGCCGAGCGCCGAGAAAGTGTGTTGGACCCAACTGGGAGTGCGCCGAGCGCCGAGAAAAGTGTGTTGGACCCAACTGGGAGTGCGCCGAGCGCCGAGAAAAGTGTGTTGGACCCAACTGGGAGTGCGCCGAGCGCCGAGAAAAGTGTGTTGGACCCAACTGGGAGTGCGCCGAGCGCCGAGAAAGTGTGTTGGACCCAACTGGGAGTGCGCCGAGCGCCGAGAAAAGTGTATTGGACCCAACTGGGAGTGCGCCGAGCGCCGGGAAAAGTGTGTCGGACCCAACTGGGAGTGCGCCGAGCGCCGAGAAAAGTGTGTTGGACCCAACAGGGAGTGCGCTGAGCGCCGAGAAAAGTGTGTTGGACCTAACTGGGAGTGCGCCGAGCGCCAAGAACAGTGTGTTGGACCCAACTGGGAGTGCGCCGAGCTCCGAGAAAAGTGTGGTGGACCCAACTGGGAATGCGCCGAGCGCCGAGAAAAGTGTGTTGGACCCAACTGGGAGTGCGCCGAGCGCCGAGAAAAGTGTGTTAGACCCGACTGGGAGTGCGCCAAGAACAGTGTGTTGGACCCAACTGGGAGTGCGCCGAGCGCCGAGAAAAGTGTGTTGGACCCAACTGGGAGTGCGCCGAGCTCCGAGAAAAGTGTGGTGGACCCAACTGGGAGTGCGCCGAGCGCCGATAAAAGTGTGTTGGACCCAACTGGGAGTGCGCCGAGCGCAGAGAAAAGTGTATTGAACCCAACTGGGAGTGCGCCGACCGCCGAGAAAAGTGTGTTGGACCCGATTGGGAGTGCGCCGATAACAGTGTGTTGGACCCAACTGGGAATGCGCCGAGCGCCGAGAAAAGTGTGTTGGACCCAACTGGGAGTGCGCCGAGAAAAGTGTGTTGGACCCGACTGGGAGTGCGCCGAGAAAAGTGTGTTGGACCCAACTGGGAAAGCGCCGAGCGCCGAAAAAAGTGTGTTGGACCCAACCTGGAGTGCGCTGAGCGCCGAGGAAAGTGTACGGAATCCAACTGGGAGTGCGCTGAGCGCCGAGAAAAGTGTGTTAGACCCGACTGGGAGTGCGCCAAAAGCAGTGTGTTGGACCCAACTGGGAGTGCGCCGAGCGCCGAGAAAAGTGTGTTGAAGCCAACTGGGAGTGCGCCGAGCGCCGAGAAAAGTGTGTTGGACCCAACTGGGAGTGCGCCGAGCGCCGAGAAAAGTGTGTTGGACCCAACTGGGAGTGCGCCGAGCGCCGAGAAAAGTGTGTTGGACCCAACTGGGAGTGCGCCGAGAAAAGTGTGTTGGACCCAACTGGGAGTGCGCCGAGCGCCGAGAAAAGTGTGTTGGACCCAACTGGGAGTGCGCCGAGCGCCGAGAAAAGTGTGTTGGACCCAACTGGGAGTGCGCCGAGCGCCGAGAAAAGTGTGTTGGACCCAACTGGGAGTGCGCCGAGCGCCGAGAAAAAGTGTGTTGGACCCAACTGGGAGTGCGCCGAGCGCCGAGAAAAGTGTGTTGGACCCAACTGGGAGTGCGCCGAGCGCCGAGAAAAGTGTGTTGGACCCAACTGGGAGTGCGCCGAGCGCCGAGAAAAGTGTGTTGGACCCAACTGGGAGTGCGCCGAGCGCCGAGAAAAGTGTGTTGGACCCAACTGGGAGTGCGCCGAGCGCCGAGAAAAGTGTGTTGGACCCAACTGGGAGTGCGCCGAGCGCCGAGAAAAGTGTGTTGGACCCAACTGGGAGTGCGCCGAGCGCCGAGAAAAGTGTGTTGGACCCAACTGGGAGTGCGCCGAGCGCCGAGAAAAGTGTGTTGGACCCAACTGGGAGTGCGCCGAGCGCCGAGAAAAGTGTGTTGGACCCAACTGGGAGTGCGCCGAGCGCCGAGAAAAGTGTGTTGGACCCAACTGGGAGTGCGCCGAGCGCCGAGAAAAGTGTGTTGGACCCAACTGGGAGTGCGCCGAGCGCCGAGAAAAGTGTGTTGGACCCAACTGGGAGTGCGCCGAGCGCCGAGAAAAGTGTGTTGGACCCAACTGGGAGTGCGCCGAGCGCCGAGAAAAGTGTGTTGGACCCAACTGGGAGTGCGCCGAGCGCCGAGAAAAGTGTGTTGGACCCAACTGGGAGTGCGCCGAGCGCCGAGAAAAGTGTGTTGGACCCAACTGGGAGTGCGCCGAGCGCCGAGAAAAGTGTGTTGGACCCAACTGGGAGTGCGCCGAGCGCCGAGAAAAGTGTGTTGGACCCAACTGGGAGTGCGCCGAGCGCCGAGAAAAGTGTGTTGGACCCAACTGGGAGTGCGCCGAGCGCCGAGAAAAGTGTGTTGGACCCAACTGGGAGTGCGCCGAGCGCCGAGAAAAGTGTGTTGGACCCAACTGGGAGTGCGCCGAGCGCCGAGAAAAGTGTGTTGGACCCAACTGGGAGTGCGCCGAGCGCCGAGAAAAGTGTGTTGGACCCAACTGGGAGTGCGCCGAGCGCCGAGAAAAGTGTGTTGGACCCAACTGGGAGTGCGCCGAGCGCCGAGAAAAGTGTGTTGGACCCAACTGGGAGTGCGCCGAGCGCCGAGAAAAGTGTGTTGGACCCAACTGGGAGTGCGCCGAGCGCCGAGAAAAGTGTGTTGGACCCAACTGGGAGTGCGCCGAGCGCCGAGAAAAGTGTGTTGGACCCAACTGGGAGTGCGCCGAGCGCCGAGAAAAGTGTGTTGGACCCAACTGGGAGTGCGCCGAGCGCCGAGAAAAGTGTGTTGGACCCAACTGGGAGTGCGCCGAGCGCCGAGAAAAGTGTGTTGGACCCAACTGGGAGTGCGCCGAGCGCCGAGAAAAGTGTGTTGGACCCAACTGGGAGTGCGCCGAGCGCCGAGAAAAGTGTGTTGGACCCAACTGGGAGTGCGCCGAGCGCCGAGAAAAGTGTGTTGGACCCAACTGGGAGTGCGCCGAGCGCCGAGAAAAGTGTGTTGGACCCAACTGGGAGTGCGCCGAGCGCCGAGAAAAGTGTGTTGGACCCAACTGGGAGTGCGCCGAGCGCCGAGAAAAGTGTGTTGGACCCAACTGGGAGTGCGCCGAGCGCCGAGAAAAGTGTGTTGGACCCAACTGGGAGTGCGCCGAGCGCCGAGAAAAGTGTGTTGGACCCAACTGGGAGTGCGCCGAGCGCCGAGAAAAGTGTGTTGGACCCAACTGGGAGTGCGCCGAGCGCCGAGAAAAGTGTGTTGGACCCAACTGGGAGTGCGCCGAGCGCCGAGAAAAGTGTGTTGGACCCAACTGGGAGTGCGCCGAGCGCCGAGAAAAGTGTGTTGGACCCAACTGGGAGTGCGCCGAGCGCCGAGAAAAGTGTGTTGGACCCAACTGGGAGTGCGCCGAGCGCCGAGAAAAGTGTGTTGGACCCAACTGGGAGTGCGCCGAGCGCCGAGAAAAGTGTGTTGGACCCAACTGGGAGTGCGCCGAGCGCCGAGAAAAGTGTGTTGGACCCAACTGGGAGTGCGCCGAGCGCCGAGAAAAGTGTGTTGGACCCAACTGGGAGTGCGCCGAGCGCCGAGAAAAGTGTGTTGGACCCAACTGGGAGTGCGCCGAGCGCCGAGAAAAGTGTGTTGGACCCAACTGGGAGTGCGCCGAGCGCCGAGAAAGTGTGTGTTGGACCCAACTGGGAGTGCGCCGAGCGCCGAGAAAAGTGTGTTGGACCCAACTGGGAGTGCGCCGAGCGCCGAGAAAAGTGTGTTGGACCCAACTGGGAGTGCGCCGAGCGCCGAGAAAGTGTGTTGGACCCAACTGGGAGTGCGCCGAGCGCCGAGAAAAGTGTGTTGGACCCAACTGGGAGTGCGCCGAGCGCCGAGAAAAGTGTGTTGGACCCAACTGGGAGTGCGCCGAGCGCCGAGAAAAGTGTGTTGGACCCAACTGGGAGTGCGCCGAGCGCCGAGAAAAGTGTGTTGGACCCAACTGGGAGTGCGCCGAGCGCCGAGAAAAGTGTGTTGGACCCAACTGGGAGTGCGCCGAGCGCCGAGAAAAGTGTGTTGGACCCAACTGGGAGTGCGCCGAGCGCCGAGAAAAGTGTGTTGGACCCAACTGGGAGTGCGCCGAGCGCCGAGAAAAGTGTGTTGGACCCAACTGGGAGTGCGCCGAGCGCCGAGAAAAGTGTGTTGGACCCAACTGGGAGTGCGCCGAGCGCCGAGAAAAGTGTGTTGGACCCAACTGGGAGTGCGCCGAGCGCCGAGAAAAGTGTGTTGGACCCAACTGGGAGTGCGCCGAGCGCCGAGAAAAGTGTGTTGGACCCAACTGGGAGTGCGCCGAGCGCCGAGAAAAGTGTGTTGGACCCAACTGGGAGTGCGCCGAGCGCCGAGAAAAGTGTGTTGGACCCAACTGGGAGTGCGCCGAGCGCCGAGAAAAGTGTGTTGGACCCAACTGGGAGTGCGCCGAGCGCCGAGAAAAGTGTGTTGGACCCAACTGGGAGTGCGCCGAGCGCCGAGAAAAGTGTGTTGGACCCAACTGGGAGTGCGCCGAGCGCCGAGAAAAGTGTGTTGGACCCAACTGGGAGTGCGCCGAGCGCCGAGAAAAGTGTGTTGGACCCAACTGGGAGTGCGCCGAGCGCCGAGAAAAGTGTGTTGGACCCAACTGGGAGTACGCCGAGCGCCAAGAGAAGTGTGTTGGACCCAACTGGGAGTGCGCCGAGCGCCGGGAAAAGTGTGTTGGACCCAACTGGGAGTGCGCCGCGCGCCAAGAAAAGCGCGGTGGACCCAACTAGGAGGGCGCCGAGCGCAGACAAAAGTGTGTTGGACCCAAATGGGAGTGTGCCGAGCGCCGAGAAAAGTGTGTTGGACCCAACTGGGAGTGCGCCGAGCGCCGAAAAAAGTGTGTTGGACCCAAATGGGAGTGCGCCGAGCGCAGAGAAAAGTGTGTTGGACCCAACTGGAAGTGCGCCGAGCGCCGGGAAAAGTGTGTTGGACCCAAATGGGAGTGCGCCGAGCGCCGAAAAAAGTGTGTTGGACCCAAATGGGAGTGCGCCGAGCGCAGAGAAAAGTGTGTTGGACCCAAATGGGAGTGCGCCGAGCGCAGAGAAAAGTGTGTTGGACCCAATTGGGAGTGCGCCGAGCGCCGAGAAAAGTGTGTTGGACCCAAATGGGAGTGCGCCGAGCGCCGAGAAAAGTGTGTTGGACCCAACTGGGAGTGCGCCGAGCGCCGAGAAAAGTGTGTTGGACCCAACTGGGAGTGCGCCGAGCGCCGAGAAAAGTGTGTTGGACCCAACTGGGAGTGCGCCGAGCGCCGAGAAAAGTGTGTTGGACCCAACTGGGAGTGCGCCGAGCGCCGAGAAAAGTGTGTTGGACCCAACTGGGAGTGCGCCGAGCGCCGAGAAAAGTGTGTTGGACCCAACTGGGAGTGCGCCGAGCGCCGAGAAAAGTGTGTTGGACCCAACTGAGAGTGCGCCGAGCGCCGAGAAAAGTGTGTTGGACCCAACTGGGAGTGCGCCGAGCGCCGAGAAAAGTGTGTTGAACCCAACTGGGAGTGCGCCGAGCGCCGAGAAAAGTGTGTTGGACCCAACTGGGAGTGCGCCGAGAGCCGAGAAAAGTGTGTTGGACCCAACTGGGAGTGCGCCGAGCGCCGAGAAAAGTGCGTTGAACCCAACTGGGAGTGCGCCGAGCGCCGAGAAAATGTGATGGACCCAACTGGGAGTGCGCCGAGCGCCGAGAAAAGTGTGTTGACCCCAACTGGGAGTGCGCCGAGCGCCGAGAAAATGTGTTGGACCCAACTGGGAGTGCGCCGAGCGCCGAGAAAAGTGTGTTGGACCCAACTGGGAGTGCGCCGAGAGCCGAGAAAAGTGTGTTGGACCCAACTGGGAGTGCGCCGAGCGCCGAGAAAATTGTGTTAGACCCAACTGGGAGTGCGCCGAGCGCCGAGAAAAGTGTGTTGGACCCAACTGGGAGTGCGCCGAGCGCCGAGAAAAGTGTGTTGGACCCAACTGGGAGTGCGCCGAGCGCCGAGAAAAGTGTGTTGGACCCAACTGGGAGTGCGCCGAGCGCCGAGAAAAGTGTGTTGGACCCAACTGGGAGTGCGCCGAGCGCCGAGAAAAGTGTGTTGGACCCAACTGGGAGTGCGCCGAGCGCCGAGAAAAGTGTGTTGGACCCAACTGGGAGTGCGCCGAGCGCCGAGAAAAGTGTGTTGGACCCAAATGTGAGTGCGCCGAGCGCCGAGAAAAGTGTGTTGGACCCATCTGGGAGTGCGCCGAGCGCCGAGAAAAGTGTGTTGGACCCAACTGGGAGTGCGCCGAGCTCCGAGAAAAGTGTGTTGGACCCAACTGGGAGTGCGCCGAGCGCCGAGAAAAGTGTGTTGGACCCAACTGGGAGTACGCCGAGCGCAGTGAAAAGTGTGTTGGACCCCACTGGGAGTGCGCCGAGCGCCGAAAAAAGTGTGTTGGACCTAACTGGGAGTGCGCCGAGCGCCGTGAAAAGTGTGTTGGAGCCAACTGGGAGTGCGCCGAGCGGCGAGAAAAGTGTGTTGGACCCAACTGGAGTGCGCCGAGCGCCGAGAAAAGTGTGTTGGACCCAACTGGGAGTGCGCCGAGCGCCGTGAAAAGTGTGTTGGACCCTACTGGGAGTGCGCCGAGCGGCGAAAGAAGTGTGGTGGTCCCAACTGGGAGTGGGCCGGGCGCCGAAAAAAGTGTGTTGGACCCAACTGGGAGTGCGCCGAGCGCCGTGAAAAGTGTGTTGGACCCAACTGGGAGTGCGCCGAGCGCCGTGAAAAGTGTGTTGGACCCAACTGGGAGTGCGCCGAGCGCCGTGAAAAGTGTGTTGGACCCAACTGGGAGTGCGCCGAGCGCCGAGAAAAGTGTGTTGGACCCAACTGGAGTGCGCCGAGCGCCGAGAAAAGTGTGTTGGACCCAACTGGGAGTGCGCCGAGCGCCGGGAAAAGTGTGTTGGACCCAACTAGGAGTGCGCCGAGCGCCGAGAAAAGTGTGTTGGACCCAACTGGGAGTGCGCCGAGCGCCGAGAAAAGTGTGTTGGACCCAACCGGGAGTGGGCCGAGCGCCGGGAAAAGTGTGTTTGACCCAACTGGGAGTGCGCCGAGCGCCGGGAAAAGTGTGTTGGACCCAACTGGGAGTGCGCCGAGCGCCGAGAAAAGTGTGTTGGACCCAACTGGGAGTGCGCCGAGCGCCGAGAAAAGTGTGTTGGACCCAACTGGGAGTGCGCCGAGCGCCGAGAAAAGTGTGTTGGACCCAACTGGGAGTGCGCCGAGCGCCGAGAAAAGTGTGTTGGACCCAACTGGGAGTGCGCCGAGCGCCGAGAAAAGTGTGTTGGACCCAACTGGGAGTGCGCCGAGCGCCGAGAAAAGTGTGTTGGACCCAACTGGGAGTGCGCCGAGCGCCGAGAAAAGTGTGTTGGACCCAACTGGGAGTGCGCCGAGCGCCGAGAAAAGTGTGTTGGACCCAACTGGGAGTGCGCCGAGCGCCGAGAAAAGTGTGTTGGACCCAACTGGGAGTGCGCCGAGCGCCGAGAAAAGTGTGTTGGACCCAACTGGGAGTGCGCCGAGCGCCGAGAAAAGTGTGTTGGACCCAACTGGGAGTGCGCCGAGCGCCGAGAAAAGTGTGTTGGACCCAACTGGGAGTGCGCCGAGCGCCGAGAAAAGTGTGTTGGACCCAACTGGGAGTGCGCCGAGCGCCGAGAAAAGTGTGTTGGACCCAACTGGGAGTGCGCCGAGCGCCGAGAAAAGTGTGTTGGACCCAACTGGGAGTGCGCCGAGCGCCGAGAAAAGTGTGTTGGACCCAACTGGGAGTGCGCCGAGCGCCGAGAAAAGTGTGTTGGACCCAACTGGGAGTGCGCCGAGCGCCGAGAAAAGTGTGTTGGACCCAACTGGGAGTGCGCCGAGCGCCGAGAAAAGTGTGTTGGACCCAACTGGGAGTGCGCCGAGCGCCGAGAAAAGTGTGTTGGACCCAACTGGGAGTGCGCCGAGCGCCGAGAAAAGTGTGTTGGACCCAACTGGGAGTGCGCCGAGCGCCGAGAAAGTGTGTTGGACCCAACTGGGAGTGCGCCGAGCGCCGAGAAAAGTGTGTTGGACCCAACTGGGAGTGCGCCGAGCGCCGAGAAAAGTGTGTTGGACCCAACTGGGAGTGCGCCGAGCGCCGAGAAAAGTGTGTTGGACCCAACTGGGAGTGCGCCGAGCGCCGAGAAAAGTGTGTTGGACCCAACTGGGAGTGTGCCGGGCGCCGAGAAAAGTTTGCTGGACCCAACTGGGAGTGCGCCGAGCGCCGGGAAAAGTTTTTTGGACCCAACTGGGAGTGCGCCGAGCACCGAGAAAAGTTTTTTGGACCCAACTGGGAGTGCGCCGAGCGCCGAGAAAAGTTTTTTGGATCCAACTGGGAGTGCGCCGAGCGCCGAGAAAAGTTTTTTGGACCCAACTGGAGTGCGCCGAGCGCCGAGAAAAGTATGTTGGACCCAACTGGGAGTGTGCCGAGCGCCGAGAAAAATGTGTTGGACCCAAATGGGAGTGCGCCGAGCGCCGAGAAAAGTGTGTTGGACCCAATTGGGAGTGCGCCGAGCGCCGAGAAAAGTGTGTTGGCCCCAACTGGGAGTGTGCCGGGCGCCGAGTTAAGTGTGTTGACCCAACTGGGAGTGCGCCGAGCGCCGAGAAAAGTGTGTTGGACCCAACTGGGAGTGCGCCGAGCGCCGAGAAAGTGTGTTGGACCCAACTGGGAGTGCGCCGAGCGCCGAGAAAAGTGTGTTGGACCCAACTGGGAGTGCGCCGAGCGCCGAGAAAGTGTGTTAGACCCGACTGGGAGTGCGCCAAGAAAAGTGTGTTGGACCCAACTGGGAGTGCGCCGAGCGCCGAGAAAGTGTGTTGGACCCAACTGGGAGTGCGCCGAGCGCCGAGAAAAGTGTGTTGGACCCAACTGGGAGTGCGCCGAGCGCCGAGAAAAGTGTGTTGGACCCAACTGGGAGTGCGCCGAGCGCCGAGAAAAGTGTGTTGGACCCAACTGGGAGTGCGCCGAGCGCCGAGAAAAGTGTGTTGGACCCAACTGGGAGTGCGCCGAGCGCCGAGAAAAGTGTGTTGGACCCAACTGGGAGTGCGCCGAGCGCCGAGAAAGTGTGTTGGACCCAACTGGGAGTGCGCCGAGCGCCGAGAAAAGTGTGTTGGACCCAACTGGGAGTGCGCCGAGCGCCGAGAAAAGTGTGTTGGACCCAACTGGGAGTGCGCCGAGCGCCGAGAAAAGTGTGTTGGACCCAACTGGGAGTGCGCCGAGCGCCGAGAAAAGTGTGTTGGACCCAACTGGGAGTGCGCCGAGCGCCGAGAAAAGTGTGTTGGACCCAACTGGGAGTGCGCCGAGCGCCGAGAAAAGTGTGTTGGACCCAACTGGGAGTGCGCCGAGCGCCGAGAAAAGTGTGTTGGACCCAACTGGGAGTGCGCCGTGAGCCGAGAAAAGTGTGTTGGACCCAACTGGGAGTGCCCCGAGCGCCGTGAAAAGTGTGTTGGACCCAAACGGGAGGGCGCCGAGCGCCGAGAAAAGTGTGTTGTATCCAACTGGGAGTTCGCCGAGCGCCGAGAAAAGTGTGGTGGATCCAATTGGGAGTGCGCCGAGCGCCGAGAAAAAAGTGTTGGACTCAACTGGGAGTGCGCCGAGCGCCGAGAAAAGTGTGTTGGACCCAACTGGGAGTGCGCCGAGCGCCGAGAAAAGTGTGTTGGACCCAACTGGGAGTGCGCCGAGCGCCGAGAAAAGTGTGTTGGACCCAACTGGGAGTGCGCCGAGCGCCGAGAAAAGTGTGTTGGACCCAACTGGGAGTGCGCCGAGCGCCGAGAAAAGTGTGTTGGACCCAACTGGGAGTGCGCCGAGCGCCGAGAAAAGTGTGTTGGACCCAACTGGGAGTGCGCCGAGCGCCGAGAAAAGTGTGTTGGACCCAACTGGGAGTGCGCCGAGCGCCGAGAAAAGTGTGTTGGACCCAACTGGGAGTGCGCCGAGCGCCGAGAAAAGTGTGTTGGACCCAACTGGGAGTGCGCCGAGCGCCGAGAAAGTGTGTTGGACCCAACTGGGAGTGCGCCGAGCGCCGAGAAAAGTGTGTTGGACCCAACTGGGAGTGCGCCGAGCGCCGAGAAAGTGTGTTGACCCAAATGGAGTGCTGAGTGGTCGAGAAAGTGTGTTGGACCCATCTGGGAGTGCGCCGATACGAGAAAGTGTGTTGACCCAACTGGGAGTGCGCCGAGCGCCGAGAAAGTGTGTTGACCCAACTGGGAGTGCGCCGAGCGCCGAGAAAAGTGTGTTGGACCCAACTGGGAGTGCGCGAGCGCAGAGAAAGTGCGTGTTGGACCCAACTGGGAGTGCGCCGAGCGCCGAGAAAAGTGTGTTGGACCCAACTGGGAGTGCGCCGAGCGCCGAGAAAAGTGTGTTGGACCCAACTGGGAGTGCGCCGAGCGCCGAGAAAAGTGTGTTGGACCCAACTGGGAGTGCGCCGAGCGCCGAGAAAAGTGTTTTGGACCCAACTGGGAGTGCGCCGAGCGCCGAGAAAAGTGTGTTGGACCCAACTGGGAGTGCGCCGAGCGCCGAGAAAAGTGTATTGGACCCAACTGGGAGTGCGCCGAGCGCCGAGAAAAGTGTGTTAGACCCAACTGGGAGTGCGCCGAGCGCCGAGAAAAGTGTGTTGGACCCAACTGGGAGTGCGCCGAGCGCCGAGAAAAGTGGGTTGGACCCGATTGGGAGTGCGCCGAGCGCCGAGAAAAGTGTGTTGGACCCAACTGGGAGTGCGCCGAGCGCCGAGAAAAGTGTGTTGGACCCAACTGGGAGTGCGCCGAGCGCCGAGAAAAGTGTGTTGGACCCAGCACTGGGAGTGCGCCGAGCGCCGAGAAAAGTGTGTTGGACCCAACTGGGAGTGCGCCGAGCGCCGAGAAAAGTGTGTTGGACCCAACTGGGAGTGCGCCGAGCGCCGAGAAAAGTGTGTTGGACCCAACTGGGAGTGCGCCGAGCGCCGGGGAAAGTGTGTTGGACCCGACTGGGAGTGTGCCGAGCGCCGAAAAAAGTGTATCGAACCCAGCTAGGAGTGCGCCAAGCGCCGGGGAGGTTGTAGAGGACCCAAGTGGGAGTGTGCCGAGCGCCGGGGAAAGTGTAGAGGACCCAAGTGGGAGTGTGCCGAGCACCGAGAAAAGTGTGTTGGACCCAATTGGGAGTGTGCCGAGCGCCGAAAAAAGTGTGTTGGACACGACTGGGAGTGCGCCGAGCGCCGGGGAAAGTGTGTTGGACACGACTCGGAGTGCGCCAAGCACCGGGGAAAGTGTGTTGGACCCAAGTGGGAGTGTGCCGAGCGCCGAGAAAAGTGTGTTGGACCCAATTGGGAGTGTGCCGAGCGCCGAGAAAAGTGTGTTGGACCCAACTGGGAGTGCGCCGAGCGCCGGGGAAAGTGTGTTGGACCCGACTGGGAGTGCGCCGAGCGCCGAGAAAAGTGTGTTGGACCCAACTGGGAGTGCGCCGAGCGCCGAGAAAAGTGTGTTGGACCCAACTGGGAGTGCGCCGAGCGCCGAGAAAGTGTGTTGGACCCAACTGGGAGTGCGCCGAGCGCCGAGAAAAGTGTGTTGGACCCAACTGGGAGTGCGCCGAGCGCCGAGAAAAGTGTGTTGGACCCAACTCGGGAGTGCGCTGAGCGCCGAGAAAAGTGCGTGTTGACCCAACTGGGAGTGCGCTGAGCGCCGAGAAAAGTGTGTTGGACCCAACTGGGAGTGCGCCGAGCGCCGAGAAAAGTGTGTTGGACCCAACTGGGAGTGCAGCCGAGCGCCGAGAAAAGTGTGTTGGACCCAACTGGGAGTGCGCCGAGCGCCGAGAAAAGTGTGTTGGACCCAACTGGGAGTGCGCCGAGCGCCGAGAAAAGTGTGTTGGACCCAACTGGGAGTGCGCCGAGCGCCGAGAAAAGTGTGTTGGACCCAACTGGGAGTGCGCCGAGCGCCGAGAAAAGTGTGTTGGACCCAACTGAGAGTGAGCCGAGCGCCGAGAAAAGTGTGTTGGACCCAACTGGGAGTGCGCCTAGCGCCGAGAAAAGTGTGTTGGACCCAACTGGGAGTGCGCCGAGCGCCGAGAAAAGTGTGTTGGACCCAACTGGGAGTGCGCCGAGAAAAGTGTGTTGGACCCAACTGGGAGTGCGCCGAGCGCCGAGAAAAGTGTGTTGGACCCAAATGGGAGTGCGCCCAGCGCCGAGAAAAGTGTGTTGGACCCAACTGAGAGTGCGCCGAGCGCCGAGAAAAGTGTGTTGGACCCAACTGGAGTGCGCCGAGCGCCGAGAAAAGTGTGTTGGACCCAACTGGGAGTGCGCCGAGCGCCGAGAAAAGTGTGTTGACCCAACTGGGAGTGCGACGAGCGCCGAGAAAAGTGTGTTGGACCCAACTGGGAGTGCGCCGAGCGCCGAGAAAAGTGTGTTGGACCCAACTGGGAGTGCGCCGAGCGCCGAGAAAAGTGTGTTGGACCCAACTGGGAGTGCGCCGAGCGCCGAGAAAAGTGTGTTGGACCCAACTGGGAGTGCGCCGAGCGCCGAGAAAAGTGTGTTGGACCCAACTGGGAGTGCGCCGAGCGCCGAGAAAAGTGTGTTGAACCCAACTGGGAGTGCGCCGAGCGTTGAGAAAAATGTGTTGGACCCAACTGGGAGTGCGCCGAGCGCCGAGAAAAGTGTGTTGGACCCAACTGGGAGTGCCCCGAGCGTTGAGAAAAGTGTGTTGGACCCGATTGGGAGTGCGCCGAGCGCCGAGAAAAGTGTGTTGGACCCAACTGGGAGTGCGCCAAGCGCCGAGAAAAGTGTGTTGGACCCAACTGGGAGTGCGCCGAGCGCCGAGAAAAGTGTGTTGGACCCAACTGGGAGTGCGCCGAGCGCCGAGAAAAGTGTGTTGGACCCAACAGGGAGTGCTCCGAGCGCCGAGAAAAGTGTTGCCCCCAACTGGGAGGGCGCCGAGCGCCGGGAAAGTGTGTTGGACCCAACTGGGAGTGCGCCGAGCGCCGTGAAAGTGTGTTGGACCCAACTGGGAGTGCGCCGAGAAAAGTGTGTTGACCCGACCAGGGAGTGCGCCGAGTGCCGAGAAAAGTGTGTTGACCCAACTGGAGTGCGCCGAGCGCCGAGAAAAGTGTGTTGGACCCAACTGGGAGTGCGCCGAGCGCAAGAAAAGTGTGTTGGACCCAACTGGAGTGCGCCGAGCGCCGAGAAAAAGTGTGTTGGACCCAACTGGGAGTGCGCCGAGCGCCGAGAAAAGTGTGTTGAACAAACCGGGAGTGTGCCGAGCGCCGAGAAAAGTGTGTTGGACCTAACTGGGAGTGCGCCGAGCGCCGGGAAAAGTGTGTTGGACCCAAATGGGAGTGCGCCGAGCGCCGAAAAAAGTGTGTTGGACCCAAATGGGAGTGCGCCGAGCGCAGAGAAAAGTGTGTTGGACCCAAATGGGAGTGTGCCGAGCGCCGAGAAAAGTGTGTTGGACCTAACTGGGAGTGCGCCGAGCGCCGGGAAAAGTGTGTTGGACCCAACTGGGAGTGCGCCGAGCGCCGGGAAAAGTGTGTTGGACCCAAATGGGAGTGCGCCGAGTGCCGATAAAAGTGTGTTGGACCCAAATGGGAGTGCGCCAAGCGCCGAGAATAGTGTGTTGGACCTAACTGGGAGTGCGCCGAGTGCCGAGAAAAGTGTGTGGGACCTAACTGGGAGTGCGCCGAGCGCCGGGAAAAGTGTGTTGGACCCTACTGGGAGTGCGCCGAGCGCCGAAAAAAGTGTGTTGGACCATACTGGAAGTGCGCCGTGCGGCGAGAAAAGTGTGTTGGACCCAACTGGGAGTGGGCCGAGCGCCGGTAAAAGTGTTTTGGAGCCAATTGGGAGTGCACCGAGCGCCGAGAAAAGTGTGTTGGACCCAAGTGGGAGTGCGCCGAGCGCCCAGAAAAGTGTGTTGGACCCAACCGGGAAAGAGCCGAGCGCCAAGAAATGTGTGTTGGACCCAACTATTAGTGCACCGAGCGCCGAGAAAAATGTGTTGGACCCAACTCCGGAAAAAGTGTACTGGACCCAACTGGGAGTGGGCCGAGCGCCGAGAAAAGTGTGTTGGACCCAACTGGGAGTGCGCCGAGCGCCGAGAAAAGTGTGTTGGACCCAACTGGAGTGCGCCGAGCGCCGAGAAAAGTGTGTTGGACCCAACTGGGAGTGCGCCGAGCGCCATGAAAAGTGTGTTGGACCCAACTGGGAGTGCGCCGAGCGCCGAAAAAAGTGTGTTGGTCCCAACTGGGAGTGCGCCGAGCGCCGTGAAAAGTGTGTTGGACCCAACTGGGAGTGCGCCGAGCGCCGTGAAAAGTGTGTTGGACCCAACTGGGAGTGCGCCGAGCGCCGTGAAAAGTGTGTTGGACCCAACTGGGAGTGCGCCGAGCGCCGAGAAAAGTGTGTTGGACCCAACTGGAGTGCGCCGAGCGCCGAGAAAAGTGTGTTGGACCCAACTGGGAGTGCGCCGAGCGCCGAGAAAAGTGTGTTGGACCCAACTGGGAGTGCGCCGAGCGCCGAGAAAAGTGTGTTGGACCCAACTGGGAGTGCGCCGAGCGCCGAGAAAAGTGTGTTGGACCCAACTGGGAGTGCGCCGAGCGCCGAGAAAAGTGTGTTGGACCCAACTGGGAGTGCGCCGAGCGCCGAGAAAAGTGTGTTGGACCCAACTGGGAGTGCGCCGAGCGCCGAGAAAAGTGTGTTGGACCCAGCACTGGGAGTGCGCCGAGCGCCGAGAAAAGTGTGTTGGACCCAACTGGGAGTGCGCCGAGCGCCGAGAAAAGTGTGTTGGACCCAGCTGGAGTGCCAAGCGCCGAGAAAAGTGTTGACCCAACTGGGAGTGCGCCGAGTGTGTTGGACCCAATGGAGTGCGAGCGCCGAGAGTGTGTTGCGCACCCAACTGGAGTGCGCCGAGCGCCGAGAAAAGTGTGTTGACCCAACTGGGAGTGCGCCGAGCGCCGAGAAAAGTGTGTTGGACCCAACTGGGAGTGCGCCGAGCGCCGAGAAAGTGTGTTGACCCAACTGGGAGTGCGCCGAGCGCCGAGAAAAGTGTGTTGGACCCAACTGGGAGTGCGCCGAGCGCCGAGAAAAGTGTGTTGACCCAACTGGGAGTGCGCCGAGCGCCGAGAAAAGTGTGTTGGACCCAACTGGGAGTGCGCCGAGCGCCGAGAAAAGTGTGTTGGACCCAACTGGGAGTGCGCCGAGCGCCGAGAAAAGTGTGTTGGACCCAACTGGGAGTGCGCCGAGCGCCGAGAAAAGTGTGTGGGACCCAACTGGGAGTGCGCCGAGCGCCGAGAAAAGTGTGTTGGACCCAACTGGCCGAGTGCGCCGAGCGCCGAGAAAAGTGTGTTGGACCCAACTGGAGTGCGCCGAGCGCCGAGAAAAGTGTGTTGGACCCAACTGGGAGTGCGCCGAGCGCCGAGAAAAGTGTGTGGACCTAACTGAGTGGGCCGATGCCGAGAAAGTGTGTTGGACCCAACTGGGAGTGCGCCAAGCGCCGAGAAAAGTGTGTTCTACCCAACTGGGAGTGCGCCGAGCGGCGAGAAAAGTGTGTTGGACCCAACTAGAAGTGCGCTGAGCGCCGAGAAGTGTGTTGGACCCAACTAGGAGTGCGCTGAGCGCCGAGAAAAGTGTGTTGGACCCAAATGTGAGTGCGCCGAGCGGCGAGAAAAGTGTGTTGGACCCAAATGGGAGTGCGCCGAGCGCCGAGAAAAGTGTGTTGGACCTAACTGGGAGTGCGCCGAGTGCCGGGAAAAGTGTGTTGGACCCAAATGGGAGTGCGCCAAGCGCCGAGAAAAGTGTGTTGGACCTAACTGGGAGTGCGCCGAGTGCCGAGAAAAGTGTGTTGGACCCAAATGGGAGTGCGCCGAGCGCCCAGAAAAGTGTGTTGGACCCAACAACAAGTGCGCCGAGCGCCGGGAAAAGTGTGTTGGACCCAACTGGGAGTGCGCCGAGCGCCAAGAAAAGTGTGTTGGACCCAACTGGGAGTGCGCCGAGCGCCGGGAAAAGTGTGTTGGACCCAACTGGGAGTGCGCCGAGCGCCAATAAAAGTGCGTTGGACCCAACTAGGAGTGCGCCGAGCGCCGGGAAAAGTGTGTTGGACCCAACTGGGAGTGCGCCGAGCGCCAAGAAAAGTGCGTTGGACCAAACTGGGAGTGCGGCGAGCGCCGAAAAAAAGTGAGTTGGATTCAACTGGGAGTGCGCCGAGAAACGTGTTTTGGACCCAACTGGGAGTGCGCCGAGCGCCGAGAAAAGTGTGTTGGACCCAACTGGGAGTGCGCTGAGCGCCGAGAAAAGTGTGTTGGACCTAACTGGGAGTGCGCCGAGCGCCGGGAAAAGTGTTTTGGACCCAACTGGGAGTGCGCCGAGCGCTGAGAAAAGTGTGTTGGACCCAACTGGGAGTGCGCTGAGCGCCGAGAAAAGTGTGTTGGACCCACCTGGGAGTGCGCCGAGCGCCGAGAAAGTGTGTTGGACCCAACTGGGAGTGCGCCGAGCGCCGAGTAAAGTGTGTTGGACCCAACTGGGAGTGCGCCGAGCGCCGAGAAAAGTGTGTTGGACCCAACTGGGAGTGCGCCGAGCGCCGAGAAAGTGTGTTGACCCAACTGGGAGTGCGCCGAGCGCCGAGAAAAGTGTGTTGGACCCAACTGGGAGTGCGCCGAGCGCCGAGAAAAGTGTGTTGACCCAACTGAGTGCGCCGAGCGCCGAGAAAAGTGTGTTGGACCCAAACGGGAGGGCGCCGAGCGCCGAGAAAAGTGTGTTTGATCCAACTGGGAGTTCGCCGAGCGCCGAGGAAAGTGTGTTGGACCCAACTGGGAGTGCGCCGAGCGCCGAGGAAAGTGTGTTGGACCCAACTGGGGAGTGCGCCGAGCGCCGAGAAAAGTGTGTTGGACCCAACTGGGAGTGCGCCGAGCGCCGAGAAAAGTGTGTTGGACCCAACTGGGAGTGCGCCGAGCGCCGAGAAAAGTGTGTTGGACCCAACTGGGAGTGCGCAGAGCGCCGAGAAAGTGTGTTGGACCCAACTGGGAGTGCGCCGAGCGCCGAGAAAAGTGTGTTGGACCCAACTGGGAGTGCGCCGAGCGCCGAGAAAAAGTGTGTTGGACCTAACTGGAGTGCGCCGAGCGCCGAGAAAAGTGTGTTGGAACCCAACTGGGAGTGCGCCGAGCGCCGGGAAAAGTGTGTCGGACCCAACTGGGAGTGCGCCGAGCGCCGAGAAAAGTGTGTTGGACCCAACTGGGAGTGCGCTGAGCGCCGAGAAAAGTGTGTTGGACCTAACTGGGAGTGCGCCGAGCGCCGGGAAAAGTGTGTTGGACCCAACTGGGAGTGCGCTGAGCGCCGACAAATGTGTGTTGGACCCAGCTGGGAGTGCGCCGAGCGCCGAGAAAAGTGTGTATGACCCAACTATGAGTGCGCCGAGCCCCGAGAGAATTGTGTGGGACCCAAATGTGAGTGCGCCAAGCGCCGAGAAAAGTGTGTTGGACCCAACTGGGAGTGCGCCGAGCGCCGAGAAATGTGTGTGGGACCCAACTGGGAGTGCGCCGAGCGCCGAGAAAAAGTGTGTTGGACCCAACTGGAGTGCGCCGAGCGCCGAGAAAAGTGTGTTGGACCCAATTGGGATGGCGCCGGGCGCAGGGAAAAGTGTGTTGGACCCAACTGGGAGTGCGCCGAGCGCTGGGAAAAGTGTGTTGGACCCAACTGGGAGTGCGCCGAGCGCCGAGAAAAGTGTGTTGGACCCAACTGGGAGTGCTCCGAGCGTTGAGAAAAGTGTGTTGGACCCAACTGGGAGTGCGCCGAGCGCCGAGAAAAGTGTGTTGGACCCAACTGGGAGTGCGCAGAGCGCCGAGAAAAGTGTGTTGGACCCGACTGGGAGTGCGCCGAGCGCAGAGAAAAGTGTGTTGGACCCAACTGGGAGTGCGCCGAGCGCCGAGAAAAGTGTGTTGGACCTTAACTGGAGTGCGCCGAGCGCCGAGAAAAGTGTGTTGGACCCAACTGGGAGTGCGCCGAGCGCCGAGAACAGTGTGTTGGACCCAACTGGGGGTGCGTGCCGAGCGCCGAGAAAAGTGTGTTGGACCCAACTGGGAGTGCGCCGAGCGCCGAGAAAAGTGTGTTGACCCGATTGGGAGTGCGCCGAGCGCCGAGAAAAGTGTGTTGGACCCAACTGGGAGTGCGCCGAGCGCCGAGAAAAGTGTGTTGGACCCAACTGGGAGTGCGCCGAGCGCCGAGAAAGTGTGTTGGACCCAACTGGGAAGTACGCCGAGCGCCGAGAAAAGTGTGTTGGACCCAACTGGGAGTGCGCCGAGCGCCGGGAAAAGTGTGTTGGACCCAACTGGGAGTGCGCCGAGCGCCGAGAAAAGTGTGTTGGACCCAACTGGGAGTGCGCCGAGCTCAGAGAAAAGTGTTTTGGACCCAACTGGGAGTGCGCCGAGCGCTGAGAAAAGTGTGTTGGACCCAACTGTAAGTGCGCCGAGCGCCGATAAAAGTGTGTTGGACCTAACTGGGAGTGCGCCGAGCGCCGGAAAAGTGTGTTGGACACAACTGGGAGTGCGCCGAGCGCCGAGAAAAGTGTGTTGGACCCAACTGGGAGTGCGCCGAGCGCCGGGAAAAGTGTGTTGGACCCAAATGGGAGTGCGCCGAGCGCCGAGAAAAGTGTGTTGGACCCAACTGGGAGTGCGCAGAGCGCCGGGAAAAGTGTGTTGGACCCAACTGGGAGTGCGCCGAGCGCCGAGAAAAGTGTGTTGGACCCAACTGGGAGTGCGCCGAGCGCCGAGAAAAGTGTGTTGACCCAACTGGGAGTGCGCTGAGCGCCGAGAAAAGTGTGTTGGACCCAACTGGGAGTGCGCCGAGCGCCGAGAAAAGTGTGTGGGACCCAACTGGGAGTGCGCCGAGCGCCGAGAAAAGTGTGTTGACCCAACTGGGAGTGCGCCGAGCGCCGAGTAACAGTGTGTTGGACCCAACTGGGAGTGCGCCGAGCGCCGAGAAAAGTGTGTTGGACCCAACTGGGGTGCTCCTGAGCGCCGCGGAAAGTGTGTTGGATCAACTGGGAGTGCGCCATGCGCCGGGGAAAGTGTGTTGGACCCAACTGGGAGTGCGCCGAGCTCCGAGAAAAGTGTGTTGGACCCAACTGGGAGTGCGCCGAGCGCCGAGAAAAGTGTGTTGGAACAAACTGTAAGTGCGCGAGAAAAGTGTGTTGGACCCAACTGGAAGTGCGCCGAGCTCCGAGAAAAGTGTGGTGGACCCAACTGGGAGTGCGCCGAGCGCCGAGAAAAGTGTGTTGGACCCACAGGAAGTGCGCCGAGCGCAGAGAAAAGTGTATTGAACCCAACTGGGAGTGCGCCGAGCGCCGAGAAAAGTGTGTTGGACCCAACTGGGAATGCGTGAAGCGCCGGGTAAAGTGTGTTGGACCCAACCTGGAGTGCGCTGAGCGCCGAGGAAAGTGTACGGAATCCAACTGGGACTGTGCCAAGCGCCGGGGAGTGTGTGTGGGAGTGTGGGACCCAAATGGGGGAGTGCGCCGAGCCCCGAGAACAGTGTGTTGGACCCAACTAGGAAAGCGCCGAGCGCCGAGAAAAGTGTGTTGGACCCAACTGGGAGTGCGCCGAGCGCCGAGAAAAGTGTGTGGGAGTGTGGGACCCAAATGGGAGTGCGCCGAGCCCCGAGAGAATGTGTTCGACTCAACTGTAAGTGCGCCGCCGCCGGGGAAAGTGTGTGGGACCCAACCTGGAGTGCGCTGAGCGCCTAGGAAAGTGTGTTGGACCCAACTGGGAGTGCGCCGAGCGCCGAGAAAAGTGTTGGACCCAACTGGGAGTGCACCGAGCGCAGAGAAAAGTGTATTGGGCCCAACTGGGAGTGCGCCGAGCGCCGAGAAAAGTGTGTTGGACCCAACTGGGAGTGCGTCGAGCGCCGAGAAAAGTGTGTTAGACCCGACTGGGAGTGCGCCAAGAACAGTGTGTTGGACCCAACAGGGAATGCGCCGAGCGCCGAGAAAAGTGTGTTGGACCCAACTGGGAGTGCGCCGAGAAAAGTGTGTTGGACCTAACTAGGAGTGCAGCCGAGCGTCGAGAAAAGTGTGTTGGCCCCACCTGGGGGTGCGCCGAGCGCAGAGAAAAGTGTGTTGGACCCAACTGGGAGTGCGCCGAGCGCCGAGAAAAGTGTGTTGGACCCAACTGGGAGTGCGCCGAGCGCCGAGAAAAGTGTGTTGGAACAAACTGTAAGTGCGCAGAGAAAAGTGTGTTGGACCTAACTGGGAGTGCGCCGAGCTCCGAGAAAAGTGTGTTGGACCCAACTGGGGGTGCGCCGAGCGCCGAGAAAAGTGTGTTGGACCCAACTGGGAGTGCGCCGAAGGCGCCGAGAAAAGTGTGTTGGACCCAACCTTGGGAGTGCGCCGAGCGCCGAGAAAGTGCGTTGGACCCAACTGGGAGTGCGCCGAGCGCCGAGAGGGAAAGTGTGTTGGACCCAACTGGGAGTGCGCCGAGCGCCGAGAAAGCGTGTTGGACCCAACTGGGAGTGCCGAGCGCCGAGAAAGTGTGTTAGACCCGACTGGGAGTGCGCCGAGCGCCGAGACAGTGTGTTGGACCCAACTGGGAATGCGCCGAGCGCCGAGAAAAGTGTGTTGGACCCAACTGGGAGTGCGCCGAGCGCCGAGAAAAGTGTGTTGGACCCGATTGGGAGTCCGCCGAGAACAGTGTGTTGGACCCAACTGGTGTTGCGCCGAGCGCCGAGAAAAGTGTGTTGGACCCAACTGGGAGTGCGCCGAGAAAAGTGTGTTGGACCCGACTGAGTGTGCGCCGAGAAAAGTGTGTTGGACCCAACAGGAGTGTCGAGCGTCGAGAAAAGTGTGTTGAACCCAATCTGGGGGTGGCGCCTGAGCGCCGAGAAAAGTGTGTTGGACCCAACTGGGAGTGCGCCGAGCGCCGAGAAAAGTGTGTTGGACCCAACTGGGAGTGCGCCGAGCGCCGAGAAAAAGTGGTGTTGAAACAAACTGGAGGCGCGAGCGCAGAGAAAAGTGTGTTGGACCCAATCTGGAGTGCGCCGAGCTCCGAGAAAAGTGTGTGGTGGACCCAATCTGGGAGTGCGTCGAGCGCCGAGAAAAGTGTTGGACCCAACTGAGTGTGCGCTGAGCGCAGAGAAAAGTGTATTGGGGCCCAACTGGGAGTGCGCCGAGCGCCGAGAAAAGTGCCAAGTTGACCCAACTGGGAGTGCGCCGAGCGCCGAGAAAAAGTGTGTTAGACCCAACTGGGAGTTGCGCCGAAAAGGAGCCGAGAAAAGTGTGTTGGACCCAACTGGGAATGCGCCACGAGCGCCGGAGAAAAGTGCGTTGACCCAACTGGGAGTGCGCCGAGCGCCGAAGAAAAGTGTGTTGGA